>OX438819.1:13975137-14575137 GCA_949316475.1 Hypomecis punctinalis | reverse complement strand
TAAATGAACTTTATATCTAAATGGAACAAGACTTGGTGTATGTGTCTAGTGTACTGCGGTTTTTACATCTGTAACTATTAACTAGTAGCTCTCCAAACAGTCGACCTCGCAAGTATACATTTTCTCGTAATAAGTTCTCAAAAATGCACAACTTTCACAGGTAAATATATTCTTAATCATAAAAATAGTAGATAGATAGATAAACTCTTTATTGCACACCAAGAAATAAACACAAAAAAGAAACAAATAAACATAAACAGTGTAACAATGGGCGGCCTTATCGCTGATAGCGATCTCTGCCAGGCAACCTTAGGATGGAGAGGACAGAACGCGTATGAATAATGGACGGGGTGCGGATTAAATAAAATATAAATTAGATTATACATCATAAACATACATACTAATAAAAAAAATGATATAAATACTTAAAATACAAACAATAAATAAAATTAAAAAAATAATAATGGTAAAAGAAACCTATGATAAAACAATAAACTAATACATAATATAAATTAAAATATACTACTTACATAAAACAACATAAATAACAACAACAACAGTTACAAAGTCAAAGGATCAACATTTTCTGCAGGTAATGGCTTTTAACCTGATCTTTAAAAATGTTAATTGACTGAGCTTTTCTGACAGTAACGGGCAAGGCATTCCATAGCTGGACTGCCTGAAACGCAAACGACCTGCCGTAAAAAGTTTCACACCAAGTAGTAAGGTTCTTTACTAAGATATTATTGTATATTATGGGACTAAGTAAGTAAGTTTGTATAGGCCGGGTGGCTAGCCCTGGTGTCAGAGTTTGGGACTGATCCCCTATACAGGGTTAGCTAGCTAGAACTGGTGAAGCGTAATATATTTTGTTCTAATAAAATACTTTAGATAATTTTTTCAAGGCTTTTATTTTCTAGTCCCAATAAGTTGTCAAGTGCGTGTCAAGACATGCGTATGATAGGCTTCCGTAGACGTGACGATGATTATGATGATGACAAAAACCAATTTTTAAGATGGTTGATTACTAGGAAAACGTAATTTAGTATGAATTCTTGGTTGCCTGAGAGAATTCGCTTAAAGCGATAAGGCCACCAGTTAGTAACCTATTAATTGTATTGTTTTGTCCCTGTCATTTTTTATGTTATGTGGTTGTCTAATAAAGTGTTATTGTTTGTTTGTTTGTATGAAATATACATGTGAGGTCGATGACCTCTAATGTTTAAAAATTTCAATGTTTTCTTTATACCTCAATAATTTATGATTCCACAGTGCTCAAAATAATTTTCAGGGAAAGTTTTTAATATGGTCTGTAAACGGCGTCCGTTCGTTACACGGACATAACGAAGTTTTAAGTTTTACTACGAAACCCTAAAAATGACTGAACAAAGTGACAGCTGTCAAATTCTAGAATCCATACTAGGATGACATGTCAGGTCTCAAAGTGACAGCTGTCAAACTTAAATGCGGTTTATTTCTGTAACTAACGATTTTAGACCATTGCTGTCTTCACAAAAGTGATAGAACTCAACAATATCTATATTTCGGATGACAGCTCTTTAAAGTAATTTATCTCAGTAACTGTCGTTTCTATACCGTTACTTTAGGCACAAAAGTGATAGAGCTCAACGAGATCTACATTTCGGATGACATCTGTCATGCCACTCTAGTATGAATTCTTTAATAATATGCCATATAATGGCAGATGTCACTTTCACATCTGTCATTTTCGGAACTAAAAAATAAGTCCTGAAAAACCTATTACCTACAATGACTTTATAAGAACAAATATTAGGCTGAGAAGTTTTGGATAACCCTATACAGGGGATTAGTCCTATAGTAAAAGTTGGTCATAATTTACAATGATATTTTAGGACAGAATATTGTAATTATGAATAAGTATATTTACCTGTGCAAGTTGTGCATTTTTGAAAACTGATTACCAGAAAATGTTCACCAAAATGTAAACTTGTGAGGTCTACTATTTGGAAAACTACTAGTCAATATATACAGATGTAATAACCGCAGAACAGTAGGTACACACGTTAAGTCTTGTTCCATTTAGAAATAAAGTTCATTTACTCAGGACAAAATCATGGGAATGCTGACTTTTTATTCGTTTTATTGGGGGGTTAGTCCCATAGTAAATGTTGATCATAACATAAATATAAGTACAATGATATTCTAGAACGTATTCGTGGCTTAGAAAAATACCCGGCATAGAATGAAGCACTTTATTTCCTGTTTTCCTTACTCCCGCCTAACCCACGGCGCGGCTGTGAAGCCGAATGACGTCACACGCTTAAATCCGTCGCGAGGTTCTTTGATTTCGTGCGGTCATGTTTAGACATCCATAACTCCGTCATTTATTAAGATATTCGAGTAATTTTTTCACTGTGTCTAATATAATTCTAACGTCCTTAAATGTATATAATTATTTTTAGTTTTTATGATAAAGGAAACTTCCCTATTGGGAGTTTTTTTAGGAATAAAGAAAACCAGAACTCTAGTACATTTCAGTGCCGGCTTACATTATTCCAGTTGCAATCCACCGCTGAATTCGATCGGCAGTTCTTAACTTGAACTTTTTTGTACATCTCATTTATTTTCCTATTTATTTACAATACCTACTTACTGCTATCAAAATAAGTGGGCAATAAATTCCAGAATTTGCAGCAGTAGACACACCAAACAATACATTCATGTACGAGTAGGTAATTCTCGAAAAGAATGTAAATGGTATCTCAAAACCTAGCTCAGAAGATTCTGGCTATCAGCCAAAAGCACCATAAATACAGATTTGCAGTCTTTTCAAGTTTTACCTAAAATCTATCGATCTGGACGTCTGGTAGAGCCGTTGGACATGTGCCAACTTTTTACTATAACAACGTGATCAGCGAAGGAAAAGAGACGGTGGCGCCTAGGCTGTATTTATGTTAACCGCGACACCTTTAAAATTAAAGGTGTCGTAGCCATGTTATCGTTAGGATATTTACTACTCATTTCACATGAAGAGAGGCCTTTATATTATCAGTAAAGTCTCCCCAGTTTTGGGAAAAAAAAACGGCTACTGCAATATTTTTTTAGCTACTTAAAGGTTGAAATAGTTGGCAGTTGAAACGCTATTTTATGCTGCTTCCTCGCAACATTTTGTCGTATGAATTTTCATCACCATTGAATCTAGAGTTAACAGGTATCAATCTACTGCTGATCATAGGGCTACCCATAAAGGGAGGTTGGGTCTTCACTACCGTACTATAGCATAATACGGGTTGGGGCTCAACTCTCAACTCTACTTACATCGCCATTTTTAATCGACTTCAAAACAGAGGTTCTTAATTTGTCGTTTTGCATATATTCCACCAATTCTGAACCGATTTTTATATATTTTTTTATTTGGTACAAGTCTTGAATAAATTTTATCACCACCAACTAAGTTGTTTTTGAGAAATCAACAATAATGTGAAAAATAATTATTCGCACGATTCGATGTAACTGTAACTATATCAGCCTTTTTTTAATAGTCCACTGCAAGACGTAGGCCTACCCATGAAGGGTGGTTGAGCCATATCCACCACGCTGGCCTAGTGCGGGTTGGTGGATTTACACAGGTTGCTTCACGATGTTTTCCTTCACCGAAAAGCCAGTGGTGTTGAATTTCGTACATACATTCCAAAGAACTCATTGGTACTCATTTTAGCCATGTCAGAGGCCTTCAGGCGGCCTAAAAACTCTGACACCAGGGCCAGGGCCACCTGGCCTATACGAACTTACTTACTTACTTACTATTGGTACGGGACCAGGATTTGAACCCAAGACCTCATGATTGTAAGGCAGGTGTCACTACCACTAGACCACCAAGGCTAACCACGAGTCGATGAGTATCGTTTATTGTAATATCCGTTTTAGCGGTTTGCTCTATTTTAGAAGTGTCCATAGCGTCCGCATGTGAAGTCAGCAATTATTCGCCAACCAGGGCAGTGGCACACCGAGCCGCCGTGTTTAATTGATGGTGCTGTCTACGCCCATAGTGACCATGATTTTTTTAATAAACTCGGGATAAAAAGTAGCTCATATCACTGCTTCATCTGTTGCTACATGAAAGAGCAGCAAATCAAAGAACTTTTGAAATCAGAAAACGTTTATTGCAACACTATATACAATGTTATTACAATTAAATAAAATAGAACCAATAGTGGACCCAAAACGGGCGTGCATAATTTTAAGATGTTGTATCTTAACTAGAAATAAATACTTCAGGTTACAATATTACCTATAGTAAGGAAGTAATGATACCTATAGTAATATACTATAGTAATGTACTATGAACAATTTTTACTGTAGAATCAACTCCAAAATTGCAAAAAAAACAATTATATATAGATAAAATATGTAGCCATTTAGAAAATGTTCATTGAGCGGATTTTTTCGCGATATCAGAGTTGCTCATAATGTTCGAACGTGAAGTAGAGTTAGTAATTATCCGCCAACCAGGCTAGAGTATGTACAAATCTTGGAAGAGTTATCCTCGAGATAAAACGTCCCTGGTGCAAATAGAGAACTGTCGTGGCGTTACGGTGGACTAACAATAAGATTTTAATCAGCAGCCAAGGTACCGACTATACTTGGTAGACGCGAGTACTGATGAAACCCGAATTGGTGTCTACCAAGTATCAAACACTTAGTTGTACTAGCAATGACAGAGCAGTGTTGTCAACGTAACAAAATTAGTAAAATGGCACACGGGCGACCTCACCGGCGACGCTTCTCTTGTTGCACAAACTCATCAAAGTTTCCCCTAATGTTAATACGTTCAGAGTCAACAATTATTCGCTAACAAGGGCAGTGGTACACCGAGCCGCCATGTTAAATTGATGGTGCTGCCTACGCCTATGGTGACCATAATTTAATTAACAACGTGGGATAATTAAAATTAGAAAAACTTAGTTGAAAAACAACTAACTTAAACTTGTATTAGTCTTAAGCCGTGGTGTTTAGTGGTGGTGACACCCGCCTTACAATCGTGAGGTAGTGGGTTCGAATCTCGGTTCCCCGTACTAATGAGTTTTTTGAAATGTGTGAACGGATTTTCACATCAGTGGCTTTTCTGCCGGCCTGATACCTGCATATGTCCGTAAAACAAATTCGATGCCCTAAGTTTATCCACCAACCCGCACTAGGCCAGCCTGGTGGATATGGCCCAATCGCTCATCATGGGTAGGCCTAAGTCTATGTCATTTAGCGGACTATTTAAAATAAATAAATAAATATTGGGGGACATCTCACACACGGTTTCTGACCCCAAACTAAGAAAAGCTTGTGATATGGCTGCCAGAGACTGATATACTACATATACATATTTTAAATACATACTTATATAGATAGTACCTAAATAACACCCAGACACAGAGCAAACACATATGTTCATCACAAAAATGCTTGCCCTGGGTGGGGATCGAACCCACGCCTCTTTGATCCAGAAGTCAGGTTCACTAACCACTGAGCCACCGAGGCAGTCAGAGAGAGGCACAGAAAAGTGTATTACAACTAGAAACAAGTGAAAATAATGTTAGAAATAGGGGGATACCTAAAGTGAAAATGTCCGTTAGACTGATTGTCCCTGTCACGAATCCAGCCAAATCTAACAAGACAAAGGAATCAGCGCACATGAAAATTGGCTACGTGACTTTCTGAAAGAAATCCCAGAGTCTCGGATTTGTCTGATAACGACTTATCAGATGTCAGATCACGTTGAGCGGAGATAAGTCAAATTAGTTGGGTTTCGTGATAATATTCTAAAAATACTGGACAAATTCTTATGTTTAACTGACTTCCAAGAAGGAGGAGGTTCTATGTTCGTCTGTATGTATTTTTTTTATTTTTTCATCGATATTATTGCTAATTGTGAACCGATTTGAAAAAATGTTTTTGTTCGTTAGGGTATACTCCAGATGTCGTCCCATTTAAATTTTATTGTAAGCGGTTGAGCTGTTTATGATAAATCATCAATAGTGTAAAAATGGTATACATCGATTCGAGCGTTTTCCATTATTGCGACAAATTCGAGAGTATGGCATTTTTCGCGAAAACATAAAAGTAGAATGCTGTCAATTATTTTTCGTTATGTTATTTCGACTTTTCGAAGACAATACTTTTTCTTTCCCACTTAACTGTTATAGTTAATTAAGAGCATCTCGTCGTTCCTATCTTAAACATTTGCTATCATCATCAGCTTGTAACAATCAACTGCTGGGTATAGGCTTCCTCTCTCTTGTGCCAGTTTCCTATGTCTGGGGCTAATCTCATCCACGCATGTTTCATTTATTTTATTTTAAGCTTTCTGATAAAAATACTAAACAAAATAAACTTCATTTCAAAAACAAAGAGGTTTTGGAAAATGATGCAATGCGGCATTCCGGGTGACATGATTTTTCCTCATTCCGGCCAAGTTCCATACAATTGGGATTATCCTCTAATCAGCCGCAATATTGGCCACCCTACTGTCCGATATAACGTGCTTGCAATATTTATGAGGCGTCGCTATGAAGCCACGTGCTTCAGTGTTAGGATTTATCGATCATAAACAGTCAAATAATCACAGTTTTTTCATGATAGATTATCCTCAAATAACAGAACTAATTATAAGTAGAGCGGATCCACGGAAAAAATCTATGTAAAAATAAAGAAGTTGTTAGTATATATTAGACAAAGTGTGTACTAAAATAGCAAACTATGACGTCACAAGCTGAAGGTAAGCGTCTTACCTTAAAGCATGGAAATTGTGTTGCGCACAATTATATTTATATTCTTTGACGGAAAGGGACAAGATACCCCTCCATCTCTCCCAAAAGCTTATGTAAACAGTCAATTGTCCATTTTATACAAATATTTTTCTATCAGCCGCAGTATGAGCTACCCTGGTGTCCAATATACCTTGATTGCAATATTTACAAGACATCACGAATATCACGATTGAATCCACGTGCTTCTTGTTTGGATTATATTATTATACTATCGATCCCGTTCAATAGTTGGATTAAGAGCTCATGACACGTTGCTGTCTCACTCACACATTTCAACAATTTGGAGACTAGCACAGTTGTAATTGTCCTACATTTAGCCGCAATTTTGGCCACCCTGGTGTCCGATATACCGTACTTGCAATATTTATGAGCCGTCACGATTAAAGCCACGTGCTCCGGTGTTTGGATTATATCGATTCCGTTCGATGTCTCCATATCGACTATATCTCGGTTAGGAGTTCATATTGCGCGACTATCTCGCTCACACATCGATACCTCTGGGCTCAAAGGTCGTAAAGGACAAAATGCGACTTTTCAGGAGAAGCAAAAAACGAAAAATAAAAATAAAATTTTACTCCAGCATCTTTGTTCCTTGAGTTATGTAAATGAAACTTAAGAAGAAAGTGCTTAGAATTTATAGTATTTTCTAAAGCAGTATTGAAAAATTATCCTAGTGCTGTATTTATCGAGATAGATTGCCTTTACGACCATAAATTTTAAAATTAAAGTTCTTTACACCCTTCAAATTTTCATCCTATGTTATCACCTAAAGGCGTAAATCTACTTCACTGTACAAAACTGAACAAAATAAGGAAATAATCGACAAGTGTAATAATTTTTAGGGTCGTAAGAATCACCCGCTAAGGTATTCTGTGAGGATAAATTAATAATTAAACTTAAGTATTCAATGAATTATGAGAAATAATGTGTATTATTTTTTATTATTATGTTTTGTTTACAAAAAATAACTTGAGAAATTGAGATCAAAATCAAAACAAATCTTTAAAATTATTAACTCTTTTCTTAACTTAATTAGTTTCACTTCTTTCTTTAATCAACTCAATAAACTTTCATTAGTTTCACTTTTCTTCTTTATCAACTTTAACATAGTTAAGTTACTCATTTTCTTCATCATCCACTTCGTCTGTTTCGTTTAAAGTCTCGCGTAACTCAGAACTGCATGGCAGTTCCCTATATTCAGTATGAAATCTTTTAGGTATTGTTCCATTTTCACCAAAGATTTATCAGATCTTTATATTTAGCAGCTACTATTGGTAATCTACTATTGTATAGCTGCGTCACTGCATCCATACCAATCACTGGTTCATTATTGATCTCGCTAGTTGCCCGCTGGCCAGCGTTGAGAGCGGTAGTGTGTTTAGTGCTCCGCCTCCGCAATTAAAAGTGCAACACAGAATTCGCCTTCCGCCTTCCAGCAGTCGGGTCGCGTCTCGTACGAGACTCCCCCCCACTGACAGCGAAGCGCGCACCGCGAAAGCGTCCGCCACACCGCGTCGCCACGTGTGACCCTTGCACTCCGCCGGTCTAGGCGTCGAGAGCAGGGTCACGCGCGCCGCCGCGATCACGTGTAGGAAGACTACACCCCGCTGCCCTCCTCTCTGCTGCCCGCCGTCCACCTTGGACGGTCGCCCAGCGAGAGGCCGCGCGGGAAATACCAGCCGCCAACTACCCTGAATCGGCTGAAAAAGTTGGCTCAGTACAGCCAACAGGAAAAGTGGTGCCGTGATTGGAATACCCAACCGCCGACTTCGCGGAGTCGATCCAGGAGGTTGGTGCCACGGTCCATGCGACCAACCGCCTAGAAGTTTGATTCGGTCCCAAAATCTGAGGAACTTTAAGGTCGACGGGCAGTTTATTGTGCGACCTGCGCCGCCCTTTCTATTATCGTCCCTTTGAGCTGATCAGGTTAGCTGGGCCTTCACCGGTTCGCCGGTGATCTCACTTGGCTGGTCTTGTATCGCCGGGGGGCGTGGAGTAGGGGTAGTGTGGGATGCACCACTGCTGAAATGTCGACCACGGAGGAGGACGGAACGACAGGACAACCAGCGTCACCTGCGCTGCAAGATTCACCAGCACCAACGCTGCGCGACCGGCTCCAGGATGAGCACCTGGTCGTCAGCAGAGACCTCTTCGATCCGGAGAGGTCTACAATCATGCCGGCAACACTTGCAGCACGCAGTATACCGCGAGCCCGCGCATGGCCAGCAGGGGGCATCTTTCGAGGTGTCGCCAGTTCCCTAACTAATACTGGCCGAAAAAGCCTGCGCCGCGCGACACCACTATCAAGCGTGGCCAGGAAGAAGCGAATGAAGGGCTCGCCTGAAGCCAAGCATGACGATAAGAAACCACGGAAAGATGAGGAGACGCTACCGCCGAACCCACAAGCACAACAATCTAAGATTCCCGTGCCAGTGGTGCGCGTCGTGCAGCGCGACGCGCTCCAGGCCGCTCCACCGCAACCACAACGCGCACCACGTCGTCGACTAGATCCGACAGGTGCTGCACAACCACCGAAACCCGCTCCAAGGGCGGCCCAGCCACCACCGGAGCAGACGGCTCGCGCCGGACCAAGCCGTCAAATACCAGGTGAAGACGGCAACCTACCACTGCCATCGCCACTGGAAGGGTCGGACGCATCACCATCTTCAGAGGCGATGTGTCTTACGCCGATGCGCCCGGATGTCCAAATCCGGGAGCCTAATCGGCTGCCATTGATGACTGACCAGACCCCAGACCCAAACGTGGAGCCTATGGTATCAGAACAGGCACCATTGGAACCACCTACAGATGCCATGTCGTCTGAGGCGATGGAGCCGGTGTCAATAGGCGCTGCACCCATGCCCAGCCCGCCGTCACCTCCATCAGCGGCGGCTGCCGCGTACGCAGCGGCATTAGCCACGCCGCCGCCACTACCATTACGTACCCCACCAATGCCAGTGCCCACACCGAGGCCAAGACCAACCTTACCGCCAGCAGATACCGCAGCGGCAGCATCAACAAGAACCAACGTGCGCATGGGGAAACACCCGGCGATAATAGTGGACGTGTTTCCAGAATGGCACATCCACCTGGCAGCACTAAAGGCCAGACTGGGTCATGCACCGAATGCCCGGCCGCTTGATAAGGGCATTATATTCCACCCGAAGACGCCAGAGGAATATCGAACGGTGCAAAGATACATGACGGAACTAGACGAGAAGCCCGGAGCCCCATATTGGCACTGCTACTCCCTAGAGCAGGACAAGCCACAGAAGGTTGCATTATGGGGCCTACCTGCAGGAACTGACCCAGCGACAATCGTGGGGGCCCTTAAGGATCTAGGGTTCCCGGCGATATTCGCCAGAGACCTCCCTAGAAAACGAGCCACCCAAAAGGTGGTCTACCATATCCAACTGGAACCCATGGGGAGGGACCAGTTGGACAAGCTTTACACAACAACGGAGGTCCTCAATATGCCGCGGGTGGTTATAGAGGCGTGGCGCGGGACATCAACCGTCCCGCAATGCCATAGGTGCCAACTGTTCGGGCACGCGAGCACCAACTGCCACCGCCCGCAGAAGTGCGTGAGATGTGCCGGACCGCACTTCGGCAAAGACTGCCCGAGGGACCTTGCGACGCCCGCCACATGTGCCAACTGCCAAGGGAGGCACCCTGCCAACAGCCGCACGTGCGCGGTCTTCAGGGCTGAAGCCAGGAAGCGCAAAATAAAGATCCCTGGCGACCACCGCCCACCAATGCAAGAGGACCGCGCACAGACACAGATGCGGCCAAACTTAAACCAGAGAGCAGCACAAGTGGCGGGAGCGCGGAGGGGAGCAGCGCGCCCGCAACTGACGCCACAACCCAGAGACAGCAGAGAACCACCACCTGCGTGGGACTGGGTGGCACCACAGACACAAGTGGCACCGACTACTCTGGCACCACCAGCTAATATGCCGAAAGACAGAAGAGGAATCCAAAAATCGACGAAGGGTAGGAGCAGAAGCAGGAGGGGTAGAACGCAACCCCCCCTGGCGTCGTCGACTCCAATCCCACAGACGGAGGGGGTATCAATATTTAATCCTTTCGCCCCTTTGGCCTTCTTCGCACCAGAGGGCGAGAGCGCCCCCCCTCCAACCAGCACCACCAGCCGACCCAAGAAGGCGAAAAAGAAGGCGCCTAAGAAGAAGCTAGCCCGTGTACTGCCTGCAGTACAAAGGCCTGCGACCCAACCTGCACATCAACCCGGGACAGAGGGGGCTCTCGGTCCCTCCACGGCAGGACCCCTTCCACCACCAGCAACAGCAGCAGCGCCGAGGGCCGCAGAAATACTAGCCCCAGCGCCCCAGCCCCAGCCACAACCTAAAGCTGCCGCCACTGACGCGGGGCCCAGGCTTCCGATTCCCCAGAAGAAGGCTGCACCCAGAAGAAGGAGGCGGGCCACATCGGCGCCTCCATCACCTACTGAGGAGAGAGCAGGCCATCAGGGAGCGAGGGTCCAATTTGCCCCACCCCCCCCGACTGGCCGCTCAGCTGCACAAGCCAAGCAACTCCGCAATGCCCCGCCGGCGGCGGTGCTGATGAGACAAGCTCCAGGCGGGTGGCAACCTTGGCCAACAACACAGCAGAGCCAACCAATCCTGTGCGGACCTCCTGGCTTATCAGGCCCGAGGTTCAGACCACCACAACCGCAAGCCCAACCGCGGGCCTACCCCCGCATCATGACGACGGGGACACCGGCGAGCGCCCAACGCGGGGAGCCCATCTGCGCTATGATGGGTGCCCTGGTGGGCCTACTCGCCGCCATCGCTTCCGGTGAAGATCTCCGGGATGCGGCGATGCGCGGATTGGCCACTATCCAAGGACTTTATTATGGATAGTGGCCATCTGCGCATATTATACTGGAACGCCGGGGGGATAAGAAATAAGATCCCGGCGCTTCGTCTTCTCGTCCGGTCGCAGGACATACATATAGTCCTCCTGGGCGAGACCAAGCTGACACCGAAGCAGGAATTGGGGATGTCGGGCTACTTCGTGTACCGCCGGGATGAAGTCTCTCCCCGGGGCCCGGCTTACCGCGGAACGGCGGCCCTAGTGAGAAGGGACGTAATGCACGAGGAGCTCGAGCGTCCTGAATTCAAGCAGATTAGAACCACCGGAGTCAGAGTACAGGTGGCCGGACGCGAAACAAACATCTTCGCAGGCTACCGTCCTCCAGTGAACGCACCCCTGACCACAGAAGACTTAGATGCCATCTTCGCCGAGAAGTACCCAACTCTTCTTGCGGCCGACCTCAACGCCAAACACGTGTCGTGGGGGTCGCATAGCAACACAGCGCAGGGGAAGAAGCTGATGCACGCCACAGAAACCAGGGGGATCTCCGTGGTGGGACCGGACTCACCGTCCCACGTACCGACGAACCCGCACCACAGAGCCGACGTACTGGACATCGTGCTGCACAAAGGGATCGATGCGCCATTGCTCGTGGAGGTGATTTATGACCTAGATGAGCCGCATCTCCCCTTGCTGATCACAATTGGAGGGCAGACGTCCTGTGCTCGACTTCGATTCGTCCAATTCAAGACGGACTGGTCCAAGTTCCAGAGAGAACTCCAATCGTTGACAGTCGGAAAGCTGAGCACCGCAGAAGAGGTGGAAGCATGCGCGAACTCGCTGACCAAGGCGATTGTAGAGGCGAAAGATTCAGCCACCACGGAGTTGCCCCGAACAGCATGGCGCGAAGAGCTGCCTTCGAACCTAAGAGCGGTACGCAACGAAAAGCGGAAACTCAGACAGCTGTGGGCCCACACACGCTGTCCAAGGACGAAGAGGCAGTTGAACGCCATAACAGAGAGATTTGCAGAGTTGGTAAGGGCCTGGAGGGGTACCACCTGGGACGCACACATCGCCCAGTGTGAAGAGGACAAGACCAACCTGTACAATCTCAACCGCCACCTGACCCAGGCTAAAGCGTCCGTTTGCCCACTATTAGACAGCGCAGGGCAGAGGCGTTACTCAGCCTTAGAGAGGGCAGAGCTCCTAGCTGACCATTTGGAAGGTCAGTTCCAGCTGCACCCGGTCCCAGTAGAAGCCTCAGACGACGTTAGGGAACATCACCAGCGAATCGCACGGGAGGTGTCAGAATTCCTACAGTCTCCGGCTACACCGTTGGGAGGGGAGGACTTTATATCCCCAACGGAGGTGGTTCGAGCCGCGAGGAGACTGAATGTGAAGAAGGCACCGGGTCATGACGGGATCTCCAACGCCGCCCTCAGGAGGATGCCGGCGAAGGGCTTAGTCTGCCTGACCCGGCTATTTAACGGAATTCTGAGGACAGGACACTTCCCTACGATTTGGAAGACTGGAAAGGTGATCGTTCTACCGAAGCCCGGCAAAGATAGAAGGCAACCGTCCAGTTACCGACCAATAACGCTGCTGCCACACATGTCGAAGCTGTTCGAGCGTTTGATGCTGCGGAGATTGCGCCCCCACTTCACACCAAGGGAGGAGCAATACGGATTCCGAGCACATCACTCCACCACGCTCCAGCTGACTCGTGTGCTGCACCACCTAACCAGCGAGTTGAATCTAGGACGACACTCTGTTGCCGTCTTCTTAGACGTCGAGAAGGCCTTTGACCGGGTATGGCACGAGGGCCTCATCCATAAGTTGATGCGCACCACGGCGCCGCCCGCGCTAGTTCGAGTCGCGGCGTCATCCCTTGAAGGCCGCCAGTTCTACGTGTCCGTCGAGGACGTCAGCTCCGGACACAGAAGAATTGCTGCGGGAGTTCCTCAGGGGAGTTGCACATCACCATTCTACTATGCCATTTATACTGACGACATACCGATACTGGAAGACCTCAGGCCAGGAGAACGGGGAGTCGTCCTCGCCCTCTTTGCGGACGACAGCGCTTACATCTCGTCGTCTAGAAACAAGAGAATAGCCGCTGGCAGGATCCAACGAGTCCTAGATGTCCTGCCAGAATGGCTCGATAAATGGCGGATTGCCGTAAACGTGGGCAAAACGGCAGCGCTGTTGACCGGGAAATCACCAAGACTACCACCACTTTTAAAGCCACTGCAGCTTAGAGGACAAGACATCGCGTGGGAAAGCAACTGCAAGTACCTGGGTGTCTACATCGACCGGGCCCTTCGCATGAGCTCGCAGACCTTGCACGCCGTTCACCAGGCGAAAGCTGCTCGAGCTCTGCTGCGACCCGTGCTGAGCTCTAAGCTGCCGCTGAAGACCAAAGTAGGGATCTACAAGACCTACATTCGTTCCCGGTTGACTTACGCAGCGCCCGCTTGGTACGCGCTCTGCTCAGCCAGCCAGAAGAAAAAGATGCAAGTGGTGCAAAACGTCTCTCTGAGAATGATCTCGGGAGCCGGCCGGTACGTTCGCAATGACGTTATCGCCCGGGACGTGCAAATCGAAACGGTGGGGGAGTTCGTGGCTCGTCTGTCGCGTGGCATGTTTGACCGCGCGGACAATGGGCCACACCCCCACCTGAATAACATTGCGCCGCTTCACGCACGCCCCCCTGACGAACGTACATGGCGTGCCCTCCCTAGAGATCTCCTCCTGGCTGGCTCGGACACGGGGCAGGACTCTGAGGGACCAAGCGGAATTCAGAAGATAAATGAGGCCCAAAAAACGAAGAGAGTACCACCATGCCAAAGAATGGCCACCCCAGTACAACCAAGCCAAGATGTGGCCAGCGATGGCTATACAAGTGGCTAGCGAGGGTGCTGAGAGAAGCCGCCCGTCCTCGCGGACGGGAAGGGTACTCGCACCCTCCCAACATTGCCCCTCAGTTTGATAGCTGAGGCGTCCAGCCTCTGAAAAGAGCGCAAGCTCGAGTCGGAATCCTCACTCCCGCCAAACACGGGGGGAGAAGAACCCGGATGATGATGATCTCGCTTTTTTTCCCTTTTGACCGTCCCTTTCCCTTTCCTTTTCCTTTACCTCTGGTTCTCTCACATAATGTTACAGAATGAGTCTCTGTTCGTCTTCCATGGAATATTTGACAAACATTTTGTCGTTGTGCTTTTTTTTAATGTGGCAACTCTGATGTTTTTAAATTTAATATTTTTTAATGTCGTTGGTGTGAATGTATTTATGGCTAATTGATCAAGATTGAAGAAATCGGAATATTCCATGACAGTGACTTTGTAAGGTCTTGGTCTTTTGCGGGCTGTTTCAAAATATGTAGACCACTGCGAGGGACTTCATACAATAATTTTTCGCACTTCCCTTTCGATAACAGCATGAACTGTATCGACAGGCATGTTTGTATGGCCCGGGAGTAAATAGTTTATTTGAATTACTTCCAAATTAATTGCGAATTTTAAGAAATGGTTCACGGCAGCCAATACGCTTTTGTTTTTGTTCTGGCCACTACATGAATTGCAGTACATCAGCAGGTGTATTACGCTTCTTTTTGGATTGGATTTTGGAAGAAAAGGATTTCTTCAAGATATTTAATTAAGCAAGTTGCGATTTCGTTGCTCCCTCTTTTACCATCACATTCTCCCCACGTATAACAATTAACATCCTGTGTGCGACTTTCATACTCGTATATAGTGAAATTAAACACCGAATATTTTCTTGAATAATATAATATCATACTTTGTCCATGTCATGTATTCAGGACTTTTTGTAAGTCAAAACTGCAGGTTACAGTTTCATTGTTGGGGGAATTAAGGGTTTGATGTATCTTAAATCTCTTATAAGTAGCTTTCTTCTCTTTGTGATGAGAGTTCAGTAGCTCTTTGTCCTTGTCTGTCATTTGATCTTTATTATTCTCTGCTTTGACTCAAGTTAGGCATTTGTCTTTTTTAGGTATGTGAAAGCTTATATTATACTCTTTAAATATAGTTCGGAATGCGTTCTCATTGCTGTTCCTGTTCAGTACAATATTTTAAATACATTTGATATAAGTTATTTATGTTTTTCATTTCCTGAGGAAGATAAGTTCTATTAGTTTTTTTCTATTGTAGTGGGATGGTACTGCTGGCAGCTTCTCAATAAAGTTCTTTGTAAATTCTTTTGCTTCCTCAGTATATTTTTTTAGGTACATTAGGTTTTCTACAATCTTTTTGGGTCATTTCCTCTTTGGCATGTTCTAAGGTGTAAATAATAATTTTTTGAGTAATATCCAAGGTATTAATCAAGAACTTCTGGCATACTTGCTTGTGGCCTTCACCGTCGTTGATAAAATACTCATACGTAATATGTCTTCGGCTGAAATCATTAATTGTTTTTCTACTTTTTATCGGAGTTTTATGAGCAGAGCGCACTATCCAATCTTTTCTACGCTGCAAGTCTAGATTCCGATAATATTCAAATAGAGAAGTTCGCCTTTCTTCAGAAATGTCATAGCATCCCCTGGCACACTTACCAGGGGTGCATGGATTGCATTTCATTATTTTTTCAGGTATGATTTCTCCTTTTCTATTTTCGTAAACTTTTCCTTCTTCCTTTAATTTTTTATTTACTTGACGGTTGTTAATCGGTTTCTCTTTTTTTTATTTCTGTATTATTAGACTCACTTTATTCTTCCTTTTCTTCTTTTTCTGGTTGATACCTTGAATCTCGTCATCATTATTTAACTCTGATTCATTATTTATGACCAAAGGTCTAAGCTACCTGATGAAAAGTCTTCCTTATCCTCATCTGACAAAAAGTCAATATAAGCTTTCTTTGTTTAAAAATTGCGCCTCTTTCTTTTCGTTGGTATTTTACTACTATTATTGTCACTACATTCAGATATATTTGAATCAAAGATTGCGGGTAGCTGAAAAGGAGTACCAGCTCTAGAAGCATTTGAAATAATATTTTCGTGTGTCTCGGAACGAGTAATTTCAGTTTTGTGTAAAGGATTTAATTTTTATTAAGTTAGGTAGTAAATCGCAGAATGTTCAAACAACAACGAATTATACACTCGTGGTTGATTGAACATTCTAGGATTTAAGGGACACAATTTCTCAGTTACGTCTATTTACGCCTTTAGTGGAAGCACATAAAAAAATTAAACTAGGTAATAAAGGACAATTTCATTTTTTATTATAAGGGTGTACAGGACGATTTTAAAAATAATGTCCTTTATCTCCTAATTTGAAGTGACTTAAAATAACCACCTAAGGTGGTATAAGACAGTTGATAATTTAAATGCATTTTATGCCCAAAAGTTGTTTTATATTTTGCTTTACTACCAAAATTATTATACTCTTGTGACTAAGTGTTATTTACATCCACATTTTCAGGTTAAACTTGGTTCATCGTATCAAATTATGCGGGTCGTAAAGGCATTATTTTAGCGAATTTTGTAAAACGGAGTATACAGATCGATAGAGAATTAAAAACTGAGTAAAACCGTATCAAAAACTCATTTTCGCCCAAATGTCCTTTACGACCTTTGAGCCCAGAGGTATCGACATGTCAACATTTTGGGAAATGTTATTTAATAATTATACTGATTATAAATTGGCCAATGTTTTACAACAAAAATTATTTAAGTTTGTTCAATTAAATTAGGTTGTCTTTCAAAAAAAGGTCTGACATTCTGAACTTCTTGTACCAAAATATCTATTATTTTAGTTCACAAACTAAACAAAATGGTTCTCTTCAAACAAAACCAGGTAGGTATTTGGATTTAAATGAATAAAAATAGTTTTGTGTAAAAAAATTGAAACAATCTATTAATGCTCTTCGTAGTCTTCCCATTTCTTTTTCCAAAATGATCGATATATAATAAAGATTTAAGTTCATTTTAGAAGAGAATTAAATTAATTTAGAATTTAGAGAAAATGCACCACCGATTCCACCGTGTACAGAATTCGAATAGTTTGCACGAATCGATGTGACATCCATATTCACATTATTGAGAAATCAACATCAAAAACGGCTCAGCCGAATTCGATGAAATTCAAATGGGGTCACCTCGAGAGTTATAAAAATAATGTTTCAAGACTCGATGATCGAAATACGAACGAAAATACGTACCTCCTCCATTTGGGAAGTCAGAAAAATAGAGATTCAAGTTAATTTTAAAACTGATAAAATTCGAGAGCGAGACGGGAACAAGTCCTCAGAAATGGGATCTTAACAAGATAGTCCAACATTTTCCATCTGTTATTGTTTACGCAAAGTTATGAGGAAAGTTCTGTTTCTGTTTGTTAACTTCCTATTGTTGTGTTCCGATTCAATTCAAAATACAGCTCCACGCTTCTAACTAATCTGACAATACGGTATAAGTTGGGTAGGAGCAGCATGTAAATGCTACCCGCAGTCACATACTCGAATATCATAAGCACTGCTTTTTTACCGTACTTACTCAATATTTGATTACGGTGATAGGTAGGAGCTGTTTGTTGACCCAGGAAAATGATGGATACCACCGAGGCTGGTGCTTATGTGGGACACGTTCCTTTCGCTAGTCGGTGGTATACCCTCGCCTCAACCTTTCTGGTTGCGGTTGTTTGGAGGGTGCGAGTACCCTTCTCATCCGCGAGGATACGTGGCTTCTCTCAGCTCCTTCGTTAGTAATTTGTATGGCCTAAAACCACATCTTGGCTTGGTAGTTAGGTGGCCAGTTTCTGGCTTTGTGGCTGCATGTAGGCCAATCTTTGGCGTTGTGGATTGATTTTGGGACCCGACATCATCATCATTGGTCCTTGTCCTCCCGTATGCACGTGGGAGTCTGATTCCAGCTTCAGGGTGACACATCGTGCAGTCTCGGGAAACTAACAGTGGTGGGCTTCCCCAAGCCCAGCCACTCAGAATTTCACTTATAGGGGCGGCCTGTCGTATGATAGACTCCTACCTCGGAGGTAGGAGGCACCTTTTTTTTTTTTGACCCAGGAAAATCCTTTATGGATACCACCAAACCTGGGGAGGCCGGTGGTTATGTGGGAGTCTCCACCGCTAGTCGGTGGCATACCCACTAAAAACCTGGGGTGTTTCCGCCACTGCGCCATTATGTCGGGGCTACGGGCACGCTTCCGCACTCTTCTACCTAGGCATGCTATGCTGTGAGCACTGTGTGTTATAACTTACAACAAGAACATTTTTATAATTTTGTGTCCTTTCGCTTGCGTATTTTGGATGTTTTTTTATAGCTACATTTTATACGAATTTAAAACATATTTACCAAAGAAAAAACTGAATACATAAGTATTCTAAATTTAGGAAACGTGGAAAGCACTTTAGTACCTGGAAAAATGGAAAACCTCACGTCAGATAGAATTATCTTTGCCAAGAAACCTTCTAAGAGATTAGTACTGAAACAACTTTTTCGTAATATTTTCAGTAAAATTATGGTTAAGTTATTACATGCGGGTTTTTCAAAGGTTACAAGTCAACCTGAGTTGTAAGGTCAGTGTGAACCTACTTTTAGAAAGATAGACAAATGTAACCGGCCTATTTTTTAACCGACGAAACACATAATGTCCTTTGTAATTGTAATGTTCATGAGTCATGTCATGTCCTATTGGTAGGACCAAGAGGTCACAATAATATGACCACGAGAACATGTATATCCTCGTAGTCATACTCGTATAACAATCTATACTCTTTAAAATTTAACTTGATCTCTGCGACAGTAGAAGATTGACATTTTTAGAGTTGGGATAGTGGTGGAAAAAATCGATTTTCAAACAATGTTTTAATGAAATCGAATGAGCTGTAGAAGGTGAGAAATTGGATTTCATTTAATTACTATTATTTAAGATCAAGTATGTAAACATGTAAATAATGTTATGATATTAATTATATACTCATAATAATGTAACGATAGTATTTATCGACGTTTTTCACTATTATCGATGCTAATGTAACATATAATTGAGTTTAATTTAATTACACATGTAAAAAATGTTATGATATTAAAATATACAATAAAATTAATGATAAATCAAGTTTTATTTAAAATATCGTCAGTATGAACTATCGAAATTTTAATTAAAACTCTATGGTCACGATCATTCGTCGCCCATCGTTAATCGGCATGTCCATAAAGTATGACATTGACAGGTACTGTCTGTACTATTAAGAAATTCAGGACTTCATAGGCGTGATTTTTTTGACAGCTGTCGCAGAGATCAAGTTAAATTTTATAGAGTATAGTATGACCACGAGAAAACACACGAAACGAAAGAGTTACTCAATTCGACGCGTATACATTTATTTTTTTGTATAACCACGCATAATTTTTTACGTAGAAGTCTGATTTCAATAATTATTTTACGCATAACTTTTTACGTAGAAGTCCGATTTCAATAGTTATTTTTTTATTGGAAAGAATATACTTTGAAAATAGTCTCATTTAAATTTTATCGAAATCGACAGAGCCATTTTTGATAAATCAACAATAGTGTGAGATATGCTACATCGATCCGTGCGAAATATTCGTGAATTCTGTACACGGTTGAAGTCGGTCATGCCATTTTTTTTTCAAAGAATAATATAATCCACTGCTGAACATAGACCTCCCCTGTGGATTTCCAATAAGCCCGTTCGGAAGCGCCTATTACATCCAGCGTGTTCCTGCGGTCTTAATTATAGAGGGTTATTTCTAATCAATTAGCATCCTTCTAGGGGCTTATTCTGTACATCAAAACTAACAACTTTTGTTCTACGACTTTCGTCAAAACCAAAAAAAATCAGCTGTTCCATACATTGTGTCGCGGGTGAACTATATTTTTATAAGGAACAACAATTTTTTTTTTTTAGTTTTGACAAAAGTCGTAGAACAAAAGTTGTTAGTTTTGATGAACAGAATAAGCCCCCAAAAGGATGCTAATTAATTAGAAATAACACTGTATTGCTACCTACGCTTCCATATTGTAATAAGCGGCGCTTGCCCGTACGTGGTCTCTTTTAAAAAACTTTAAGGTTTCTTTTTGTGATAAACATTTCAAAAATTGACGCCAAAGCATCTGGGCCGGAGTCCCAGAGGATGCAGGTTCAAATCCTGCGAACGCGTCAATTTTTGAAATGTTTATCACAAAAAGAAAGTTTCTATACACCTAGTGTGTGAAGCACGATAAAAATAATTTCATTGATTAAGCAATGCGTCATTTCTCGTTAATGGTAAGAAGTTCTAATAATTTCACATTAAGTGACTGACTGGTTTAAAGCAGTTCTCACAAATGGCGCTTCCAACAACGTAGTAGTTGGTAAAAATGATAAACATTCACTAATTCGGCGCCTTCGCAGAGAGCGTTTTAGCTTAATTGGCCAAAGCATCTGGGCCGGAGTCCCAGAGGATGCAGGTTCAAATCCTGCGAACGCGTCAATTTTTGAAATGTTTATAACAAAAAGAAAGTTTCTATACACCTAGTGTGTGAAGCACGATAAAAATAATTTCAACTTTAAGGTTTAACTGGATTCGCCTCGCATGAAGTGCCACTAAAAATACCGAAATGGTTGTTACTGGATATTGAATGCCAAAGACTTACTGTTCCTTATTTGCGAAATAAGAAAAGTCAACTTCTTCAAACAGAAACAATCTACTAAAATATTTACGATACTAGTTAACTCCCAGAAGGTTAGAACTTTCGAAATGATTAGTTTCTCTCCAAGTGTCCAGGGAAGAAAAGAAATGAATACTTTTAGGTAAGGTTCAGCACGGACATTAGTCTTCGGATGGGTGACCGCAGTGGCATTTACAATTGATCGCTGCCGTGGCTCGGGTGACACCATAAATTCTTGGCCCCGGTGACCTGATCAGCTTAGCCATGTCAGAGGCCTTCAAGCGGTTTAATAACTTGGACCAGGGCTAGCCACCCGACTTATACGAACTTACCCACTTACTTCTTTTATAATGAACTAGCTGACCCGGCCACGCGTTGCTGTGGCTAAATAAATTAAAATTGCGACCATAATTTGAGATTTAAACTATCCTATCTCTCAAGTTGGATCGAACTGCACATGGTGTGCGAATTTTATCATAATCGGTTAAGTGGTTTAGGAGTCCATTGTGACACGAGATTTATATATATTAAGAAGATAGCCCACTGCTGAACATGCCTATACACGAAAGGTGATTGGGCTATATCCACCACGCTGACCCAGTACGAGGCGGTGGATTCACACACGTCATCGAATTTCATCTACAATCGTATGCAGGTGGCCTCACGACACAATAAGCCCGATTTCAGAGGCGCCAGCGTAACTACCTATATATTAGCTAAATAGCATAGTTCTTTTTCTTTTTCACTTTAGGCATTCGATAGAGATAACGCTTTTTACGCTGCTATTTAATTTACGCTGGCGCCTCTGTAATCGGGCTTATCGTATAGGCCGCGTCACACAAGTTGGCGGATGTGAAGTTAGCTGTAAGCTGCGCAATATCCAATCCTGACTGAAGCTCACATAAAGCTGCGCGTTGATTGGATATTGCGCAGCTTGCAGCTAACTTCACATCCGCCAACTTGTGTGACGCTATACCCACGACCTTACGACTGACCGCGGCATGTGTGTGAAGTGTAGTTCTCGTTTAGTGACTATTTTTAAACCAGCGCTAATTTTTAAGGTTCCGCACCTCAAACGGAAAAAACGGAACCCTTATAGGATCATTTTGTTGTCCGTCTGTCCGTCTGTGTGTATGTCAAGACTCTTTATTTCGGGAACGCGTAAAGATATCGAGTTGAAATTTAAACTGTATACGTATATCTATGGTCTCTTGCAGTTGTGTAAAAGAAAAACTTCTCAGTTATCATTTAAAAAAGTTAGAGCCGTTTATGTCGTAAAAAACCGCATATTTGCACTCACAAAAATCAAAACCTACAGAGTACTTCCCGTTGACATAGAACTATGAAATTTGGCGAGAAGCATTGTCTCAGAGTACACATATAGGAATAAATCTGAAAACTGTAGATTTTTATTTAAATCACAAAAAAATAGGGCCTCAAAATTTACAAAATATGGATTCAAAATTCAAATTGAGTAAATCGTATCATGTAAGGAATCATATAAAAAGAACTTCAATAGCACATGCTAAAACAGGTTTTTAATTATTTTAACAACGTATTTGTACGGAACCTCGATGTGCGAGCCTGACTCGCACTTGTCCGGTTTTTTTGGTATTTTTTCGGAATTAACATTATAGAATCTATTTATCTATCTAATGCGAGAGTGAAATGGCTACTACAGTCAATCATTTCTTAGCAAAAAGTTACGTGCGAACTTAAGTTACACGCATATATTTCAATAGGTCGTCACGTTCATAGGTAAATGCCACCCAAAACCGGATAAGTACTTAGATATAACGCCAAAGTAATATACTTTGTTATTTCCGGAACAAAAAAAATGTCAACATTAATATCCCCACTAACAATAAACATACTAAAATATTTACAAAACTAGCTCCCAGAAGGTCAGAACTTTCCGAATGATTAGTTTTCCCCAAGTATCCAGGGAAGGAAAGAAATCAATTTCTTCCGCTGAAAGGATCAACATTGTTTTATCAGTTCACGCGCGATTACCGGCCTTTTGGAGCGGAACAAATGGTTTTGGTCCTTGGGATTTTGTACTTTCTTTGTTCAAAAATGAGATTTATTTTTTGTAATAGGATTTTTGGAATTGAAAGGGCTGACGTGACCTTAATACCTATTAATACAATGAGTTTTGTGGAACTCACTTATGTTTGGAGTTTTTCAAACAATTACTGTCTTTTCGGTGAATGAAAGTACTGTACTGTACCAGCCTTTTTATTAGTCCACTGCAGGACGTAGGCCTATCCACGAAGGGTGATTAGGCCATATCCACCACGCTGGCCCAGTGCAGGTTGGTGGATTCACATACGCTATCGAATTTCTTCTACGGACATATGCAGGTTGCCTCACGATGTTTTCCTTCACCGAAAACCCAGTGGTCTGAAATTCTGTACATAAATTCCAAGGAAATCATTGGTCAATACCCCGTGGTGGTCTAGTGGTAATGAGACCCACCTTACAATCCTGAGGTCGTGGGTTCAAACCCCGGCCCCGATCGAAAAAATTCGATAGGAGAACCTGTCCTGCCTTTTGAAAATCTGTTAAAAATACGTAAACAATAGTAAACTGGTAGTTTTTCGTTATATACAGAACCAAGTTTCGTCAAGATTCGTTGAAAAATGCGACCTATGAAGGAGAATCAACATCCAGTCAGATAAAAACAAAATGGTCTAGTCAAAACCGAGTCGCTTCGCAGACTTCATTCGCTCAGTATAATGTAGGTAGGTATCTAAAAATAGATAATACCTATTGCACATCTCAGAAGCTCAACGACCTCTACGTCGCGACCAATATCGATGTCGAGGGCTGTCAGTCGGAAAACTACCCTGCTACGATCGCCACCATCTTGCCACTCAGGCACGTAACTAGGCGAAAATGAGGCGGGGGAGAGAAGGTTGAGAATATGAGGAGAAGTATCAATAGGTACTGACGTCAGCTAAGCACGTATAAAGTACCTATCCTTTTTAAAAGTGAAGTGCACTTAAGTGTCTCAGTCTCATGTCGTCTCCCCCGGCGCCCCTTTACCGCGCGGGCGAGGACTGAGTTAAGCGGTAGGATTATAAAACATCCAAATCCTTGTAGTATTACATATCCGACTAATGTCGATGGCTGTCAGACGGAAAACTAGATACCCCTCCACGATCGCCTCTATCTTGCCACTCACGCATCAAACTAGGCGAGAGAGGGGGGAAGGGGGGAGAAGTATACGTAGGTTTCAGCTGAGCTTATATCAGTATCCTTTAAACTCTTTAAAGGTGTGAAGTGCGCGGGCGTCTATAAAATGTACTAACCTAAGGACTAACTGTAGGGACTAACCGCGCTGAAAACACGAAATAAATAAATACCTGTAGCACGCTTACCGGTAAGCGTGCTACTCCCTAGACAGCATATCTGCTTAACATCAGGCAGTACTTAGTCAAACGCAAAAAAAAGTCACTATCCCGACGTTTACACCGAGTTGCACCGATCGTGGTCACAGGGTATCGAATCAGAATACCTACATTGCTTCTGCCTACATCCCTGTACGGACGAGGCGGGCATACTATGTAGTGTAGAAATAAATTGCACGTTTCAATCTCTGGGAGCAGATACTTCTCTTGATTGCGCGATATTAGGTACTTGATTACCCGATAAATAGAGCTTCGTTAGGATGTGAGAGGATTAGAAGCTACAATAAACGTAACCACTGATTTATTATTTAAATGTACGAGATAATTATGAATGTAACTTTGGTGGTCTAGTAGTAGTAACACCCGCCTTACAAATGCGAGATCGTGGCATCAGCTCTGCCGGGCTAGTATGCGCGCCACGAATCATTTCTTTCGTAGTGTCAGAACGAAACAGCGTTATGGCAAAGTATTTATTTGTCACTTTTTCACACGTAGAAATCAGTTCTTTTCGTGGCTATTCGTGGTCGCTTGCTTGACTAGCTGGTCTCTCACCAATGAGTTCTTCAGAACTTATGTACGGAATTTTACATCATTGACTTTACGGTGAAGGAAAACATCGTAGACAGCCTATTTGCGTCTGTATAAGAAATTCGATATATGCGAATTTACTAACCTGCTCTGGGCCGTCCGGCGTGGTGGCTGTACGAGTAGTTCAATCAACTTTTGTGAGGCCTATGCTCAGTAGTAGTTTATAAAAAGGCCGATATAGGGAGAACCCAACATAATCCTGCCTGAAGCTCAGTTAACAGCTGGGCGAAACCCGATTCACAGCCAAGAACTTTAAAAGCAAAATAAATGAAGTAAGGTTTTAGTTACCAAATATTGGTGTTTCCTTTCATTTTGATTTTTTCCTAGACCTAACCTGCTTGTCCCGACTAACCATGTTCTCTCTTGTTCCAGCTGCACTCCGAATACCGCAGCACGTACAAATGGCACGAATACAAGGAGCAGCAGCAGGGCGTGGTGAAGCAACCTGCTCCCGCGCCCACCCCGCCTTCTGTGTTGCCTCTGTCCAAGGGTACGTACCTTCAGTCTGAAAGTTGAGAGTAGAATGTAAAGTAGAGAATAGTGTCACGAGTACAAGAATCAGCAGGACGTGGTAAAGCAACCCGCGTCCACCCCTGTTTATGTGCGTCCTCTATCCAAGGCTACGCACGTTGATAGTCAGTACAATGGCATGAGTAACGCCTTCTATGCTTCTTCTGTCCAAGGGTACGTATTCTCATAGTCATAAGTTTGACAGTACAACAATCAGCAGGGTATGGTTAAGCAACGCGCCTTCCGTGCTGCCTTCGGTGCTGCCTCTGTCTAACGGTACGTATCCTCTCATAGTCTTAAGATCGAGAGTACAAGAATCAGCAGTGCGTAGTGAATCCTTTCGTTCAGCCGATGCCTCTGTCCAAGGGTATATGCCTCATATAGTTTTAAGGTTGAGTGTACAAGAATTAGCAAATTGAGGTGAGGCAGGCTGCGCCCGCGACCACCCCACCCTCCGTACTGCCTCAGTTCAAGGGTACGTGCCCTCATAGTCGTATACATTTGTTTAGCCCTCTCTTATGTTATGAAAAGGTTGAATAAGCGGACTGTATTTATTTTTTCGTTTTTGTGAGGAAATAGACAGAGGATAGTTAGGTGACGAAATTGGTGTTGCCTTGCAGACGCTGATGCGGCGTGGGCGTCTATCGCCGTGTATAGGGGGGCCCCCGACCCCCGGTCTTCAGTATATGCTTTATATCACAATTTTACTTGGAGCGTTTTGCTCTCACTTACTTACTTAACTACTTAATAATCTAGATAATAATCACAAGATTGTTAACTTCTGTAAGCCAGGAGCCTCAAGTGATAAAATATTAGAAGGATTTGAAATGAAGACACAAGAACTAACAAAAAATGACACAGTTGTAATTATTATACATAGATATGAAGAATCATTTAATGTAACGAAAAACAAACAAAGTTATATAAAATTATTAAGACAAATTATAAATAAGAAGGATAGAAGTTTTAATATTATAATATGTGGCATGCAATATGATAATAAAAATAACATCCAAATTTACAACATCAACAAGGAAATATCACACTTAGCTCATACAAGCGAAAACATAAAGTACGTGGAGCTGAATGTGAGAGATAAATATGGCAAGCTGTACAATCAAAGCAGAACTAAGGAACTTCTAAGGAATACATTAGTAAAATCAGTAACATCAAAAACATTTCAAGCTACATCAACACTTCGATTTATCAGGTGCCAAGAAGAAATCAGCGATGCCACGTCCAAAGAAGCGGCAAATTTTCAGACAGAATCCCGATCAATAACGAACAGATAATACTACACGCAAACGTGCAAAGCATTAGTAATAAATATTTAGCTATTGAGGATTTAATTAATGACAACAATTGCGATATATTATGTCTATCAGAAACCTGGGCTGATGAAGACCGAGTTCAAACAATGATTATCCCTAACTTCGAACTAGCAACATATTTTAACAGGTCTTTTTTCTTGCACGGTGGTACTGCCATATTCGTTAGAGATAATTTAGATTTTAAAGTTAGAAAAGACATTAATAAACTTGCATTTGAAATGAATTTCGAAATAGCAGCCATAGAGTTAAGACAAACCAAATTAGTTGTTATTGCAGCGTATAGACCTAATAAGGACATAGACCTCTTTTTTGAAATTCTTGATAAGTTGTTACAAAAGTTATGTAAAGAAGGGAAACGTATCGTAATAGCAGGTGATTTCAATTTAAATATCTTAAAACCAGATAGAAAAGTTAAACGTGTATTAACAATATTGCGTAACTATAACTGTAAATTTATATTAAATGAGCCCACTCGAATAGAAAAGACAAGCGCCACATGCATTGACAATTTTATCGTAAATTTTGACAACTGTAAAGGCTATGTTTTAGATCGTAAGCTATCGGACCATAAAGTTATTAAGTTGCAAATGGATGATAACGTAAACAACAAAGACAAGAACAAAAACAACATTTACTATTGTAGGAATATGTCACCTAATAATTACAATTATTTTAATTTTTTATTTAATAGAGATTATGTTCAGTTAAAAGATCAAATAATAGCATGTGAAGACGCCAATGAAAGAATGAAAATTTTGCAGGATGCAATCAAATTTTGTTACGATGTAGCTTTTCCAAGAACTAAACGAGTAAACCGTAATAAAAATGTTAAATGGACCTCAAAAGGTATTGAAACATCTAAAAACAATTTAAAAACTATGGAAATGTTACAGGAAGTGAACCCCAATAATGAGCTAGTTTTAAAAATACGCAAGTATAAAAATATCCTAAGGAAAGTATTTATGGCGGCCAAAAAAGTCCAATATAGTCATAGAATTAAAGCATCAGGAAACAAAATAAGAGAAACATGGAAAATAATAAATGAGCAAGTTAGGTATGATAAAAAGCAGACGCGTAAAAAAAGAATTCAAACAATAAAATCTGAAGACGGGAAACATCTGACAGAATGCAAGGATATAGCAGATTCATTTAACATGTTTTTCAGAAATATTGCTCATAAATTAACATTGAATACTCAAATTGACATTGAAAAATGCAAAAATTACTTAAACGTAGGAAGTAAGGTGATAAAAAGAATCCAATTTAATCAAGTAGACATTGAAGAATTATTGACGATTGTAAGAAACATGAAACAAAAGACAACCCCAGACGTATATGACATGAATTCCAAGACATTGAAAAGAATTATTTTAGGCAATGGAAATATATTGGAACTTTTATATATAACTGTTAACTATTGCTTAGAAAAAGGAGTGTTCCCAGACTGTTTAAAGCCCGGCAGAGTAATTCCTTTGTACAAAAAAGGTGATAATATAGAACTAGGTAACTATCGCCCAGTTTGCATATTACCGACTGTTTCAAAAATACTCGAAACAGTTATTAAGAAGAGGATCATTGCGCATTTCGAAGAAAATAACCTTTTCACTGCGTCTCAGTTTGGATTCCGTTCAGGGAGATCGACTGAGATGGCAATAAGGAAAGTAATCTATTATATCCTGGAAGCATTGGACAAATCGCAAAAATGCGCAAGCATATATTGCGATTTGTCAAAAGCTTTCGATTGTTTAAGACACGACGTCCTAGATTTAAAACTGCAACATTACGGGTTCGAAGGACCGGAGCTGAGCATGATGAACTCATATCTGTATAAAAGACCTCAAGTAGTGTCAGTAAATGAAGTCAATTCAGCGACGACTCTAATGGATATAGGAGTGCCTCAAGGCTCCATATTAGGGCCGATTCTTTTCCTGATTTACATCAATGACCTTGTAAATATCATGCCGGACTGGAGTTACATTAGTTTATTTGCAGACGACACGCATGTAGGAATCAGAGATAAAAATAGAGATAGACTAGGAATTAAAATCGAAAAAGCCATACATACTCTTAAGGAATGGTTCAGTGCAAATGGTATTACCCTCAATACTGACAAAACTACCGTAATGTATTACCAATCTCGGAAAAACTCTAACGATGCTGGTGTAAAAGAAAATGTATTTCTTGGTTACACAATAGATAGCACTATTAATCATTCAGCCCACATCGGAAAATTATGCAAAAGATTGGCAAGTGCAAACTACGCGCTGTTGAAATTAAAACCGCTACTAGACAAAGAAGCAATTTTAGCAATATATTTTGCACATATTCAATCGAGAATAAGGTATGCGGTTACGGTTTGGGGAAACGGAATAGACATGATCAAGGTATTGAGAGCACAAAAGAGAGCACTGAGAATTATGCTAGGCCTAAAAAAACGCACATCGGTTCGACAACATTTTAGAAACCTGAAAATAATGACTGCGGTATCCTTATATATCTACAATTGTTTATTAGAAATTTTTGACGAAAAATCTCAATTACCGAGAAATGATAATAAGAAGGCACGCAAATGTCGAAAGTATGAGGAGTTGCGCAGGCCATTTAACAGATTGACCAAGGTGCAAAAACAGGGCTTATATAATAAAATTTGTATGTTCAACAAACTACCACAAAAGATTACCAACCTACATGTAAACGAATTCAAAAGAACAATAAAACTATTCTTCGAATCTAATCCTTTTTACTCGTTGAAAGAATTTATGACACTGCACCTGACTGAATGTTCATTCTCGCATGCATAGTATTGTATTATAACATGACATTTTATCAAATTAATAGTATTTACAATTTTGACATTCCTTATAATTAATGTGTTCCGTTCATTGACTTTTTTAAATGTTTTCTTGTTTTTTTTACGATTGTGCAAATGTATCCTACATTTAAGACTAATTTAAATTTTTATGTATTTTAGATTGTAAATATTCTAGTTTAATTCTTTAGCTATTTGCATTAATTCTTTTAAATGTAAAATGACTTGCCCAGTGTAACGAACTGTTATAAGGCTAATAAATCATTCTTATTCTTATTCTTATTCTTATTCTCACGGGTGCAAAAATGGCGGAACTGATTGGCGTCCAAACAAAAGGAAGGGAGGTGGGGATTTGCTGGAAATGAGGGAAGTTCGTTCGGAAATGCGGAGGCGAGAATTCAAAATTGCTTGCGACTTACTTTAATAGACTTTAATAGTTTTTTTCTACTCCCAGGTCCCATGGAGCCGGCGATACCTCGTCGCAAAAAGTACCCCGGAGTGGCGTACAAGACGAACGAGATATTCGACCCGGCGCCTGCTGACGACATCCGGCCGCACCAGACCTCGGCCTTCGACAGAGCTAGGGTACAGTCTTACACACTTACCATTACAAAACAACAAATAACTCTTTATTGTACACACAAAATAAAACTTACAATAAATACATCAGTGAAATTCTTAAAGTGGTGCAACACTAGGCGGCCTTATCGCTGGAAGCGATCTTTTCCAGGCAACCCATGTACGGAAAGGAATGTGCTGAAAATATATGACGGGGAGTACAATAAATACTAAAAATTATACTATAGACCTAAATACTATACCTTGTAAAATTTAGCTTGATACGCGAGACATTGATATTGATATACGCGTCATGACTCACGCACATAAAGTACCATATTTTTAAACGGTTTTATTTAGCTCACCCCGTTTGTTTTATTATTTATTCTTGGGTCAAATTTAGTAATTCAAATTTCACTCTCTTTCTGTCAACCGATTAATCTGAAATTTTGTATACACTTTGGATTATGGTGACAATACAATTATGTTTATTCATTATTATTATAAATTCAAGATGGCCCCCGCTACAAAATGGCGGATAATTTATGTTTTATTAATCCCATCAATATGGGTATCAAATGAAAGGGCTCAACAAGCAGAATACAATATACTATAAAAAACTGAAATCCAAGATGGCGGCCGCTACAAAATGGCGGATAACGTAGGTTTTATCAATCCCATCAATATGGGTATCAAATGAAAGGGCTCAAAAAGTAGAATACAATTTACTATAAAAAAATTAAATCCAAGATGGCGGCCGCTACAAAATGGCGGATAACGTAGGTTTTATCAATCCCATCAATATGGGTATCAAATGACAGGGCTCAGCAAGCAGAAAACAATATACTATAAAAAATTGAAATCGAAGATGGCGGCCGCTACAAAATGGCGGATAACGTAGGTTTTATCAATCCCATCAATATGGGTATCAAATGAAAGTGCTCAACCAGTAAAATACAATGTACTATATAAAATTAAAATCCAAGATGGCGGCCTCTACAAAATGGCGGATAACTTAGGTTTTATCAATCCCATCAACATGGGTATCAAATGAAAGGTCTCAACAAGTAGAATACAATTTACTATGCAAAATTGAAATCTAAGATGGCCGCCGCTACCAAATGGCTGATAACAATTTTTTATCAATCCCACCAATATGGGTATCAAATAAAAGGGCTTGACAAGAAGAATGCAGTGCACTATACAACCTCAGTATTTAAGATGGGCGCAGCCACTAAATGGCGTATAATAATAAGATTTAAATTTAGAAATTGAATCTGTAATTTAGGTATCTGATTAATCCAGCCTGAATCCACCACCCAAGTCAAGATTTTGTATCGTGTTGAGGACTGTGTGGCGTTAGGGTGGCTAAAAATGATACGTCGTTAGCGGTACACCACCCAAGTTAAGGTGAAAGGTTAAAACGCGCCGAGAACTGTATGGCATTAGGGTGGATAAAAATGATATGTCGTTAGCGTTTTTCCCTCAAGACTCAGGCGCATCTTGTTGTACATAGCCTTGCCCCTTTATTGGACCTCTGGGGGAGTCGACCGTTTAAATGTCCATTACTCGTGGGAACAAAATGGTAAAAAAAAAATATAAAAAATACTAACACAAATAAAACAGAAACTGCAACACAACGTAAACGAAGGCTTCAAAAAGCGAAAGAAAAGTATAAAGCAAAACGAGCTAAAGAAAGTGAAGGTGATAGAAATAGTCGATTACAGAAACGACGGGAACGATTAGCGTCAAAAACACCTGAGCAATATGAGGCCAGGTAGAAAAAATATTCTTTACAGGAGGAGCTGGTGTGGGCAAGACTTTTCTATTAAAGTTATTACGAGACCAAATTAATAGGTGCTACGCAAAGGATGCGGTTAAAGTCTGCTCACTAACAGCAGTTGCAGCTAGATTAATAAATGGAGCTACGATACACAGTACATTAAAATTGCCTGTACAGAAAGACGGTCGCATAACAGGTATGTCACCACTGTCCGGAAACTATTTGCGAATAATGAGGCAACAATGGTATCAGACAGAATTTTTGATTGTCAACGAGATTTCCATGGTGTCTTATCAAATGTTATGCATGATGGACGCTCGATTAAGGCAAATTAAGAACTGTGAAAATGAGTTTTTTGGAGGAGTAAACGTATTACTTTTCGGTGATCTTTTACAACTGCCTCCTATAAAACGATCAGGAACACCTGTTTTCAAACAGCCAGAACATCTCCAACCAGCTACACATCTCTGGCGTTTATTCACGCTGTGTGAATTAACTGAAAATATGCGTCAGCAAGGTGACCAGACTTCTATTGATATTTTGAATGCTTTGAGAGTCGGTGAGCTAACAACCCAACATTTTAGTATTTTAATGGGAAGACTTCTTCAAGACACGAGTGATGAGTTTGCAATAAACAAAGCGTTAAGGGTATACCCCACAAATCAACAAGTTAACGACCACAACTCTGCTGTATTGAATTTGTACAGAAATAATGGTGCTCGCATTTACAAAATAAAAGCGCAGGATCAGCTAGTACATGCCACACGAAATGCAGACAATGTGGATATAGCTACTATAATACCGGCTGATATCAACAAAAATGGGGGTTTACCAGCGGAACTGGAAATATTTGTGGGGGCAAAAGTCATGCTACGGTCCAATATTGACGTTTCAAAGGGGTTAGTAAATGGCGCTATAGGCTACATCAACGAAATCGTTTGGCCTCAATTTCGTCGAACTCAGATGTATGCAACAGATGTACCTTCCGTCCGAATTGATTTCGCAAGAGACGGAGTACATCTTATACACCCGAAATACAATTACGGGACGGCTGAAAGAAGAATGTTGCCTTTAATACTATCATGGGCTTCTACAATACATAAAATGCAGGGCAGCACTGTGGATCACGCAGTCGTATACTTAGGTGCGAAACTGTTTGAAGAAGGTTAAGCCTACGTGGCTCTTAGTAGAGTAAGATCTTTGCAAGGACTACGTATAGAGGAGTTGGACTGCAATAAACTAACGGGCAAGAAACCTTGCAATAATGAAGCACTAAATGAATTAAACAGAATGCGAAATAAAAACTAAAAACTAGAAAATAAAAATAGGTAAAAAAACTTTTTAAGTTAAACGGTTTTATGTTAAACATACATTGCAATGTTTAAGATAAATGTACTAAAAACCAAAAAATAATAAAATAGATACAGTCGTGGGAATTATAAACATATGCATAGACTATACTAAAATAAAACCGTGGGGCACGTCAATTGTCAACAAATTATCGACTTAATGTGCGATAGAAGAATCGTTTAATTCATCGTTAGGCAGTTGGCCCGCAGACGGTGAGGAAATTACTTAATATTTTCTTGCTCATGGAAATCCCAATAGTTATACACTCCATGTAAATAAAAGAGATGTTTCAACTAGTTTATCGTTGGACATTCACACTGCTGGCTGGCGAGGAATCGTTTCACTGCTCGTAGTTTGTCTTTAATCGACAAAACAAAAAATATGATAAAAGTACTACTCGCTCACCACTATGAAACCCTAAAACTCGCTTATAATCGAGCTTGCTAGCTTGTTTCCACATTCTAGCCCTACTTATCACACGTCCATAGTTGTCGGTTGAACAACTGCCTAATTATAGTGTAACATTACAAAACAAACATTTTAATCAACGATTGTAGACAATTGACGTGCCCCACGGTTTTATTTTAGTATAGTCTATGCATATGTTTATAATTCCCACGACTGTGTCTATTTTATTATTTTTTGGTTTTTAGTACATTTATCTTAAACATTGCAATGTATGTTTAACATAAAACCGTTTAACTTAAAAAGTTTTTTTACCTATTTTTATTTACAGTCAAAATGTTCGGTACATAATGCTGTACTTCACGGTCGGGATGCACGAGCATGAAGTACAACATTGTGAATCGAACATTTTGACTATGAAAAATATGGTACTTGATAGTGAGTCATTACGCGTAAGTCAATGTCTCACGTATCAAGCTATATTTTACAAGGTGTAATATTACATACAATACCTAACACATAATAATACTACTACAACCCGGTCACAATATCTGTGCACCTGACCTCGTGACGTCATACAGTCTAAACTTAACAATAAATATTAAAAAACAAAACAACAACAAAGCGAAAATATCAAAATTATCGGGACGTGTATCGGTAACGAAGATGCTAACCGTACTGTCGCACCGGGGAGTGCGCGGAAAGGTGACAGGGGAAGCGGGAGAGGCGCCGCATTCCAGCGAGGTGCACAGATATTCTGACCGGGTTGTAAATAGACAATACATAGATAGACATACATAAAATATACAAAGCACATCTGTAATAACAGAAATAAATAAATGATCTCTACACACATCCATCCATCGGACATCGGACGTCCATTGGTAGACATAAGCCTTCCTTATAGATTGTCAATAAGATCTTTAGGAAGCGGCTTGCATCCAGCGCGATTCTGCCTTCCTGATGAGTTCATAGATGGACGTCCTGAGTTTGCAAACGGTTCCACGGGAAAACATGTTAACAGAAACTCCTACAGTAGGTTGCCGATCAGGTTTTAGATCTTTTTTCCCATCTCCACCAAGAGAACATATTTTATGCTCAAGTGTGCAATGCATTAGTTTTCTTTTGGCATATGCAGTGGAATCAAACTTTTACGAAAACTATCAGACAATTCAAACTTCGAATTTCGACAGAACTACGATTAGCTCTCTCATTATCAGTTTCCGTTTGCTTTTCAAAAAAATATAATATATTTTTCAAGTATAAATATTCCAATGACATCTTTACCTACATGCAATACAAATTCAATTTATATTCATCATCTAAAATCTACTCGACTGGGAATTGCTTTGAACCCGACAAAATTCCTGTTACTGGCCATAATTCACTTCATTCAATTAAAATTAAATTGGAAAATACGATTTGCAAGCTATTTGCTTCCTTCGTTAGGATTTCTTATCATAAAATTTAAATTGTTGTTTCCACGTACTTTCTATTTACATAAACTGATTACTCATGAGTAGTCATGAGAGATAAGTCATGAGTTTCTTGACTGATTCTATTGCTTTGCCCTGGCGGCAATGTCCAAATGTCCACAGGATAAACTTTGCTATCCCTTGAAATTACTGAAAATTACTCTTGTTTAGTAGCCGTGGTGGTCTAGTGGTAGTAACGCTGCCTGTCATTTATGAGGTCGTGGGTTCAATCCCGGTCCAAGAAACTCATAGGTACCTTTGAGTTTCTTTGGAACTTACGAGTATGTACGGAATTTCACACCACTGGCTTTTCGGTGAAAGAAAACATCGTGAGGCAACCTGCATACATTCGTAGCAGCAATCCGACGGCGTGTGTGAATCTACCAACCTGCACTGGGCCAGCGTGGTGGATATGGCCCAATCACCCTTCGTGGGTAGGCGTACGTCCTCCAGTGGACTATTAAAAAAAAGGCTGGTACAGTACTCTTGTTTTTAGCGTGTGTTTTTGTGTACCGTTCCCAGTCCTGTCTGATTACCCATAACCTAATATGATATGATTCAAAACTATCCAGGCATCCTTATCATATCATCATCATGTTGAACCTTACCTTGAACCTTGACGCGCGGGCTTTTCCCGCACTCAGGTCGCAGAAAAGGGCAGCCCCTTGTGCGTGAGTCGGGTGCCTAGTTGAGCCACCCGATGTCCCCGAGGAAGGCCACCAGCTCGCTGACACCGGCGCAGGCCTCCCAGAGCGTCCTCGGTGATCCAATGATGCTTGTTCGTTGTTCCGCCACGCTGTTGCATACTAGAAGCATTTGCGCAGCCGTTTTGTCTACCTCCATGCATCCTCTGTATAGAGGGCTGTCTGTAACACCAATAGTAAATAGTTACTTCTTAAGAGAGCAGTGTCCGGTGACTACTCCGACGACTCACCGGAGTTTGTCACGAGTAAGGTTTAGCAACCGACGAGAGTATCGCAGATTTAGCTCCGGGAATGCCTCCTTCGTTTGTCTGCAGTCCTCGATACTTGCCCAGTATTCCTTGTGTAGTTGTGTCGTCTGAATGTGTGTTTGCGAATCATCATCATCATGTTTATAACTTGCTGTATCTTGTCCAGAGTGCGCAAAGAAATGACGCTGAGCGCGCAGGGAGACGCAGCAAGTCGGAGGGCCCGCGCCAGCCGCGCTGGACCGACACCGTCGAACCCAAGGTACGGTTAAAAATCTTCTGTCAAAGATTCTAGCAAATATCTACAGAGCCACAGTCCCTAAGTGATAGTAGTAAAAAATGTGCGAGCGCCGTCATACATACCGCCTTAGATATTAACATTCAATGATCCGTTTTCTCGAATCTCGACGTTATGTCACTTAATTACTGCTAGTAACCGAGCACTTTGGTATCGCACGGCGTTGTAGTCGGCTTGCAATCGCCTTATGACTAACTAAAAAGCCTGCCCACTACGTAGCTTGGGCAGGGTTTTGGCTCGGACACATTTTTGCACGATTGTGACTCTATAGATATTTGCTCGAAATGTTAAAGCCTGGTAAAGCCAGTTAAGCCTCTGCTACACTAATGGATAGTTTGAAAAGGGCTGCCCCCATTTTGTCTAGGCGTTCTGGCTTTCAGCTTCGTTTGACTTCCCGCTCGTTCTCGTGGCGCGAGTAATTGGCGCGAGCAAGAGAAGAGAAGCTGAACGTTAGAATTCTTACATAATACGGTCGCGGTGAATCCAGATACTTTTAGTTTATCTACCATCCTAAGTCCGCTTCTGCTCTTCTATAACTTTTCAACCCGCTTGATCTGGCGCGTTTCAATAGTACTTTTGTCAGATAGTCTATCCTACTTACAGGTGGTAAAGGCCTTACGTATTTTGTATAATTTTATTTTTTCCACGGCAATCAAAGAGTAGAAATATTCAGCATTCTTAATGATCCTAAAATTTTTGGTCTGCTATGCTGCTGCATTCTAGATGCATCTGTGTTTTATGTTTTCTTGCAGTCTACATTGTGTAACATCAATTTTACTTCTTTCTATTTACGAATTAACCCTGAATATAATCTAACTCTTGCAATTGGGGCACACATTTAATTCAACCAAGCCCTGAGCAATGCACTACACTGTCAGATCAAATCTGAAGGTTAATTTTCTTCCGAGGACTGCCTCGGTGGCTCAGTGGTTAGTGACCCTGACTCCCGGGTCGAAGAGACATGGGTTCGATTCAGATTTATGTGATGAACATAGATGTATGCTCTGTGTCTGGTAGTTATTTAGGTATTATCTGTATAAGTATGTATTTAAAAATATGTATATCTATGGTAGTATATCAGTCTCTGGCAGCCATATCACAAGTTTTGCTTAATTTGGTGTCAGAGACCGTGTGTAAGATATCCCCTTATATTTATTTATTTCTGTAGGCCACAGCCACGGCCATGGGTGAAGTGATGGCGGTGAAAGAGCCCGAGACGCTGGCCAGCACGGAGTACCGCAACCAGTTCGCGTGGCCCAAGGACAACGAGCCGGCTCCGAGGAAGAGCATCTCCATGGGCGCGCTCAAGAAGGCGGCCGTCGCTGAAGGTTAGTTCTGAGTGAATAACTTTAGGTATCGGACTTGTCACTTGTGTAATTTTTTTTTTTTTGGTAAAAATGGCATGACCTACTTCAACCGTATACAGAATTCGCGAATATCTCGCACGGATCGATGTAGCGTTTTTCACATTATTGTTGATTTATCGAAAATGGCTCAACCGATTTCGATAAAATTTAAATGTGACCAATTTCGAAGTAAAAAAGAATTATCGGAATCGGACCACTACAGTAAAAAGTTATGCGTTTATATTTAAAAAAATGTATGTATATACGTGTCGAAATGAGTACCTCCTCCGTTTTGTCGGTCAAAAAATACCACTGCAGACGTTAACTGCCTTATTAACACTGTTTAACTGTGCAATTTGTACTGTTAAACATTGTCTAAAGCGTGCGTAAAACTTTTGTGGTAAGACGGTAAGTTTTAAACTCGCGAACACTCGCGTCTCTAGACATTACACGGGCACTCGCGCATAGAGCATGTTGCTCGTGTTTATAAATATCAATAAATTCAAATAACATTATTTTATTTTATTAGGGTATTTAGGGAACTGCGGCGTTTCGCTCCGCAAGCAGTTGAATCGCGCAAGTTGCAGTTATTTCTATACCAACTTCACATTTGAATTTAACGTAACCCGAGTATATCCATCCATCAATCAGCAATAAGACGTCCCACTGCTCGACATAGGCTACTCTGATTCTAGCTAGGCACTATGGATCCCCAATAAGATCTGAAAGCTGCTTGCATCTAGCGTGATCCTGCGATTTTAATGAAATCTTCAGTCCACCTTGTGGGCGGACGTAACATATATGTCTCCACATGCGAACTTTTTAACTCCATCGGTCATTAGTTCTCCGTAATATGTGCCCTGCTCACTGCCGTTCAACTTGCCAATCCGCTAAGGTGAAACAAGTTGAACTCTGATTTAGCGTAGCTTAAATAGAGTTTACTTCTCTCATGTTCTGTAAGTAGGTTCTTATTACCTCCAAATGGGGCTTGTTGGTGACTAATCAGCTATCTAGGGTAATAATATAGCTAGAAAAGCCCTAGGGCGGTAACTAATCTACTATTACATCTCTCATATTCGGTAAGTAGGTTCTTATTACCTCCAAATGGGATTTGTAGGTGACTAATTAGCGGTCTAGGGTAATAATGTAGCTAGAAAAGCCCTAGGGCGGTAAGTAATTTACTATTACATCTGTCATGTTCGGTAAGTAGGTTCTTATTACCTCCAAATGGGGCTTGTGGGTGACTAATTAGCACTCTAGGGTAATAATGTAGCTAGAAAAGCCCTAGGGCGGTAAGTAACCTACTTTTATTCTTGTAACGCCGGTTTTTTTCTACTTACCTCACAATCGAGATGTAAAGCAGAATAGTTACCTCGGGTGTAAGCACCAATTGCACCCTTGAACTATATAAATATCTCGGGCTGCAATTGATGCCTTACAGTCCTTGGCTACTAATCTACTAATATCTCAGCTGTATTGTCTGAAAAAGAGATAGATTAGATGATAAACAATGATAAATTGCAATGGGTGCACTCGCACTATATCTGCTATACATTGCAATTTATCATTGCAGTTTTGTTTATATTTGTTTTAACATACCTATAATTATTACCTAACACGGCTGCGTACTAAATGCGTACCTATAAGGTTCTCTCTGTAGTAAATTATGAAAAAACTGTCGAATGATTTTTTTTTAAATAACGTTCTCTGACCCCGAACTAAGCAAAGCTTGTGCTATAGCTGCCAAACTGATATATTACATATACTATTTATTTTTTAAATACATACTTATATATTATATAGTAACTAAATAACATCCAGACACAGAGCAAAGACATTAAGCAACGTTCCGCACGGTCAGTATTTGGATGGGTGACCGCGGGTGGCATTTTCCAACTGAGCGCTACCGTGGCTCGGATGACATGTTAAATGGTAGGTCCCGGTTGTTTTAACCGCTTAGCCATGTCAGAGGCTTTTAGGCGGCTTCAAAACTCTGACACCAGGGCTAGCCACCCGGCCTATACGAACTTACTTACTTACAGAGCAAACACCTATGTTCGTCACATAAATACTTGCCCTGGGTAGGATTCGAACTCACGCCTCTTTGAACCAGAAGTTAGGGTCACTAACCACTGAGCCACCGAGGCAGTCAAAATTTATTTAAATAATTGTTATTTAAACTAACGAATATAACATAAACTAGGCCGCAATTTTCATAAAAGATGACCCAGTTTAGTTCTTCTGTATTTTATTTTTCATCCAAAGTTTCTTAAAAATATGAGTCAAAAATAAAATATTCCAAGAAATTTGTGGAATGTTTTAAATATTTCATATAAATATTCTCCACAAATGTACAAATTTATATCATTTTAGTGGAGATTTTTTTTTTCATAGTTTTATTACGAAGATGCATAGATTTTGTAAACACAAATTGATATAAATCTTAGTTTTAGATATTCAATAGCAAATACTACTGGTGCGATTACCTACCGACGTTTGTTTGGAGTGATGAGAGATTTGTTTACTCTTAATACCAGTATCTACTTACAGCCTTGGCCAAAAGTATTAGGCACCCTGTATTTTTACTCTATTTCCTAAACACTCGTTTTTGGCATTTTTAACAAAATTAGGTGTCAATTTAATCACATCAACAGAAATGAAAGCTTGTTTACTTGTTGAGTCCAGAACACAAGTGACCAAACATTGACTGATAAGACCGAAAAAAAACCGAATCCTTTGTTTTCAGTCACCAGGTGTTTTATGACCTTAACAAAGAGCCGCTTAATATTCTGAGAAATTATTTATGACTCCGATAAGTCACTTAAGATAAGCACTCAGTTAAGTAGTAAACATGCATTTTGATTTTTAAAGGTGCCTTTGGACAAGGCTGTACTGAATAAATAAACCTTTAGATCATCTACCTCAACCATTAGATTTAATCCAGACTCAGAAAACACTCGTTTATATTCGCCACCAATCCCATTATGCCAAAGGACGGTCCGACCCTCGTGATGACACTATTCGGACCGACACGCCCTAGTGCTGAATTTATTGACATCTAACCTAATTAGCATCAAAACTACTACTAGCTTGATATTGAGCTATAATTTCGTTTATAGTCAAAACGAATATTTGGGTCACTGGTTACAGGACAGCTTACACACGGTCTCTGACCCCAAACTAAACAAAAACTTGTAGTATCATACCAGAAAAATACCAGAAACTGTACATACAGAAACTGTACAATGTATAGGTACATACAGTCATACATGATATATTTTTTTTAGGGTTCCGTACCTCAAAAGAAAAAACAGAACTCTTATAGAATCACTTTGTTGTTTGTCTGTCCGTCTGTGTGTATGTCAAGACACTTTTTCTCGGGAACGCGTAAAGATATCGAGTTGAAATATAAACTGTATACGTATATCTATAGTATCTTGCAGTTGTGTAAAAGAAAAACTTATCAGTTATCGTTTAAAAAGTTAGAGTCGTTTATGTCGTAAAAAACCGCATATTTCGACACTCACAAAAATCAAAACCTACAGGGTACTTCCCGTTGACATAGAACTATGAAATTTGACGAGAAGCATTGTCTTAGAGTATACATATACACAGTCAGGTCATAAATTCTGTCACATGTTTAATATAAAATAATTGTAACAAGTTTATTCATTATGTAACCATTTATATACCAAAATGAACTTAACAAAACATAGATTCTTATGACAATAAAGTTTATTCAAAATAACCTCCGCGATTTTGAATACAGGCCTTCAATCTGCGCGGCCAGTCGTCTATCGCAGCACGAACGAGGTCCATGTCAATATCGGCGGCTGCTTTAATCAAGGATGTCTTGAGTGACTCCAAATTCGGATGAGGCTTTGAGCACGCTTTCCTCCAAGTGTTGCCATATCTTGTTATCTAACGGACTCAAATCTGGACTGGAGGAGGGCCAGGCTTCGTGCCGGATGAAGTCGATTTCATGCGCCGCCAGCCAGTCTTGTGTGCTCTTCGCTCTATGAGCTGGCGCCAAATCTTGTTGGAATACCCAGTGCCTGTTTTTGAACATAGTATGAGAAACAGGTTCCACAAGGTTCGTCAGGACTGTATTTTGATACACAACTGCATTCGTTTTTACACCTATCTCACAAAAATGTACCTCTGTTAAGCCCCAATAAGAAACTCCCAACCATACCATGAGCGAGGATGGAAAATGACCTCGTTGGACACGCGGAATACGGTTGCTCGCTTCTTCACTACTGTGTGCGTACACCTTATCATTTTGTTTGTTGTAGCTCTCTTCAACGGTAAAAATATTTTCATCCGAAAAAAGAATTTCGCGATATTTTTTTCCCGCGTACCGCTTCAACAAAGCGCGGCATCTCTTCAGTCTCAGGTCCATTAGACGAGCATTCAAACGATCTGTTTTTCTTCGATATGCCCGAAGCCCTAAGTCTTCATTTAACACCCTTTTCACCTTGGTTCTGCTTAACCCCATCTGAAGGGCCAACAGTTTCTGCTTACGTTTGGGATTTCTTTGAATTCGCGCCTTCACAGCTTTTATCACTGCTGGAGTCCTAACAGACCGAGGGCGACCACTTCTTGACCTGTCATCTACTCGTACACTAGAGTCTTCATTGTATCGTTTGATGGTACGATAAACGAATCTTTTGGTAATATTCAAATTTTTCAGTATGTCAAAAATTTGAATTGGCGCGTAACCGCAACGATGCAAAGCAATAACTGCAACATGGTCTTCTTTAAGCGTCCACTCCATATTTAAAAATGAGTAAAATTCTAAAAAGCATTCATTTTTATTTTCATGAACAATTCGAAATTCGAATTCAATAAACTTTTTTATGGCCAGCATTCTAAAAGAAAAGTTTTTACTGTGTGACAATACTTATGACCTGACTAGGTATATAGGAATAAATAGAACAAAGAAAACTCTACATTTTTATTTACGAGTAAATCACAAAAAAATAAATCCTCAAAATTCACAATATATGGGTTCAAAATCCTCGATGTGCGCGCCTGACTCGCACTTGTCCGGTTTTTCAAATACATACTTATCGAACCCACGCCAGTTTGGCACAGGAGTCAATGTCACTAACCACTGGGCCACCGAGGCAGTCAAAATCTAAGAATAAATAAATAAAAGCGATATAATTATTTATTACAAAAAATAGCATGACCGACTGAACCCGTGTACAGAATTCGCGAATATTTCGCACGGATCGATGTAGCATTTTTCACATTATTGTTGATTTATCAAAAATGGCACAGCCGATTTCGATAAAATTAAAATGGGGCCAATTTCAAAGTATACTCTATCTATTAAAAAAGAATTATTGAAATCGGACCACTACGAAAAAAGTTATGCGTGGTTACATACATAAAAAAACGTGTTGAATTGTGAACCTCCTCCGGTGGTACGTCGGTCAAAAAGTGATAAGCATGGCTCAAAATAAAGAAGACTGAAAATCATGATTGATAGATTTTTCTTACAGTGGGCTGAATTTTTAGACTGGATCATCTTCATCATCATACCTTATTTCAGTCCCCTACAGGACATAAGCTTTTTCTTCATAAGATTCCTTCGCCAATAGTTTCTAGACCGGGTAGCCAGTGGATACCTGAGCAAATTGAAACGGTAGCACGTGTCATATGGAATCGTTGGGAGTTTATCTACAGAAAAATATAACTTACGGCACTTAACGATAGACATTAAAAGTACTGTACTGTATCGGCCTTTTCAACAGTCCACTTCAGGACGTAGGCCTATCCACGAAGGGTGATTAGGCCATATCCACCACGCTGGCCCAGTGCGGGTTCGTGGATTCACATAAGCCATCGAACTACTTCTACTGGCGTATGCAGGTTGCCTCACGATGTTTTCCTTCACCGAAAAGCCAGTGGTGTGAAATTCCGTACATAAATTCCAAGGAATTCATTGGTACGGGACCGTGGATTTGAACTCACGACCTCACGATTGTAAGGCGGGTGTCACTACCTCTAAACCAACGGCTGTCAATACTAAAAGTACTATAGTGGTATTAAAAGAAAAAATAGTGCCTATTGTAGTAGATTTCATCACCTTTCAATTGGTAAAAGAGGCACTTTACAGTCGGTTTATATCGCTCTTATACTCAGTAGGTACTAAATTCAATTTAATACCGCCTCTGTGCGATATCAAACTTCTCTGAACCATCTAAACTGTGAATAGCTGAATACTGAATAGTTCATGTCGTCCTGAGTGTAGTTTCAAATATTCAGTCCAGTTGCTGAGGCTTGCAAGAGTAGCGAACTTCGTTTTGACAAACTCACGCAAATTGCAACTGCTATAGGACTTGGGTTAGTTTCATTGGCTGCTATCACACCATAGATTAAGCCATAAGTCGTGGTGGTCTAAAGGTACACCCGCCTTACAATCATGAAGGCGTGGGTTCAAATCCAACACCAAGGAGTTCTTAGAAATTTATGTACGGCTGTCCACTGGCTTTTCGGTGAAGGAAAACATCGCGAGGCAACCTGCGTACGTCTGTAGAAGAAATTTGATGGCGTATGTGAATCCACGAACCCGTTCTGATCCAGCGTGGTGGATATCGCCCAATAACTTACAATAATAATAACAAGGTGATAGGGTGATTTTGTGTTCACGTCCTGCAGTGAACTATTTAAAAAAAGCTGATACAGAACCATAGAATATGCATTGTCAGAGATTTTTGCTCTTTTATTTGGTTTCAAGTTACTCTGAATATCCTGAGACTCTCGGAGACAGATGCAGACCACTCAGAGGTTTTTGGTGGGTACAATATTCCAAATAACTTTTAAAAGTTCCAGTAACCTGGTCCAAGTAACGATCGACTGCCAACTTCGTGTTGTGAAATACATAAATCTCGTGTCTACGTTAAAAATATAGTGATGAGTAGAATACAATTATAGATAGGATATTATTTTTCACGAATTTTTCTGCTACAACCAACAAACTAAACAGTAAACACGGCACACAAAGATCTCCTGAAAATGACAATGTTTATTATATCGATTCCAGAATTAAGCCTTTATTTAAAGTGGTTTATAAGTAATGTACAATAAACTCCTTAGAGCTTACTGTACTATAGAGTTACCGCTGTTCAATGTAGCCCAGGGTAATACAGTACCTACTAAGGGCCAAACTCTCCCAGAAAAGAGCGGAGATGGGCATAGCATTGCATTCCGTGAGTGTCCATCCGTGTCATGTTTGCTTGGTAGGTATGTACCACCCTTTTTAATAGTCCACTGCAGGACGTAGGCCTACCCACGAAGGGTGATTGGGCAATATCCACCACGCTGGCCCAATTCGGGTTGGCGGATTCACATACCCCATCGAATTTCTACTACGGACGTATGTAGGTTGCCTCACGATGTTTTCCTTCACCGAAAAGCCCGTGGTGTGAAATTCCGTACATAAATTCCAATTCCATTGGTACGGGATCGGGATTTGAACCCACGACCTCACGATTGTAAGGCGGGTGTCATTACCACTAGACCACCACGCCTTGGTAGGTATATCATTTAATTTTCGCAAAAATGGAAAAACCGACTCGGACCATATCATCTGCCAGCATGGCTATATATCAGACAGTATGTGGTCAAGAGCAAATCTATAATCTTCCGTAGAAAAGCATAGATTGAGTGGCGTCGCCTATAAGATTCAAATTGTTCGCGCGAATTGATGTATACAATTTTTACAATATTGTTGATATTTCAAAAACGGCTCAGCCGATTTCGATAATATTCAAATGGGACCACCTCGGGAGTCCATTTGCATTAAAAATGTTTTTTTTTAAATCGGTTCGATGAAAATAGCGATTACAAAAAATACATGCAAACAAAAATATAAAGAATTTTTTTGGAAGTCGGTTACACGGTCAGATTACATGATCATAGGCGAAGTGAAGCTTTTTAATGTTCTTAACTAAATAACTGTAGCATTATTGCGATGGACTTACCTACTCCTACTATTAATAAACGCGACGGCCTACCCAGCTCCGAATGTTTTCACTCGGCTTTGGTAGAGTCTGACCTTTATGCAGTAGTTTAATACTCCCATTGAAAGCAACTCTATGCGGTAAACAGCGCCATGCGCCATTCAGGCAATTCAAATAATATTTCGTATGCAAAACGTAGTCGGCTTCATAACAACAGATTTATACGACCTTTGGAAAGCTGCTGGAATTGCAATAAAAGCTGTTTTAAGGCACGGCGGTGCACAATATTTCGGCAGTTTTGGTACAAACATGGGTACTTATGTTTTATGAGCCTCTCGGGATGTCGAACCTCGATGCTTCAGTCCAGATAAATTGGTGATGCTGATGTTCTTTTCAGTTATATTGCGTCCTGTTTCCTTCCTTTTCTCTATCTAAGTATATCGCGTATCTCTAGAGTAATTTTTAAATTTTATTTTAATTAAGATCATTATATTGAATTGTAATATTTGTTTGTCAATAGTTGATTATTTTTGGATATGGTGAATAAGTAAATCTATCGTATTGATGAAATATTTTATGAATATGAATAATTACCTTTCTAAGTAAGTTCGTATAGGCCGGGTGGCTAACCCTAGCGTCAGAGTTTTTAAACCGCCCGATGACCTTTCACATGGCTAAAAGGCTAAAACAACCGGGACCTACAATTTAACGTGTCATCCGAGGCACAGTAGCGCTCAGTTGTAAATGCCACCCATCCGAAAACTGACCGTGCTGAACGTTGCTTAACTTCGATGTGCGACAACGAACACCTATAGTCAAACTTCGCCATGAGAGCTACTAATAAAGTTTGATAATCAAATATCATTGTAACGACGTCTATAAAATCATCATCTACCTTCTTTCATTCTAGTCATTTATATTAGAGAGAATTTAAGAAGACATTTCAGATAGAAGATATTGATGCCGTGTCCAGTGATGTCCAGCCAACAGGCCGTTTCCTAGAAAGTTTCGCTGCGAGAATTCGACATTTACAGACGATTCTCCGAGAGAATGATTCGTCTATAACTCTCTCGATAACAGGACTTTTCCGTTACGCTTTATTCGCCAATAAATCGTTTCGTTTGTGGCTGTTCCAGTACCATAGCAGTTCCGATTAGGGTTATCTAATCGAACTTTTGTTTTGACCTAAGATTTCAGTGATTTTTAGGCCCTTAGGATTTCGGTACGACTTTAGGAATTCCAGAAAAACCAGATTTTTTCTAATTGATTTTATTAATGATTGGGATTTAAGCAATTTAACCCGGTTATACCGAGAGAACCACTACACCTGTAAATTGAGAAAATTTTCAAGGTTTTTCAATAGAAATCACACTTTTTCTCTGATTTTATAAACATTCTGTCTGTACTCTTAGTTCCTGTTACATTATGTATCTATATGATTCCTTAAGACTTGAACTTATAGATAGGTCCAATACACTAGTCGTCGGATGTGAAGTTATAATAAATATTGGGGGACATCTTACACACGGTCTCTGACCCCAAAATAAGCAAAGCTTGTAAAAAAAGTATTTTAAATACATACTTATATAGATAGTATCTAAATACACCAAAACATCTATATTCATCACATAAATGCTTGCCCAGGGTGGGAATCGAACCCACGCCTCTTTGATCCAGAAGTCAGAATCATTAACCACTGAGCCACCGAGGCAGTCAACTCAATTATTTTTGCAAGTTGTCTTCGCCTTTAAGTACTGTGACATTTGACTTTGTTTTGTTTACTATGTTAAGTTATTTTTTATGTGAATTTGATGATGTACATAGTGTAGGCGGACTAAATAAATAAAATAAATAAATAAATACAGTTTTATGTGAGCTTGCGCAGCTTGTAGCTAACTTCACATACGACGACTCGTATGATTCAGCCTACAACCTCTAAATCAAACCCACCAAGGCCAAGCATAACTTTTTTAATCTTTTGATGAACTTAACTTTCAAGCTTCACGACTCAATGCACAGTTTAAATTTTTATCACGTCGAGCCGGCGGCCATAATGGAACTCAATAAAATCTCGTCAACGGCACAGAATGCCCAGATTATGAATTCCTGATGCATTTCCCTAGAAGTATGTTATAATTTATGAAAATTACAGTTATTTAGCTGCTATTTCGCAGTTGTTTCAGGGTTTATACCGTTGCGAGAGAATGTAAAAAGGAGCTTAAATGCCATTGTCGTTTTGCATATTTTAAACTTGTTTAAGCGTTTGGGAGATCTTTTTCAGTAGCGTGTTAGGTTTTTATTTATGTTTTAAAGTTGTAATTACTTTTTATATGTTAAATTACAGTCCGTTGCAATTTTATAGTGCATTATTATATCAAATTAATTCAAGTTATCTATGTAGGTAGGTAGAAAGGTCAAATCAAAAACCTCAAACTCGTTATTAGCTCTGCTTAGCATTAACTCTACCTACATAAAGTAAAACGTAATATTTTTTTTTTCAATTCTAAAGTGTATATTTTTTCATGCAACCAGCGCCTTTGGTTACTAACCGACATCCAAAAAGAAGGAATAGTCCTTATAGTTTTTTATGTGTGTTTCTGCATTACTTTTGTCTAGCTAAATTGATCTTGAAGACTTTTTTTATGAAAGCTGATGCTTTTCCTGTATTATGTTTATGCGTAGGTACCTACCTTTTTTTTACGAGGGGGAAATCTTCCTAAGTTTCCCGATCGCTTTGGAGTGCAGTCGGGTTATGTGGGATTGTACCCACTTAAACCCCCTCAGTGGCCAGCCCTTGTGCCTATTTGGGAGCTCCGGGATCTCCAAAAGGAACGCACCAGTGCTCTCGGCACTTTGTGTTTCTACTCGCCTGGTGATGATAACACCAGGCTTGTACTGTCCTTTATGACGGCGTTGCCACACATGCTGCCGTCCTCCTCGGGCCCGCTTGAGTGGATGACCAGAGCCCCAACTCTGACCACCCACGAGCCCACGTTTATGCGTACCTAAGTACTTATTTAATTTACTTCGACATGAAGTCGGTTATCACGATTTTGTCAAAAAAATAAGTTATCATCTTTTCCATTGTATATTTATTGTATATTTTCAGCCTAGTGAAGGCTGAAATTTAAGCTATATTTAAGAAATGTTCCATATTTCCTGACCTTTAGTAATTTTATCACCAACGTGATATTATTTGTACTGTACTGTACCAGCCTTTTTAGTAATCAACTGCAGGACGTAGGCCTACCCGAACTACGAAGGGTGATTGGGCCATATCCACCACGCGGGCCCAGTGCAGCTTAGTGGATTCACATACGCCATCAAATTTCTTCTACGGACTTATGCAGGTTGCCTCACGATGTTTTCCTTCATCGAAAAGCCTGTGGTGTGAAATTGCGTACATAAATTCCAAAGAACTCATTGGTACGGGACCGGGAATCAAACCCACGACCTCACGATTGAAAGGCGGGTGTCACTACCTCTTGACCACTACTGCTTTTGATATTATTTAATGAAAATTAATTAATCTTACCCGAGAAAAAGGCCTCTTTATAACTAACCTTTTTATCATGAATATCTATCGTTTATCAAAAGTGAAACATGAAAAAGGTTTATCCCGAAAAACTAGAGCAGTATTGTATCAAACGCCTGTTTGATGAGCAAAAAGCTCCATCCACCAGTGTTTGATCGTCCTTGTCCCATTTAGGGAGCACCCGGCAACCGGCAACAATATCGTTTTACAAATGACACGTTTTGAAGCAATTAGCCTTTGTACCCCATTTTTTCAGAAACAATGGTGTAACATTAGGTGTTTGCTTGTCGTTGTTTGTATATTTTTACAATATCTTGTATGTCATAGTAGGTAGTCTATAGACAGGGTTATCCAGAACTGGTGTTCCTACTAAGCCGAAATGAGAAGATTCAGACCATCATTATGAGAATGTTTTAATCAGAATAAAATTAGAAATATTTAGTTTGACTTAGTCCCTTATTGTATTTGTCATGATCGTTTTATTTTTTATTCTAATTTATGATGTATAGTAAATTTTTTTCTAGTTATTATATTATTATCCTAATGTATAATATCAAAAGTATGTGTCCAAATTCACTACCTTGTCAAACACCGACATATAGACAGGGTTATCTGATTACCCTGTACTATGCCGAATGGGGATGATTAAGAAAATCATTATAAATAACTTTTATTATGAGGCCAAAGCGGAATTCGAAAAAGAAGTCGTCTGTTTCATACAAATTTCAGTCAATTCCGAGTTATAGTTTTGCTGATATTTTTTCTCGTATTTTGGGTTGGCCTCAAAGTAAAAGTTATTCAGATCACCCTGTATAAGTGACAGTTTTTGACAAGGCAGAGAATTAGGACCAAAACTTTTGCTGTCATACATTAGAACATTGACGACATTGATATAGAAAGTTCATTACATACAAATTGTGAAATTATTTATCATTTATTGTAGGTCCCGGTTGTTTTAACCGTTAAGCCACGTCTGAGGGCTTCATGCGGCCTAAAAACTCTGACACCAGGGCTAGCCGCCCGGCCTATACGAACTTACTTTTATTTATTGGTTTATCCAAATAGGTATACTTAATATAATTATGATATTGTAATTAAATATAAAAACGGTTAAAACTTTAAAAACTGAAATATTTCATATTTTTTTTATTTTCGACGCTTTTTTGAAACGAGGTTTCCCTCCGTTTCGCTTTGTATATGTATTGTATATCGATGTTTTAACTTCCCTATTCTATTTCAGGGAACACCCAGTAACAATATCGTTTTACTAATTTTTTTTTTCACAATTAGGCTTTGTCCGGGCTTGTGCCCCAATTTTTTCAGAAACGATGTTTTAAGAGGTACTTGGCTAGGTGTTAAACGAAATCATCTTTTAATTAAAACCTTGAGAACTTCGCATCGTCAAGCAATACAGCTTTCGATAAATTTTATTTTATTTTTCGCTTGCCATTTCGAAAATGCTTTAATTATTTTGATTTATTTACATGACATGAATATGTTTTTAATTTGGTGCCTTATTATAAATTAAACAGAATGTTATGTTACAATTCTGAGTTACTAAATGAGTTTTCCGCTTATTCTAATTTATTTTCATAATCATGAATTTTGTGGTGTTTTCTGTTTGAGTTGGATGTATGTATAATCTTTTTCACGTAAATGAGTGATTTAAGTATAGTTCAATACATTATGTATTTTGATCATGTTATCGTGTATTAGTCCATGAATGTATAAGTACAAAGTGGTCGTGAAAAAATATTTTAGAAAAAAATAATCAGTGTTGCAAATTGCAAAAAAAAATTAAATTGTTTAAAAAAATATATTTTAGACTGATGCAGATTGGTGACATTACCAATTGAGTTTACTTATTGCTATAGATAATTAAGGAGATCTTAAGTACATAGTTACTGTAACAGTACATAATTATTACAAAAATACGCGTATTGCTTGCTTCAAATAAGTTAAATTAAAACTTAATTTAAAGGGGGATTCAATAAAATTATAAACATTGCTTACTAACTTCTTTGCTAAGATCCAAATCTTAGAAATTCGTGTTCTTACAAATAGTCTAAAAGTTTCTTTTGGTGAAAATATTTTTTGTATAATTTGTATATATCTCGGTATACCTAACTTCGATTTACTCGTGAACTAAAACTAGATTTATTCCATTCGACTTGCGTGTTTTTCAAAACCATATTGCATGACTGGCTCCGAACAAAACGGTTTATCGTGGTACTCGTAACATAGTTCCGAACTTTTACCCTGGTGCTACTCCTGGGGGACAGGTTGGCGTGCTTTCGGGAACTGGGACATGGGAAGGGAAAAGGTAGTTTTATAGAAAAGAAACATAATGTTATGACATGTATTGACCGTAAAAGCAGTAAGAATTTGGGCCTAATTAAAAAAAAAGCGTAAACTTGGATTTCTTTTCTTTTAGAAGGTTTTACAGGTTTTACGGGTTGACAGGTTTTTGAAAAATCAGCTCTAAATAATGTAATAATTATTTTTTGCAAAAAATGTCATGACCGACTTAAAAAAAAAATATTTCAAAATTCAATAAAATTTTAAATGGCACCAATTTCGAAGTATACTCTTTCCAATAAAAAAAAGTATTATCTAAATCTTTTCGAGGTTATTTAATTTTTTCGAAATCGGTTAAGACGTTTTTAAAAATCATCACTAAAATACTCTAAAGGTTAGTTACCTACCTTAGGTACACTAGGTAGCTACGTAGATTAAAGTGATTGAAATTGTTTGTGGCGAAAAACAAAATAAATTTCGAATCCTCATTCCTCATACGAACAGCCAGAAGGTGGAACGCTTTGCCTGGGTCCGTCTTCCCGTTAAAGTACAACGTGAGTGTCTTCAAATCCCGAGTAAATAGGTATCTTCTAGGTAAGCGTGCTACTGCTACACCCTAGACCGCGCATCTGCTTAACATCAGACAGTGTGTAGTCAAATGCGAACCTATTCGAAAAAAAAAAAAATCGGGAGCTTCGGATCTGCTTATGTATTTTAGATCAATGGCAAAGGCTAAAAAAACAGCAAATCTATTCAAACGCTGAAATCTTTGAACCATGTCTGATATCTTCCATTGACAGACATAAAAGATAAATACGAAATGGAGGCAGGTTTTCTTAGAATATCCAATTTGGCCCGGACCAAGCCGCCGAAATAGAATGCCTGAATAGAGGTGAATGTCAAAGAGCTAGGTCACCTCTCAGCCGTCTGAGAAACGCTAATACCTGAATCACGGATTACCCGACATTGATACCGTATTCATTATTATTATACATTACGGGATAATTACTTTTTGCAAAAAATAGCATGACCGACTTCACCCGTGTACATAGTATAAATCAAAGTCGCTTTCCGCTGTCTGTCCCCATGTATGCTTATATCTTATTAAAAAATCTACGCAACGGATTTTGATGCAGTTTGTTTTAATAGATAGAGTAATTCAAGAGAAATGTTTATATACTTACGTATACTTAATACACTTGTGCGAAGCCGGGGCGCATCGCTAGAACGCAAATATTATGCACGGATCAATGTAAGAATTTTCACATTATTGTTGATTTATCAAAAATGGCTGAGCCAATTTCGATAAAATTTAAATGGGACCAATTTCGAAGTATAAAAAAAAATTAAAAAAGAATTATTGAAATCGGATTACTATGAAAAAAGTTATGCGTGGTTATACATAAAAAAAAATATATACGCGTTGAATTGTATACCTCCTCCAGTGGTTCGTCGGTCAATAAATAAATACCTCAAAATCCCGACGTTTTGGCCGAGTTGCATCGACCGTGGTCACGGGTAGACTGAGTAATTTTAGTGCGCGACTATACTACGGGACTAATCGTCCCGTAGTATATAATAATAATCTTTATTATCGCGAAACTTTACAACTCACGTGTTCATCATTATCTTTCTTCTTCTTTTTATATAAGTATAAAAAATTCGTGTCACGGTGTTTGTCTGCGAAGAACTTCTTAACTACTGAACCGATTTCAACCAAATTTTGTACACTGTGTGCAGTTTGATCCAACTATAGGATCGGATAGTCTATATCTGAATTTATAATCGCAATATTTTTTTATATGGCAAAACAACGTTTGTCGAATTAGATAGTAGGTATATAAAAAAAACATTTAATCAAGGAAAACTTAGCGAACTCTGAAAAAGGGAATAATTTAGGAATTTAGTAAATTCCTTACTAAATTATAGACTATCAAATAGGTAACGTTTTTAGTAGGAACGCTTTGCAAACGCACAAAAATCGTTCTAAATGTTACTAACCCGAGTGTGTGTTTGTTGGTTTGTTAGTATTTCACGTAGCAAAGAAACGTCAAATTAATGGATTTTTAGCTTAGATAAGTACACGTACGTATAATAATAGGTCGGAGAGTATTAATTTATTAAAAATCGTTATATCACGCCGGGGAATTGCTGGTAGGTAAATATGAATATGAATGTATCAATATATCAATATGAATGTCATATTATCACAAATAAATTAATACACAAGCTTATCGTTGTATTTTAACCCCCGATGAAAATAGGGTTATTATTTTGACGAGTGGATATCCTTGCATCATATTTCGTAAACGAATATAAATTGATAGAAATGATTTTTTTTAAAACTTATTTACTTATTCTATATTGTTTTTGGCTATATTTCAATGAAATCTGTTCTCAATGGTAGTATAAATTTTGGCTTTGCTCAATTGTTAATATATCGTGTGCTTACCTACTAGTACGCACCTAGTGCTTTCTATTAGGTATCTTAATATCGTAATCTGTGCCCAGTAATATTGCAGTCTAAGATCTAAATCTAGTTTTAAAATTACAACACAATAATTTCACACGTATTTGTTTACCACGACACTTGTTTTGTAATACTAAGTGTGTCATGGTACCAATTTATTACTGACAATGGACTGCAATTTCAGCGAAACGTTCCGTGCAGAATTTCGGTTCGAATTAACACGAACAATGAATCAATCTTTCCAGATAAAATCGAAACGAAAGTTGAAAAGGTAGGTACCTATAGCAAAATATAATTTCAGATTTAGAATTATTTTATAGCCATTGTCTCAGTAGTGCGTTAAGCAACGTTCGATCAGTCTTTGGATGGGTGACCGCGAGAGGCATTTCCAACAGGGCGCTACCGTGGCTCGGAAAACATATTAAATTGTAAATTTTATAGCTGTTTAACTTTGTCAGACTTTAAATATCAGGCTTTCAAGTGGCTTTAAATATCAGGGCTAGCCACCCGGCCTATACGAACTTCGGAACGCATTTTATACTTAGTTTTAACTGAATCCAAAAAAGAAGATTCTCAACTTAATTCGATATTTTTGTTATCTTGAACTGACAAATTTTATTTATAAATAAAAATCTATAGCCTTGGCTTGTTTTTTTGTAACTCCAATAACATGAAAAAGTTGATTTGATTTCACCCACACAAGTTCAAGGTTTTTTTTTTTATTGTAAAATTACTCACCACAGTGTCCAGGGTCTGTCCCCTTTGTTAACTAAAATGAAACGTATGTAAATTGTCAGGTTCATTATCAAATTAACATTAATATGATAACTTGTTTTCGCTATAGGTACACGCAGTTAAAGGCGTTTATAATGTACTCCTCTCTAACTAGTGAAAGTTGGCAATGCACTTAAAACTATTCCAAGATCCGTTCGGGGTTAGTCCAGGTTTACAAGTAAATTGAACTAAAGTTGTTTCCCTACGGCTCTATACATTTTTGTACAGCGCCCCTGGCGGAAACGAGGAAGAACTAACCATATATAGAGCCACACGCGAAGGGGAAATTTTAAGTAAACTACGCAAAACCAAGGGCTAAGGGCGCAACTAAGGGCTCAGGATTCTCAGTTACAATTTGTTCCTCCAGTAAGGAAAAACCTAAAATTTCCAGGGTCAGTGGAAGCGGAACCCCTCATGAACCACGTGGATGGAGACCACGATGATGGCCACAAGCGCTACATCGAGGACTACTTGTGGAACGGCCAGAAGCCCGGCGTGCAAAGGTGAGCCATCATCATAACATGTTCTATAGATATTATACTTGCGTACTTCGTGATTTGTCTCTTTGATAATATTTGTGTCACTGACACTGATTATTTTTAAGATTAAGATGATATGTAATTCTGACTAGTTTAATTTGTTTTGTGCAATACTTACGAGTACATCTTTAATTTGTTCTGGATTCATCTGGATTCATTCCGCCATTAGTTTGTACATTACATTGACTGATTGATGATAATTTATATTGACAAATCATGAAGCACACCTAAGTCTATAATTTTATGAAAAACGTATTTGTCATCCGTATCTTTCAGAATATTTTTACTATTTCTATTCATATCATCTGTATTAATGTGTTTTGTTTTAACAATAATTTCTATATTATGATAAGTATTTTATGTGAAAACATTCTGAAACTCTAGCTTCAGCTTTATCACTCTTTCCATTACAAGCTTAATATTTACTTCTAGTTCTTGAAACTTATAGATTGTTTCGTCTATCTTATATTATTGTCTTAGCATGTTTAGAATCATTATTGTATTTGTAATAATTTAGATTATCTAAGAAACAGTCTATAAAAAGCAATTCACCTGAATCACATAAAATTCGATTTATTGGCTCACAAATAGTATTCTCGTCCACGAAAGCTTCTGCTTAAGCTAACGCAGCTGCTTTTTTGCCAACGAAATCATTGAAATTATCACATCAACTGGGGTTAAGTAAACCTCTAACGTCGTGTTAAATTTCAGGAACACTACACTCACACACACTTTCTAAGATTTCATTGAAAATTGTTAAGGTAAAATCCGCAAAAACCGGACAAACATCTTCAAATATTGTATTTTCTTCCAAGAGATATGTGTGAAACTGTAAATACTGTTGAATATGTATGTACTTTCTTGTAACATGTAAAAAAGCTAACCCCTAAACTCTTTCAGGTGAAGATTACTCGTTTTGTACTAAACTGCTAACAGCTTTCAATATTTCTGTGTCTCTCAATAGCTTTGTGTACTAAACCTTTCTTGAAGGAAACTTTCACAATATTCAAGAGCATATTGAAATCACATTTGAATACAGAAAATCGCTTTGCTAAACACTAACAAATTCTCTACACACCTCTAAAAATTCCGTCTACAAAATTCTCTCAAACATCTGCAATTCAAACTATTTTTACTAACAAAAACTGCAAGGGTTGAAAAAACATTTTATTTCACGAACTCTTTGTAAAACTTCTTAGAACCATTTTTCTCCAACTTCTCTGCCACTTACAGTATGATTTACATTTAGCAATCTACATCAACTTGTGTTGTATTATTTTATCTGAGCCAATTCACTTAGGTACTGTAGAGAATTTTACGTTATGAGTTTTTCTCTCTATGAATTAGAATTTTTAATATTACTGAAAACAATACTCTCTCTGAAATAGTTTCTTTTCTGTATTCATTTCTAGAGAGCTCATTCCATTTTGTAGATTTATACGTAACCGATATTAATGTCAACAACCTGTGTTTCGGTGAAGGGTTCCTTCAAGTTTCTGTTCTGCCCCTGATTCTGTACTTAAATACCTTTTTAAGCAGAACAAAGTCTAAATTTCGTTTTTGATATTTGCTTTAACATCTCAACTGTCCTCACGGTGGCGGTGTCTAGGCCGAGTAGTTTAGTCCAAAACTAACATTTAGTACGGAATGACAGCTACAATAGTTTTTGATATTTCAATGTGTCCTGCACTTTTGTCGATGTGATCGTTCATTGATACTGTTTTGATTAGATCTGTATGTCGATGTATCACCACACTTCTAACACTGAGTTCTAGCGTCACGGGGCGCGCGCCCCCTGTCTCACCTCTGTCGGTCCTTAGTCTTCTCCGTCGAACATCCCTCACCATTGCGAGCTTAACAATTATTTGAAGCATGTCTGTTCTACTAACCCGGCTCGGCGCGAGCCGTTTCTGTTGCCGCATCATCATCGCAGAACACGAGAGAACGACAGTTCTAAGACATAAAATGGAATTTTCCAGAAAATCGACGTTCCGTAACGCGCTATCGGCCCTCATATCCAACGGGGAGGATCGTAACAAAGATAATAGGAAACGTTACAAAAGCGAGTACAAAAAGAAATTTAGACCGTTCTCTCAATACGTGTACGAGGCGTCTAAAGGGACATTTACGAAATGCAGGGGTAAAGGGAAGTCAAATGAGGAGGCGAGCGAGAGGATGCTGGGTGATGGGAAGGACGCGGGGGCGGGAGGGGGAGGCTTTGGGGAGGACAGCTCGAGCACGCTGCGGGCGGCGGGGCTGCAACCACTGGGGCTGCCGCAGGGCGACTCCTGGTACCGCGAGGTGCTGGACCTGCGCAAGCGCGCCGGCGAATACAAGGTCTGCGGCCACTCCGAGCCACACGGATACACATGCGACATCCCCAACTCACTTAATGAGTGGATACGATCAACTGGCATAATATAACTACTGCCCGAGTTAAAAAATCTTACTGACGCTCAAAATTAATGCGTGTTAAGCATGTGTATTCCATACTAACATAGCATAATTTAAAAACTAACAAATAACGTAAGCTACAAACTCAGAACAAAGAAATGAACAATCAACAAACTGTCATAACCAAATATAGACAGATATAAAATACAATTTGAATATTTATTGGAATATTAGAAACAGTAATTGACTACCGAGCTCCAAAATTCATTCTCTAGAAATAAATCGTCCATGTATACGAAATAGAAACAAACAATTTAGCAGAACATTTCGCAATTTTCAAGATAACTTATTTACTACGAAACCAACTATTTAACAGCAATCAAGCCTGAAAACGCTTTAAGGCTCATGAATAAACAATTTTAATGGCGTAGCTTCCGAGAATCGATGGAAATGGGAGTTAGAAGTACTTGGTAGTACGCGACAGCAAGGACAAAGCTGATGAAGAACTTAGAAATTTACTTAAATTACGTTATTATAAAGTTAGCGGTATAATCTTGCGTATTATAACTTGTTGCACTTTTTTTGTATTTCTTTGTTCTGCGTTTACTTCTTCTTTTTACAATAGTTAAGTTACGAATAAACGTCCCCACTTTAAAATACTTGAATTACATAATCAAATAAAAGAAAAACATTATCATATTCAAATACAAGACACAATCAAAAGAAAAGCAAAATATCTATCTCTGCCCAAGAACATATATATTGTCATTCATTGTAGAATAATAAAATTCTCAGCGGTCGTAAATCTGTAATTAGAACCATTCCCGTTACATAAAATGCTACAAAACCCGATAAAACATAAGTCAATATACCAGCCACACCGAAAATAGAATAGTGACGTACCCGCCAACGCTTCATGATCATGCTTCCATATTCAAAGTTGCCATTAATTTGACAGTACCGCGGCTGGGGCACAGAGCTAGCTCCAGAACACATCACGCAGCTTTACAATAAGCAAATCGAGCTCTGGTACCAGGTATCCCGGCGGTCCTCGCTGTCGGCATTATCACTCGCTTCCACCAATCACAAGTAAGTGATGCACTGATCGCTGCCTTGGGTTCAGCCTCAAGGATCCTTGTTTTATCTTCACTTACGGGATTTTCGCCAAAATTTTCGTTTGTCTCTGAAATAAGTTTAACCATTTCGTCAGGTTTTATTTTTTGGAACTTTTTGATCATAGATTCGCAGTATTTTCGGCCTACCCGTGAATATTGCTAAAAATATCTATAACTGTACCAGCCTTATTTTTATAATAGTCCACTACTAGATAGGTCTACCACGGAGGGTGATAAACGAAGGGTGGTCTAGTGACTGGTGAGTAACTCAGAGAATACGGCAATCTTTATGGGAATCCCGTAAGTGGTAATCATAACATTGGTAAAAACAGAGATAGCTTAAAACAGTGGGATCCTTGATTTGTTTATTATTTTTATCCATGCACTGTTTTTGTCATGTCCATCTCCACAGTCATTGACCCTCGATTATCATGATGTACATTGTCATGTGAACTGTACAGAAAAACTTTGTCCATACATTATTATTACTGTATATTATGATTAACTGAAAATACTCAAGAACTGAACCATTACATGACTTATTCTAAGACCTTTAAAAAGATATAAATGCAGTATCACGAACGTCTATTTATTTATAGATATATTAGAAATAGTAAGCCTGAAGCAAAAACAGCTTAAGTTTAATATGTCAAGTAAACATTTTATCAGAAGCATCAACAGTCAAACCCAAATGGAACAAGAAGAGGATTGTTGGGATGTTACAATTTTTGATTTCGCTTCCAATACTGCTTAGCCTCCCACACAAATTAGAAAAGCGCTTGGAGCCTACAAAGCAAATTCATAGGTTCTCAGCCTTATTTTGACTGCCTTCCAACAATCAAGTTTTTTTTAAGTATCTTTATACTTACTAGGTATCTGTCGCAAATCCGAAACAGGGATTGGGAGGATGACAGGATGGCATGGATTGACAGGAATCCAATTGTGCTGCCTTCCTATAAACGCCCCAAGGCGACATAGCATACGTTGAGAACCTATGAGCTTCAACATCATCATGCCAAGCGAAGCTTTTATAATAATATATAACCAATGCATCTAAGACAGCCATAAAGTCAAAGACTGTTACTGCTCAAAGAGTTTTTTTGCTTTAAACTATTCATAATTGTAAAACTATGTATTGTGACTGCAGTATTTGTGCTGCATATAGCTGATACTCAGATTCCCGTCCCGGTGCTTTGAATTTAATTAATTAAAGATAAAACTAGACCACATTAGACGTTCACACCAAATCAGTTGAAGTGTTTATCATTACCAACTTACAAAATTGAAAAAGAACTCTTTGAGATAAACCAAGTGTGGGAAGCACTAAAAGTAAATAGTTTCACTTTTAACGCTATGTCCACCTCCAGGGCCATGTCTCGTGACGAGAAGGACGGGAAAGACTCGAAAGGAACATCTCCGAAGAAGTACCGTTCATTCCGGTCAGCGCCGCACCAGTCGATCCACGTGAAGCTCCAGGAGCAGAAGGCGCTGGAGCGCTCCCCGCACAAAACCTCGCCGCAGAAGCAGAGGAAGAAGCTGCAGGGACACAGCTTCGACGAGGGCGCCGTGCAAGATGGTGAGGATTAGTTATAATTAAAACTAATGATCAAGAGAGTAGCTAATGGAGAGGGCACAAGCGGGCCTTGCCCACCCTAGAACCTTCTTTGCTCACCCCGGAAAACGTAAAAATCAATACATTATATTTTACTGAGGTAGACAAAAGTAGGCAGTTACCGCCTGTAGAGCAAAGGAAGAAACTACAAGGAAATAGCTTTGATGAGAGCGCTGTGTAATTAGTAATTAGTACAGAGTTATTTGTACAGAGTTTGGAGCCTGTAAAATTGAGAAGCTCATAAATGGTGGAATCCACTCAAACGGGTCTGAGGAGGAAGACAATAGTGTGTGGCTACGTTGCCTACTCTATACGTGTGCTATAGAACACTGTCAAGCCTAGGTAGGCTCGAGAAGTTAAGCTAAGTGCTGAGAGCTCCAGTATGCTGGAGATCCCGGAGCTCCCAAAAGCGCACAAAGGCCATCCACCGAGTGGGTATTAGTGTGTAGATACAATTCTATTATAACCCGGCTGCATGTATCCATATCAGTCAGGTATGTTTCAAAGATTTCGCCTTCGCAAAAAAAGGCGTAAGTTGATAGGTTCATGTGGCATGTTCCAGGAGCGAAGTCCGGCGAGAACGCGGCGTTCAGGTCGCCGCGGCGGCGGCCACGCTCGGCGGACCCGGCGCCCGCGCACGCCAAGCTACTGCCCAACGGACACGAGCCCGCGCCGCGCCCCGCCAAGCCGACCGGTAGGTGAAACGTGACGCTTTACGTGTGGGGCAGGGGGCTATTGGGGGCTATTGTGCGGAATAATGGAAATCGCTGTTAGATTCTCTGACTTAAACACATTAGCCAGTATTTGACTTTATAAACACGTACGGGGGGTGTACCAGCTAGGAGTCTGGCATCACCAAAAATACCGCACCGTCCTCCGAATTTGCAATGCTATTTCCCATTGTTTATCAGAGAGTGTTATCTTACGCAGCGGTTTCCATTAACTTAACATTCCAAAAATTTAGCGCCTTGTAGGAATCTAATATGTATCTAGGCTAAGTAAGTTAAAGACTTAGATAACCGCATTTTTTTATTAAAACAGCGGTGGGATTGATCCAAGATTCCATAAGAGTTTTAGAACTCTTAGACTTAGACTAGACATTATGAAAACACTTTATAGATTTTACCTATTACCTCACTCCTTCAATCACTAATTTCTAGAATACTGTGCTATTCTTTTTTCCAATATTTCTTGATTTGTTATTGTGACATAGAAACTCTTAACAATAATATTGAGTTAGGGCTTTAGGAACAATTATTTACCTGCAAGATTTTTGATAGACTTTGGTCATTTAGATTGATGTTTAGAATTCATATTTATAGTTACTTACTAAATACTCTAATCGATGTTTAGATAACTAATCATACCTATCATTATATCTGTCGTGTATCCTGCCTGGTGCTTGCCCCTTTACCTTTTGGCTGTGTGAGAATCTGGCTCTAAAATTATCTGTTGTTCTATACGCTTTATTTAGTTATTTTATTTTATTTTTATGTTGCATTTTATGTACCTACATTTTTATACAAAATATTTTTAAGATCCAAGTTCCGATTTATGTTTATTTATTTATTTAAAAGAGCCAATTCCCATCGGCCACAAAGTTCAGTAGAAACAATTTCTTGTAGGTTTGCCGTTGAGTAGAGGAACTAGTAATAGAGTTAGGTCTACGTCAAGGGGAGGTCGATCGCCGTCAGCTCCGGCCAAAAGTGGGGTGGGGGCATCTGGGACAAGTGGGGCAACTGGGACTACTGGGGCTCCTGGGACCTTAACAAATGGGGCTGTTGAGACGCCAGCGCGAGGCCGCCGCAGTCGGAGCGTGTCGAAAGTCGGAATAAAATTGGGTGCGTAAAAAGGTGACAGTTGCGTCGACGCTCTGTGCATTTTATAACAATTGGCGCGCTTATGCCTGTGACGCTTGAGTGAACGATCTTTTTCCAAATTGGCAATGTGCGGTTTTTTATTTTACAGCCTTTTCGGCTTTTTTAAAATTATTATTACTGCCTCTTTTGGTGTTTTCTTTTGAATATTCTTTGTGTTTGTAAATGTAACTTATTTTAGATTCCACGATTTTGGGACACACTGACGTTAAAACTACATACACTAAACATCAAAAGAGGCAGTTTTATTGAATTTGTTAAATATTTAAGTTTAATTGTGGTTACAACGATTTGTTTACAATTTTATAAATAATACTGTTAAACTGAAAAACAGCTACCGTTTTGTTCCTTAGCTTTTTGTGTCGTGGCTTTTTGTTTTGGTCTAAATTTTGATTCCTCCAGTGCGTCTACGCAACGATTGGTCACAAAGCATTGGCACCGTCGGGAATGGCTTCCACTCGTCACGTGGTGTGATTGTCCGTCCGTGTACACCCTGCACTAGACCACTGTAGTTGTGAGCGTTCTGCAATGTGGGTCACTTGGGACAAATCAGGGTCACTGGAAGTTAAATCGGGGTCACTGGAAGTTAAATGGGGGCTACTGGGAATTGAATTGGGAGTCAGTGGGAATTTCACGAGTAACGAAAATTCGAGTGCTTAAATTGCAAGATAAAACTTGGAGCCTATTAAAATTAACAGGTTGAGTCACTAGGAATTATTTTTTGTCAGTAATGCACTGAAGCACTGGTCAGATGCAATTTACTGGTGTGAAATAGGCTGCGTACAAGGTAAAAATTCAACAACAGTAGATTGTAGGTATCATATGGGAGCAAAATAATATTTTTACGGCGAGGGCGCTTTTTTGAATCCAAAGCGAAGTGAGGGATTCTTTAGTAGAATCCTGAACGTAGTGAGGGATTCAAAGTACGTCGCCCGAGACAAAAATATTTTTTGCGCCCGAGTGGTACACTCTACTTTTCATCACCTCTATGAGAAAATAAAAGGCGCCTCATATTTTATTGTAATATTATTATTTAATAAAACATAGAGTAACAACTAAATTGAAATTAAATGGTATCTAATAATAAAACAAACAAAATTATATTTACATTCTTTTCATTCATTTTCTTGGCGCTGAACACTAACATTACAAATACTTCCAAATTCAAAAAGTGCGCGGCAATGATAATTCCGGCGCACTTATATGTTCCAAATTCAAAAAGTGCGCGGCAAAGATAATTCCAGCGCACTTATAAAGTTTCATCTAGAAAACACCACCTTTGGGCGCACTTAAAGGCGAACCAAGTAGTCCTTTTCGAATAGATGTGATGAAAAATATATTTGAGCCAACATATTCAAAGCTGTGTGATATAGGTATAGTACGTTTTTTTAGGTAGTGATTATGAAAAATGAACTGAAGATCTAAATAAAACAAGGTTCAAAAGTATATAAATTTCAAATATGCTTCAAGTTAGATGTATAAATAAGCAGGCATTTAAATTCACTGATTAGTTAGACGACGTTAGGTAAAGCACTGAAAATTTCAGATAATTTTTATTTCAGTCCAATGGTAAGTCTCACAGATTAAAGGTTTTTAATATGCATGTGATGTGAATTTTGATTACTGTTTTAGATCTAGGTTGTAGGTAATGCATACTTGGTTGAATGTGAGTGTCTAGTTTAGAAATATCTAGTCGATGTTGTGATATTTCTTACTGTTCAAAAATGTCTCCTGTTTGTCATTGTTTTTTATAGAAATTTTAGAAACTTTTCTATCACTACCTCTATACTTATAAATTTCTTAAATCTCTGTTTATTGTTTTATAATTGTGAATTAGTATCATTAATTGTTAAATTAATTTATAAACCACTTAAATACAAACTAATTTGTTACTGAAAATGTTAATACTTACTACATTGCTCGACAAGAAAACTGATTAATTTTAAAATATATTTAAGTGTTAAATTAGAGGACTCGTACTTATAAACCAATTTTAAGATAGACTGAAAGGCAGTAACTTGGATTGTGTTAGCCAGTGTTTCTATGAATTTCACAAGCGACAGATCTCTAGCTAGCTTTTATCTAACATTATAATATATGCCGAGTTATACAAGTAGGCGGATGTAAAGTTAGCTACAAGCTGTGCGAAACCCAATAAACGCGGAGCTTTATGTGAGCCTCAGTCAGGATTGGATAATACCCAGCTAATTTTTCGGATTTACCTTATCCATCGCGGATTTACCTTAAACTGGGGTATTTATATTAAAGAACATTTTTTAAACATACGTCATGTACTAAATTGAACAAAATGATTCATAATTATCGTCTTCATCGTAATTAAGTAGATCGGTACGCGTTGATATTCATTTGGATCATTTAAAGGGCCAATGCAAAGTCTCAGTTTGGTATAATATTTACGTAGGTATTCAAAATACAAAAATTATACAACGTTGATATTTAAAATACCGACGACGGACGTGGAAAATTAAAGATTGTAAAGAAAATAAATCGCTTAAAACTATAGGGCCGCCAGTTAGAAATCTTCAAATTGTATTGTTTTGTCCTTGTAATTTGTTTTTTTATGTAATGTGATTGTCTAATAAAGTGTTATTGATTGATTGATTGAAAATATTTTATTTGCAATTACCAAAGATTTGGCAGAATCAGAATCTCAGTATGGTAACAATGCTACGTCGTCTGAGTGACAGAAAATGTTTCTTTCTGTTTGGGGCTACCATACTGATATTTTTAAAATTTTCCGCCCCTTTTAAGTATCAACTTTTATTAGACAGACTATAACTTCACATCCGCCAACTTGTATGATTCGGCCCATATCACTGTTCTCATACTTCCCTTCCCAATTCTAATCCAACTACCCGCAAAATTCCAGACGACGAAATTCCTTCGCACCGAAGCGCGTCCGTAGCCAAAGACCACTTCTTCGACGACTCTCCCGTGGTGAAGTCTCCTCCGGAGCCGACTCGCGTCAAGTCTCCCGAGCAACTGAACATGCGCTCGCCCGACCCAGTCAACTGGACCGTGCCACTGGACACTGGCAAGACATTCACTGTCACGCAGAACGTGAAAAGCGGTGAGTGTAGGAGTCTGAGCAAGCTGGGTGTGTGTAGCTAGGCCGGGCTGGCTGGCTGTACGGTTTCATTCGCGGCAGACGTGTTTTACCAACACAATGCCGAGTGCTAAAGTCGCAAAATGGGTCTAAATGGGGTCTAATTTGTCCTTTTTTATTTGCACGGGTTTGAAAATATAGATGTAATGTTGTATTGAATTTTTTTGGAGAATATACCTAGGTATATACTAAGTCCAGCAATTTATTCAAACAAATATATCTTCTTCTCTTATATATAAAAATGAATCGTGGTTGTGTCTCGCTAAAACTCGAGAACGGTTGAACTAATTTGGCTGAATTTGATCTTGAAATATTTGTGAAAGCTAAGCATTAAGTACCTAACCGAAGTTAGGTTTAAGTTTGGTTAGGTACTTAATGAAGCTAAGGGAAGGTTTAAACGGTGAGAAAATTTGTAAAAGTTGCGAGAAAAATAATAAAAAACGTTAAGGTTATTTTCCCACACAAAATGTAAATGTTGACAGATGGGGAGATGAAGTTCACCGGGTCAGCTAGTAACATATAAAATATTACAACTCAGGTATAGCTCGAATCATACAACTTAGCGACTGTGATGTAATCTACAAGCTGCGGATAACGAATCCTGACTGTAGCTCAGGTAACAGCTGGGCGAGGGTTGGGTTATTCGCCGCTTAGCTAACTTCACAGCCGCCAAGTTGTGTGATTCGACCATACAACTTGGCGGCATATAAAACATAGATTTCCGTAAAATGTTTGTAAAAACCTATAATAAATATAGGACGATGCCACTACCCACTGAATGGAACAACAGTAAAATTGTCGACAATAAATACGTAAACGTTGTTACTTAACTACAGTCCTTATTTCCTTATGCGGTTTTTTGAGTTAAAAAATCTGCATTTAATGGACTAGCACACTTTGTTCAAATTTTATACAAAATTACATCTGCGTTATACTACTATATTAATACGGGAATTATCGCGCAATAAAACATGAGATATATTAATTAAATACCTCTTATTCTCCCGACATTTTGACCAAGAAACTTTCGCGATTTGAGCACATTATACCTACTACATTTAGTCTGCCCGTAACCACGACCAATGCAACTTGCCAAGTTGTGGTCGTGGTCATGGGCAGACTAAATGTAGTATAATGTGCACAAATCGCGAAAGTTTTTTATAATAACATTACATCTGAATTTGGAAATTCGTGCTCTTAAAATTTTTTGATTATAGCAGTAAAATAGAATGTTGCCATAAAGTTTTCGGTTCTGTTTGCTTCAAAAGAAGAGTAATTTCATAGTAGGTAGTTGGGACTTTTTAATGTATTTAAACTGATGTGTTTTTTGTCGGTAAAGGATATTTGGTTAAATAATGATGTTGAAGAGGGCCTATATGGGAATGAAAAATTTAACGTGTCTAAGAAATGGGGGCTTTTGGGAATTAAACGTATACTTTTTGCTTATCAATGAAGCTTTTTAAAAATATATTTAAAACCCATTTTGAGGCTCAAACTCAGCGAAAATTATTGAAATTTCAAGCCGTACAACCAGTCGCAGGTTTCTAAGAATTTTGTACAAAGGAGTATCTTTTTCTTTCATAAATAAAATAATCTTATTTCGTGCACAATTTTCGAACTCTTGACGCGTAGTAAAATATTTTACAATGTTAAAATTGCTATATTAGACTGGCAATATGCTTATGAATGAGATACTCGTTAACCTTTTGGTAATTCGTGTAATAAATTAATATTGTATTAGGTAAGACTACGATAGAGTAATTCGAAGCCAAATGATACCATCACACTCATGAGCCATACAACATTGGACACAGTAGAAACATCTCATATTTTATTTTTGAGTCTGGTCACCCACAAGTAATACAAGAGTAGAGCTTGTGCTACACTGACACACACTGGAATTCTTTTTTGCATAATGAAAAGTAATTCAGAATTAGACGCAGGAACACCCATACCATACATTTACATTTCACGTCTTGTGTTTGTGATCATTGATTTATTTAATTGGTCTATGTCTACAGGTTTAGATATTAATAATAATCTAGATTATTAATGAATAATTAAAAGTTTTGGGATTAATATTAGAACCGCCTAGCATAGCAAGTAAACTTTTAAAGCTTATCTGTCAGTTCTGTCACCGTCACATGTGGACATAGAACGTAACGTCTCACGTCATCCGACCATACGATCGCTCATTTTCAGATGAGAGCATTAAGCGCCCTAGCTCAGAGTTTAAGGGTGGGTCCGTGGCGGAAGATGGCGCCACCGTGAAGCCTGCAGGTACGACCCCCGCCTAGACCATCATACACCCTCCAGTGTGACAGACCATGCGACAGTGACCCGGGTCACTGCCACATAAGCACGACACACGATCGACACCAGAAAAAAATATATAACCTGTTTTATATTTAATTATATTTAAATAGTTCATGATTAAATTGTGTTATTCCAATAATTGAAATGCTTTTATTTATTTTGACCGTACTCCGCTGAGGCGTTAAACACGTATGTATACACTTGTCTGTGTGTGTCTGTATCGATGTTTGCGTACACTGTCACTGTTTGGCACTTGAATTGATTATCTGTTGTTTTCCCCATTTCATCATCGTTCACTTTTGCATGCTGCCTGTCCTTCTTCGGGAAGATGCTACTCGTATTTCGATGCTTCTGTCTTCTACAAAACTCGAACTCGAAAGCATCTTTTCAAGGTTGAATTAGTAGGAAGCTAATAACCCTAGGAATTAAAGTAAGCTAAATAAAACCTATTATTGTTAAGCTACTCATATCATTACGACTGTCCATAATCATAAGGTTCAAAATAGTTGCATGATTCCTTTACAGTTAATCGTTTATGGAAAAATAAGCATGGATATCAAATTTTGAAAGTTTTAACAAGTTGAGTCTCCAGGTAGCATGTTTGAGTGATTGTAAAGAGGTGTAAAGAATATTATTTCGCCTCGGACATTTTTAAAAAGTAGACAAAGACAATATGTTTTAATAAACAATTAGCTAATAGAAGTTTTTCAACACTGACTAAATCTTGTGTAAGTACTGAATAATGAGAGTTTTTCTACGCCTTGCAATATCTTCTTTCATTTCTATAGACAACTTTATATGTAGCTGTTACGACTTAAATGAAAAATTAATGTTATCTATGTATATGTGCTTTTATTGGTAAAAATATTATTTTGGAAGTTTCAAACAAATTCTATCAAGACTATTACTTAGTTACGTACTTGTTATAGTTTATGTAAATTATTTTCTGTTTGTAATATTGAGTTGGAACTTCCAAAATATAACAAGACCCAAATCATCGATCTTATATGATCAATAATAATTCCAGAAATCGCTCCGATACATCACCAGCAAATGTCGCCGATACGTTCGCTAAAAAAGAGCGAATCGCCGACTAGCCTCAGCAAGCGTACCGACAAGACTCCAACCACACCGATCAGCCTCACCCCCATCGACGAAACCAAGGCTCTAGACATGAACAAACTCAACGGGGTCAACGGGGTTAACGGCATCAATGGAGTTAACGGAGTCAACAGCAATGAGCTGACTCCTGAAACTCCTACTCAGGAACCTATAAAAGAGAAGGAAGTCATCAAGAAGTCGACAGAAGCGACACAGATCGCGCCAGGAGTGGTCGACACTACTGTCGTGAACGAACCTCCTTCGGGAGGCCTGACTGCAGCTGAAGTCCTAGACAGAGCTCGCACGAGATTCGATAAATTCTGGGGCAAGAAAGAAGAAGATAACGTTTAGATGAACATGTTTAAATACTTTTAATGTAAATTGTGAGTACAGGTGTTATACTTTGAAAAATTATATACCTACGGCTATGGAACGCATCACTGATAAAGTGTGTAGGTCTAAAACTTGATGAATTGATCCAAAGATTGGCACAATTTGCAATTAAAAGGTAAACAAATAAACGAAGTAGGAATTTCAATCAGTGAATTGAAACTGAAAAAATAATGAAAAAAAGCTTCGCTTTATAAAAACGACTGTACCTATTGTATTAATTTATAAACTAAAGATATGTTCGTATGAATCGAATAGGATTGTGGAGGCTTGTGATAGTAGTATCGAATTGAGAATGGATAGAAAATAATTTTATTTGTATTTTTTGCTAATTCCTCTTTTTCATACATTCGAACGGTAACATTACCTAATGAAATTTGAACTAAATCGTTAGTACTAAATATAAGACATAAGATAACTGTTTTATTAAATACGTAAACTTCGAGTCAGTTAATTTTGTGAATTACTATTCTAGATTTATTTTCAAGTTTAAGAATCGTTAATTGTGTAATAGCTAAATATTAATAATGTTAAATATATGAATGTTCAAGTTTCAATACATAATACCTACTGTAAATTTTTGTTTTACAGTTTAACTACATAAATCAATAATTGGATTGGAACATTAATACATTCCGTGACATCAACATCATTATTTTTAATTTTAACAATTACGCTGTAGCCGTAAAAATTACGTTCTACGTCTTTAAATGTCATATGCATTTAAAAATGAACGCAATGATTTCAAATATTTTTATACTCATTTACCTGCTAATTATATTATTTTTATTTGAAATACCTGCGTCTAATAATCCAGTAAAAATAACAAGGGCTGAGTATACACAACACAAATTAAGCCGTCCAAGTCCAATGTAGTGTTTATTGGCAAATATTCGTTTACGCATAACGCACGGGTGTAGAGTGGTAGGATTTTCGAACGCACTTTTCATATTTTTTAAATTTTAAATTTCGCAGGCGGGAAATTAAATAAGTACTTGATTGAAAATATAATATTTAAATAGAAAATTGCGGTGGATTAACATCAAATAATGGACTTTTCTCGTAATTCTTGTCGTATATGTGCGTCAGAGTCCAAATTTAATGTTTCCTTATTCGGGGACTACTGTCTACAAACAAGCATGATCGACAAGATTTATAAGTGCCTCGATATAGTAATAGAAAAGTCGGACACCATGGATACAATCTGCTTCAAATGTGGAGGAGAAATCGAAAGGTACTATGATTTTATCGTGAAAGTAGAGCAAGTTCAAAACAAATTGGCTAAATCACGCCAACGTGCCTCTGTCAGCCGCCCTGCGCCCTCCTACGTCACCCAAAGAGATTTCGGTAAAGACGACTCCTTTTCCTTTAGTTCCTTTACGAACTATTTCGGTGAAAACGAAAAGAGACCTGAGCAATCCAGTACTTTATTTTCTTATTATTCACTTTCTAAAGAGAAGAAACCAAGCGAGGTTGTGAGGAAGACGCCATATGTCGAGAAACGCGACAAGTTTGTAAGTCAACAACAAAAAGAGCCCAGCAAGCGGCAATATTCCAGGGATATGTTCGACTCCCAGTCTCAAGAGGCCGAAGACCCTAAACTTCAGAACTGGAGCCTTACACCAGTCGAAAATATTTTGAAACAGGTTAAACAGAAATGTTTCGGGCGCTCTGATTTCTAAATTACTAAGCACTTGAATATAAACCCGCCCGACTAACGCGGCTGCGGCAGCGGCAAGCGAGACGTCCAGTCAATCATTTTATATCACCAACACCGAGATCTAACTTCAGTCATATTAAATAACACTTAGGTACATTTTACTGGGCGTTTTACAGCCGCTGTCGTCGTCGTCTGTCTGGCGCACACTTAACTGGATTGAATAGATAACTTTATACATTTCCGTTGTTAAGTTTTGTTTTTTAATTTATTGTAAATGTTAAAGCTGATTAATATAATGATTTAAACCGTAGAGACAGGGTAAATTAGAAAATGATTTTGTATTACACGTGAACAAGGGGTTATGGAGATTTATAAGTTTAATATCATAATGTTAGTGGGGCCTTGCCACAGGGTTTTAATTAATCTAGAAGAATTAAATAATCAGAATTTAATAATCTTCTATTTCAGAATTAGTAAAATAATTGAATTCGTTGAATTATTATCAGTAGTTTTTCTCTAGATATTAGGCCCTAGGAAGTGGTAAGACCCCGTACTTTCTATATCAAATTCAATGCAAAATTAGCATAATAATTGTAACAGAGTTTCCTTATAGAGAGCAAAAATTGAGGCGCGGCAAGACAAGTGCCTTCTTACTTCGCCTCGCCTCTGATCTTGTTATTTCTAAAACTCCGATCTTCTTACATCAACATTGTATACATTAAATATTGTACTCATAGAACGAGTAGAAAAAACATTGTGAAAGAAATTCACTCAACATCTTTTTGTAAATGACTTAGCAAAATAATTGTGCAGTGTATTTCAAAACGCGTTTTTGTTCAGTTCCTATCGAGTCCATCTCACATCCTTCCATTGTTAGGATTGGTTAAAAAATTTGATGTTATTTTGTAAGCTTTTTAACTGTGGCTTCAGTACCCCAAGAACAATGATTCGCCTCAAAGAACCGTCTATTTGAACCTATTGGAGTAGGCATAGATTTTTTACATATACCGTAGATTGGACGAAGTAATTAGCAAACTAAATGAAGCTCAATTTAATACTGATAACTGGAAACTTAGTAAAAACCCAGAAATTTGATGTAAAATTGGATACATACTATTTCCAGTTATTGCTTGAAAATAAATTGGTTTCCGTAAAAAAAACATTCCATCCTACCCTCAATTAGGCTCATAAGCTTGGTGTACTGAAAGCGCACACTCTAACTGTATTTAGAACTGTACTGAATATCTATTGTATGTTAGGGGTGGTAAATGTCTGGTTACATAATCCGTAATTATTATATCTTTAAATTTATAAGGGTCTGTCTTCAAAATCCAAAAAAACTTAGTCAAATCGGGATTTTCAATCCTTAAGTTTCAGTTCCTAATTTATTTGTCTGCGCACAAAAATACAGTTGTTTATGGATTCTAAGCCCTTCGAGATTGGTTTGATAGAAATAGTTAATCCTCCATAGCTGGTAATTATTAAAATTTTAGCTTTGCTACGGGTTTATAATAGCGTGTGTTAATTTTCAGTTGTTACATCAAAATGGACACCTAATAAAATTTGAAAAAAGTTTGTGCTTTTTTATTTCTTCACCTAGTTTTGAGAAATGCTACTTAGGTAAAGGCCTTTTACGGACACATAATTATACTCTATAAAATTTAACTTGATCTCTGCGACAGTGACATTGACATAGAAGATTGACATTTTTAGAGTTGAGATAGTGGTGGAAAAAATCGATTTTCAAACAATGTTGTAATGAAATCGAATGAGTAGTTGAAAGTGAGAAATTGGATTTTATTTACTTACTATTATTTAAGATCAAGTATGTACACTATGCAGTTCGGCTGGTTGTCATAACTCTATAATCTAGCGAGATAAAAAGTACGTAAGCTCGTATACTAAGGCGTGTTGTGGTTATAAGTACCACGACACGGCACGCGAGCGCAACGGCTGTCCTGCTGTCTATAAAAACCTCCATATTGAAAAGGAAAAATCCTGACTAAAAATGCCTGTGACACTAATTAAAACTTCTTCCAAACTGAAGCGGCCTTTGACTACAGCTCCGCCGGGTTCCAAACAGGTCGCCATTTAGGTCTCTTATTGTTTGTAAACACAGTCGCCACTTCACGTTCCCACGAACTTCATTAGTACCGGGCAGCCAATCACTATACCTACTTAACTATTTAGTAAGTATTCATGAGGATTTTCCACAAACAACATAACCCGCAAAATCCGTCAACTCGAATGTCGTAGCAGACAGCCTTAAATATTGGTTTATTCCCAGTGTTACTACCAATCTTATTAGTAATAGTAAGAACGGTAAATTAATTACCGTTGTTACTACTGCAGTTGAAAGTTGTTAGAACAGTAAAAATAAATTACCCGTGTTACTACCGTAAAACTAAAATGGCTTCGAAAAAGGTTAACAACTCAAGTAAACTATTATCATAAACAGCTAAAGATCAAGCAGGATATAATCTAAGTAGAATTCATAGGGTTCTCCAGAACTGGTGTACTAAGACGATGGAAGGTAGGATACATTTTGTTATGATTTTATTTTAATTGCTTTCTACACTAGATTTTATCTCAAGGAGTTATCTTTGTGATAAGCATTTCAAAAATCTGAAGCGAACGCAGGATTCGAACCTGCCCCTTCGGATCACTATCCCGACGCTCTAACCAACTGAGCCAGCCCGCCTCCTAGGCTAGGAGGTGGGCTAGTGATCCGAAGGGGCAGGTTCGAATCCTGCGTTCGCTTCAGATTTTTGAAATGCTTATCACAAAGATAACTCTTTGAGGATACATTTTGTCGATGCCGAGTTGCAATTCTGTATAGAAAAGCTCACATTTTTATGGAATTCTGGGTTGGCCCCAAATCTGTTCATAATAATAGTCTTAATCACCCCGTTTCTTTTGTACAAATTGCACAATTAATGTACTTACAAGCTAGAAAATGCATTACCTACTTAGGGCTTATCAGACCCATCCTACGATAAAAATATTATAAACGCGAAAGTTTGTATAGATGTTTGTTCCTCTTTCACGCATAAACTACAGAACGGATTGAGATTAAACTTTGCAATAGTAATGCTTATACATCAGAATAACACATAGGCTATAATTTATAAAGCGTGAAACAAAGTTCGCCGGGTCAGCTAGTCTAATACAAAGATATGGCTCAGAAATGAAATAAGAACAGTTAGGTAATTCATGACTTTATTTTATCGATATCAATTCGTACACGAAATTATTCTAGAGAAAAATAATTCCCTCGCTCACTATAGACAATTTATTATTAAATCACATTTAATTTAACGCTAGGTATTTAAATTATAATTATTTTAAAACGCAGTACATTTTATGGCGGGCTACACAATACATCGATATTTTGTTTTTCGTTACATGCTTTTTAATTTCATACAATGTATTTTTACCAAAGGTTTTGACCATTTATTATGCTATTAAACTGAGAAATTTGTGTCGATTCCATTTTCTAAACTAAACTAATCTGATCGTACTAAAATTCTAATTCGATAATTGAAATAACGGTAACTGTTAAATTGAGTTCATTTGTTAATTTAATAAAATGGTACAATCGACAACAATTTAGCCTTGCATTCAGTGCGAACAATAATTAGGTATTTTTTGCATAAATATTTTCTAATTTGCAACATAACTACACAAAGTCATGGTCCCGAAACAACGTTATTTATCAAAAAACTTATAACTATGGATTTTAGGAGAGCTGACAGAATTATGACCGAATCGTAAACTAAGATCCAGGTAAAGTTGTCAACCAAGAAATATAGTTATTATCTGAGAAACATGGTAAACTAAGAACTATAGTTGTCAACTAAGAATCATGGTTGTCAACTAAGTATCATAGCTGTCAACTAAGAATCATAGTTGTCACCTAAGAATCATAGTTGTCAACTAAGAATATTAGTTGTCAACTAAGAGTCATAGTTGTCAATTAAGAACCACATTTGTCAACTAAGAACCATAGTAGTCAACTAAGTTCCAAGTCAATTTAGTTACTGTTAGATTAATTCAGCGCTGTCAACACGACACAAAATTTAAATTAATTTGTCGGCAAGAATTTCAAAAATAAGCTTTTTTAGTTTTCTTTTATCTATAGAATACCCGCTGTATTCTGGAAATATGTACAAATTAATAAGTACTTTAAAACTGCAGAATTCACCTAAGAACACTTTTTGTTAACTCTTACCAAAATCCATAGTTTTACAATAATTTAAAATATTGAAACTACGCAAAAAATTCATTGTTTCATGTTTGTTACAGTCATAAACCGTTGGCGCTTTCTCAATTTAAAACGAATAGAATGAAGGGTAATCTTTGCACTGTTTTACCCTGTATTACCATGCACAAAATATAATTAATTTACACTAAAATTAACAATTAAACAATGAGTATTGTTAAGGTTTGCCCTTAAGTTACAATACGATAGAATATAGTAACACAAATCCAAATTGTAAAAGCAAGAATTAGGGCTGTTTCACATTTTTCGGATAAATTATATCCGTCAGATAGAATTTATCAGAAAATAGCAAAACACATCCTACAGCGTGATATAGATCACTTTGTTCATTCTTACAAACATACAAGAAAAATTAAGTGACCTATTAATTAATTACAATACAATTTTACATTAAGTAAAACTATTTTGACAAACAACTCAGTATTTATGTTACTGAAAAATAATGAGATGCATGGAATGTTTTTGAATTTAAATTTAGCTGAACCAAAGAAAAGGTACGTAGAAACAGAAAATAGTTTGTGTAGTAGGTATTATAACGCTTATATTATTAGAAAATTAAATAACAGTGCTTTAGCTGATTTTCGACATTGCGAAAGCCAATTTCCTCGTCTTATTAGCTCGCTAAACGATAAAAACTATTCAGACTGCCTCAACAAGCCATATTTACAAGTAGAAAAATAACAATAACAAAACCAATTCGTTTGAAGGAAGACGTGATTGAAAATGAAGCATATAAAAATTATAGTCGCCGCAAAATTTGAATGCTTCTAACATACGTAAAAAAAGTAAATACGTAATTCTTAGCACGGTTTTAATATGGTTTCAAACAGTACATAGCATGTTTCTCAACTAATGTTAAATTGTTAAATTTAATTGACAGTTGCAAAATCTGAGTCTTGTTTTGACCCCTCGTAAAAAGTAAATTTCATTATCATACTGCATTAATTAGTGAGCCAACTATAAAGTGACAGCGACGATAATATTTTAAAAAAGTAATGTGTGCCGTGAATTAAAAATATTACAAATCATTAGTAAACTTGATGTAGAAAATAATGTTTTAAACTCTGGCGAGTTTTCGCTATGGCACGGATGATTAAATGGAATGTGATATGACTTTATAATGTTGTTAATACAAAATAATATATCATAAATTCGTCATTTCGTATTTCATATGGCTTAACATCAATCGATTCGTGTTAATAAACATAATAAAAAACTAGAGTAAACCTGTCCAGAATAGTGAAATATAACAGGAAAATAAACTAACAAAATAATAAGACAAACTATACCATCTTTGTTTCACAACCTTCGGTTAATTTTATCTGCCAGATAAAAATAACCAAATATTGTGAAACGTTGCCGTAAGCTTATACAAACTTAGGGAAAAATAGACAGAAAAATCCAGTACACAAATTGGATTCAAATATAGCAAATAAGCTTTTAAATATATCACAAAAATACCGTCACTAACGACTAACTCAAACGTGTACAAAATCATTTCTATAAACTAAAATACTACACTAAAAATGAGATTTAGTTACAAAATACCGACTGATATACTTGACAAGAAAAACGATGATCTGCAGCAGTTTTTTTTTAAATTACCCCAAAGGGTGGAAAATCTTCACAGCGAAACCAAAATAGCGAAGTCTTAATCCATCGTTTTATGAACCATATTTCGTAGTAAGTACGGCATATTTTATACTTATACTTTACATTTAAATTCAAAAAACAAAAACACCCAATATACACTACTTTACGTTCATATAAAAACAAATTGTAATAAAAAAGATATTTTAGTAAAATGTGGGATAACCGTTCGTTAAAACTTTAATAACACATCGAACGTAGCAGCTTATATTTCTAGTCAAGTACATCAAAATATGTACAACAATTCCTTTTTAAACATTAACAAAATACTAAAACAGTTATTTTTGACGCCTCAACATTTTAATACTGAAAAGCGATTACTGAAATCATGCGTTCTTTCCACTAAACCTAGGGACAGTCTAAAGGTCTTCGCACACCGTATCAACTCAACAGCGACTCGACTCGGAACAGAGCATTTGTGAAGAGTAAAATATAAGTAATAAAAAAACATTTATTTTAGGCAATTAGCCCCTAAATTTGTACATGCTATTCAAAATTAGGGTGCAACAAAAAGTACAAGTAGTACAATTAACAGCATGTCATCTTGTATAACACTTTTTTTTTTTTCTTATAAAAGACATTTTTGACTGGAGATTTTAAATATAAAACTGTAAAATAATGAAAACGGTAATCATTTATGATTACCAATATCGCAAATGAAAAACTGCTTCACAAGTGATATTTTGCACGAGTCGAGTCGGTGTTGAGTCAATATGGTGTGCGAAGACCGCGAAGGAAGCTTATTACGATTTTTATACAGTTTCTCGGTTATATTTATTTTTACATTTCACACACAACACCGAACACTGATATACCGGTACCTGATAAACGAAGATAATTATAACAGAGGCCGTACTATAAACTCTTAGCGCGGTCTTAAATACCTTTACATTGCTTTTTCTCCAGCTGAGGGAGCGAGACGGAAGCTAAAGTGATGCTATCTCACACGCGTTAAGAGTTCATAGTACGGGCCCAGTAATAATTACACTTATTAATGGCTTGATACGAGGTACTTTCAAGGTAAGCTTGCTGCATCCTATACCGCATCTCTACTAAGATTTGGCAATTTTAAGAACCTTGTTTGAGATATTGGTACATAATATCCTTAAAGTATCCTTAAAGAAAAAAGTTTCCAACATTTCACCGAGTTAATTATTTTCAAAAATACAATTCATGTAATAACAATTACCTTCGATACCAGATACCTAAAAAAATGATCCAAGTATGTTTAAAAATGTTTCTAAAACACTACTGAACCATTTTGAATGATCCAGCATCAACAGATAGTTTAATATGAGTATGTTCCGATCTCCAAACTAATACAAGATATTGTATTTATAAATAATCTTTATAAAAAGCAGAAATTTATGGAAGTGTGAACATAAAAAATAAGTTTTCATTCGATATTTTCACAAAATGTATGGAATAATAAATCAATACCAACAAATTCTCATGATTGTTAAACAATTTCTTCTCATGTTAACGAAAAAAACGTCTAAAACTAATATTTCTGTATTTGATCGCCATTCAATAAAGTCCTCATAAACGCAATAAGAAATGTGCGATAGAGACAATTATATCTAGAATGACGGTAAAGTAAAAGAGAAAGAACAAACCCACATCGACCTCACACATTATATTTCAAAATCATTTCTAAACATTTTGGCGCATCATCATATTCTCTATAAATATACAGGACACGGATAAAAAGACGAGTAGATAAAAATATATCCCATTCATTTTCTCTCGCGTGTGTTAGATACGTGCCTCTCTTTTCTCATACAAATGGTATGTAGAAAAATGAGTTATGCTATGATTTTTTTACGCAATAATTTTTGTTCACACACTTTTAATATCTAAATTCTAAAGGATTGATCTCATTATGTTATAGGCGTGCTATTCCTGTATTTAGCTCAGCTCAGATTGGCTTAGTTCAGTTCAGCTTGGCTCAGCTCAGCTCAGTTTGGCTCAGCTCAGCTCAGTTTGGTTGAGCTCAGCTCAGTTTGGCTCAACTTGGCCCAAATTGATCAGCTTCGCTAAGATCGGCTGATGTTTTACCAAAAGATCGTCAGATCTTGAACGTATGGTCAAATTGTCTCCTCGACCGAGTGTGGGTTTTTGTACATGTCAAATAACCGGATATTATACACTGCAAATAATTATAATGACTGAATATGCTTTATTTGTTTACCATAAGCGGAAATTTAAATATCTATGCAGTGTGTTATGCATACGTGTTTGATATTTGATTAACGTTTTGAATATAAAACTAAATCATCCATACTTTTTAGATAATATTCTAGCAATATTCATGGATTTCACGACACAAAAAAGTTCAGTTGAAAAAATCACTTGCGATCACCCATCTGCAAACAGACCGAGTCAAATGTTGCTGGATCGCATTTTATTTTTATAATTTAGTTTATTTAAATTATTTTCTTATTTTTATAATACATCTAATTGGTTAATTATTTCATTTTCATAGCATAACTCAATCTAAGCTATTTTATAAGCTTTTGAAGCGATAAGCTCTTGCCATCTCTCTCATCTTAAGCCTCTCTTTCACACTTCTTAACTACACATTTATTACACGTTTTTTCCTACAACTTTCACTCGACTGCCTGAGTTTTTCTCTTTTCTATTTATAGATTTCGTTCTAGTTTTCAACCACATCGATTAAAAAAAAAATCATATTTTTGCTTAGCTAGGTTTATTATACAAAGTGTATATCAATACGACGTACCTATTTATTGTAGGATATCATTGTACTGGCTAATGAATTTTTTAATTAAGGTACAACCTTAAGTAGCAAGAAAACATCTGTTTCATACACTTTGTGGAAAATTTATAACTTTTTGTATGGTGCTTATTTTTTTCTGCTATTTCAGGGTTGACCCTATAGTACCCTAGAACATATCCGCCAAAACACTCTGCATTTGACCTTAAGAGCTTAAAACAATTGAATAACATTTAAATAAATGAATTTAAAATCTTCTCTACACATCATCTTGCTTCCATTTTCAAAATTCACTAACATCATAATGTTTTAGTGTTTTTTTAAGTCAATGATTTAGTGAAATTGTTCACTAGCATTTTAGTTCATATTTCTAATTGTTAAGGTGGTAAATGCAAGGCCAGTTCATATCAAACTTTAAACCTCTTAAGTTTCAAAAGTTAAACGTTAAACTTTCGCGATTTGAACACATTATTATTATGAACTACGGGACTAATCGCGCACTAAAATTACGAGATCATCCCGACGTTTTAACCGAGTATAATCCATCGGAGTCTACCCGTGACCACGCGATCGTGGTCACGGGTTCATCATCCCGACGTTTCGACCGAGTTACATCGATATGCAACTCGGTCGAAACGTCGGGATGATGAGGTTATTTATTTAACTCTTAATTTTAGTGCGCGATTAGTCCCGTAGTAGATAATAATAAAGTAAAACGTTTTTTACCCGACTGCCAAGTAAGGGTATTGTTTGCCGCGCGTATCTAGTATATTTGTGAATTTATAAATTATGCTTTAATGTTGGTCAAGGTTTTCAACATTGGCAAAGATTCTGTAATATTCACATTCACAAGTAGATTTATATGACGATATTGACCACCCCGTGACTATAGCGCCTGCAACTGCAACAAAATTAGGGACCTCAAAATGAATAAAAACTTCAAAAGGAACCCGTAAATAGTTTAAAAATTGTTCACTTAAATTTTGTAGTATTCATAAAAGAGTTAAGAGAAGTCGGTTCACATTTTGTATCTTGCTGTCTAGTTTGTGTCTAGCTGACTAGCTAGTCCCGGCTGCCAATAAAATAGAGCTCAATCCTCTTCCACAAGAAATAGTCTAAAACGTATTGAAGACCGCATTGCAATCTGTTGGTGGTTTAGAAAATCTCGACTAATACAACAAACGGACACAAAATAGAAACAACTTTGCTTGACAATATGTGTGATGTTCACTATATGAGTGAACAGTCTCACTCATTTGTTCAGTGGGTACATATTTTAATATTATGGCAGGCCTGTCCAACAGTGTACATCCTGTGGCTGAAACGAACGAACGATCAATATTTTAATGTTAACTAAATGAGTGAACAGTCTCACTCATTCATTCAATACATTGTTTAGTATTCATTGGCGATTTAGCGTAGTTTTTGAACAACTTTCAAAGTTCACAAATGACATACATCCAGGTTGACAGATAACTTCTCTTTTCGGAATGAAGATCAAACTGGTGGCATCTTTACTCTTACTGGTAGTGAAGATAACTTCAAAATGGAGTTAGTTTACTTTTCGCCGGAGGAAGAGCTCGACGCCCTGCCGCGGCCCTTTTTGGATTTCTTGTCATCTTCTTTTTGTGTTTCTGTGATTTTCTCGACGGGTGGGTCTGGCTTTGCAGGCTGCTGAGGCGGTGGGTGGCTCCCGCTCTGTTGATAAATACACATTGGTTACTGTTGTGTCAAATCATAGTAAAGTATAGTAAGACCGAACACTAAAATAATAATAATTACAAAAGTAAGAGGGCGTGATGTGCAATTCTGAAAGTGTGACCAGGACGAAACTAATATCTTTTGTCTCCGTTTGCGTATATGCTTTTTTGTCTGGCATCGATACACGGCCTAGACGTCGATGCCAGACAAATTTTTCGCGAAAACAATTATAGTTGAATTTTTGATGAGATGCTTAAGTAAATCAAAATATTTGTGATCTATTTTCTCTTCATCACTTCTATTAGTATTATGCAGGTTTTTTACTATTATCTGGAGTCTAAATATGGTAAAATCATAACAACGTGTATACTGTATATATCTTTTTCTCACACTCTATACGCTAGTAACTTCTCCACCTATGTAGAGTAGGTGGAGAAGTTACTAGCGTCTCTAAGTATCAAATGGTAAGGGTTCTAAAAAAGGCCCACGGCTAAACGAGAGCTGGGAGGCGATTCAAGCGTACTCGGATTAGTCGAACACTAGAGCGCGGTTGCGATTAAAGTTCGACCAATTATAAATCTGGATTAATAAAAAATAAACAAAATTGAATCAAGATCTGTGATTGGTAGACAGTAGATCGCAGCAGCGCCAGCAGCTGTCTGGGGCAAAAAGTCAAAAGGCGTGGATTCTATTGCCACTCAGGGTAAGTATTTTTGTGATAAACATAGGTGTTTACTCTGTGGCTGGGTGTTATTATAAAGATAAGCTTGTATTTAAAAAATAAGTACAAGTAGATTATGTAGCATATCAGTCTCTGGCAGTCATATCACAAGCTTCGCTTAGTTTGGGCAAGGAAGATATAATAATGCTACGTATAGAACGGTCACTCGTTACCCCCCACCCGTTTGAGTCTTCCTCACTTCCACCCCGCGTTTTATGTACCGAGCATGTACGCTGCGTGCGGGCTTCACTGGCCGGTGGATTTTCTAAAAAAAAAAAATACCTAGACTGTGACACAATAGGAAAGACTTGTACTATGTATGGTTGAATATCAAAGATAAGTAACAAAATAAGAAAATTTAATGTTTCCCTAAGGATAAATAAAACAATCTCATTTTACATTATTTGGTAACTTCTTCTTGATATTTTTATTAATTTTTTTTTTAATATTTTTGGGACATCTTACACACGGCCTCTGACCCCAAACTAAGCAAAGCTTGTGATATGGCTGCCAGAAACTGATATACTTACATATACTTATTTTTAAATACATACTTATATAGATAGTACTAAATAACACCCAGACACAGAGCAAACACTTATTTCATCACATAAATATTTGCCCTGGTGGGGATCGAACCCACGCCTCTTTGATCCAGAAGTTAGGGTCACTAACCACTGAGCCACCGAGGCAGTCATATATCTTCTTTTAAATGAAGTAGATCGGTAACTTTTTGTTAAAATGCTTCCTAATTGTCATAATTTTTTTAAGTACTGTTTTTTTTTTTTTCAAATTGAATACGCAACTGTGTGACTCGCTCGGCACGTTGTCACGTCGTGGTGATCGCTGACATAGACGTTCCGCACACAAATGCGCGTGTAGCGACCGTGCGTATGTGATCTGTCTGCAAGTAATGTGTAGTGTGCGCAAGACTGCAGATTTTGCATGACATTTTTCTGAGATAAACATTCCAAAAAATTGACGCGTTCGCAGGATTTGAACCTGCATCTCTTTGGGATTCCGGCCCAGATACTTTGTCCAATTAAGCTAGAAACGCTGTCTGCGAAGACGCCGAATTAGTGAAAGTGTTTATCATTTTTACCAACTACTACATTGTTGGAAGCGCCATCTGTGAGAACTGTTTTAAACCAGTCAGTCGCTTAATGTGAAATTATTAGAACTTCTTACCATTAACGAGAAATGGCGCATTGATTAATCAATGAAAAATTGATTGAATTTTTGGAATGTTTATCACAAAAAGAAAGTTTCTATACACCTAGTGTGTGAAGCACGATAAAAATCATTTCATTTCTGGTTTGGGGTTATATAGATCTTGTGTAAGATGTCTCCTAATATTTATTTAAAAAACTCGGTACAGAGATAATTCGTTTGTGAACCACTCTCTCGTTGTGTCTCATCGTTCTTCCGCCTCTCGAAAGCTCACAAAGGGTCCAAATTTCTACAGATGACATAAAAACATGTGACTATTAAACTGGAACTAATGTAAACTCATTCAACATACCTATTGAAGAGAGCGAGTAAAATTGAAAATGATTAGACAATTACGGGGATTAAACAATTATTGCATCTGAAAATGCAATTTCATAGAACTTTAATTAGTTCAAAATTAATTAGTTATCTAACATACTTTATTTTAAGTGTACACAAAAATTGAAACACATTTACTTTCGCAGACTCAGCTGTAACAGTTGAATTCCGATATGTATTTCCAATGTAAGTAATTTTTTTTATGGGCAAGTGCTTTTATTAACTACCACTAAATACAAGACATAATCTAAAACTACTACATGACAAGCAATTGGATCATCCTCTGGTCTAAGGTCTAAAGATAATCCAAATACTCAAGCCCGCGGCCCCAATGTCTCAACTCCAAACGGCTCAAATATGTAACCACTGTCGAGGTTAGTATATTTGCGCCGCTTGAATGGCCGCCGCTCCAGCCCTACTCTGAGTATCAGAAAGATGCGACGGCGCCAAAGTATCGACGCAAGTTGCGTCCCATACTAAGGGCCGTCCACACTTCCATGGGACCAGCGTCATGCCGTCAGGCCTTTTGCCATCACCACGCGCCAACCCACTCGGTTCGAGTACGGATGCGATATTGGCGGTCAAAAGCCCTGCGTATGACATCGTTAAGGCTGGCGTGACAGCCAATAAAATGAAATAAAATGGATTATCTCCAAGGCTTGAAAACACGTTTTATATATAAAAAAAAAAAAAAAGTAAATTTTACCTGTTTCTTTTTATCAATTCACTCCATAGGTAGGCCCTATCATATAAGTCGGCCGATGTGAAGTTAGCTACAAGCTGCGCCAAACCCAATTAACATACAACTTTATGTGAGCATCACCCAAGATTGGATATTGCGTAGCATGTAGTTAACTTTACATCCGCCGACTTGTATGATTCGGCCTATACGGGGATTGCACTTCATAACGGACGGACATATTCTATAATATCATTGTACTCATAAAATGAATTATCTCCAAGGCTTGAAAACAGGTTTTATTTAAAGAAAAACAGCTGTGCTATTAAAATTTAAATTGGACCATCTCCGAAGTATGAGCTAGCAACATCGAGCAGGTTTTTTTGTAGAGTCATAAGGTCCAATTATGAAGGCGCCATCGTAAATTTAATAGCAACGTAAAGTGTTCTCTCTATCTAATGTCTAAAGTGAAAAATAAACAGAAATAGTCTAATGAGCATTTTTTTTAAAGGGCAAGTGCCTTTATTAACTGCCACTTTCTGAGCGTCTGGTGGACGCGACGCGTGACTACTTTCACTTAGGGGTTGTGGCTCTGTAGATATTTGCTCGAAGGCTAGCAAAAACAAAAAATATTCTTTTTGCGTTTTATATGTGGAGTTATCGTAACGTAATATATGTATGTACATACACAAGATTATTTTTTGCAAAAATTAGCATGACCGACTTCACCCGTGTACAGAATTCGCGAATATTTCGCACTGTTCGATGTAGCATTTTTCACATTATTGTTGATTTATCAAAAATGGCTCAACCGATTTCGATAAAATTTAAATGGGACCAATTTTGAAGTATACTCTTACCAATAAAAAAAGTATTATTGAAATCTAACTACTACGAAAAGAGTTATGCGTGGTTATACATAAAAAAATATATACGCGTCTACCACCTCCGGTGATTCGTCGGTCAAAAAACATACAGACGAATTGACTACCTTATTTTTTGAAGTCGGTTAAAAAAGGACACATGTCTTTCTCTCGTGTTTCAGTGATTACAATACTAGCCCTCGGGTTTTTGGCATCGTGCTCATATGGAAGAAGCAGGGAGTATTCGCAATGGAAACCTAAAAAGTTGAGTAAAAATCTTACCAGTGCAGTCTTAGGGACTTATATACTAATTTTCACACCACTGGCTTTTCTGTGTAAAAACAGATACATAAAATGTTTTACCAAAAATTAATTAAACATAAGTAATAAAGTTATAAATACTTGCGACCACATTTCACAAGGCAACCCTGTATAAATAAATAAATATTAGCAGACATCTTACAAACGGTCTCTGACCCCAAACTAAACAAAGCTTGTGATATGGCTACCAGAGACTGATATACTACGTATACATATTTTAATAGATACTTATATAGATAACTAGTTTTTACCCGCGGCTTCGCCCGCATGATATTTTGATTTTTGACGCAATATCATTATAATTTATAGCCTATGTGTTATTCTGATATATAAGCTATATTATTGCAAAGTTTTATCTCAATCCGTTTAGTAGTTTTTGCGTGAAAGAGTAACAAACATCCATACATCCATCCATCCATCCTCACAAACTTTGGCGTTTATAATATTAGTAGGATATATAAATAACACCCAGACACAGAGCAAACACCTGTATTCATCACATAAAATTTAATGTTTGCCTGGGTGGAAATCGAACCCACGCCTTTTTAGACCCAGAAGCCAGGGTCACTAACCACTGAGCCACCGAGACGGTCAATACATTCTCCTATTCATATAATTACGTAAAAAATTGGTTTGAACCGTGTACGCTATGAGCGCTATGATCTTGCAGTGGGATCTCGGGCTGTATCAAGTAGCGTATGAAAATGAAGGGAATTAAAAGGAGATTACAAAAATATAAGTACATACTTGTCATGTCATGTTTTTTAGTCAGGAATAATTATTACAACCATTATAATTATTTTAGGCTTGGTTGCACCACGTTACTTTAGCAATAACAAACATATATTAAAGTTATGGATGGAGAAAATATGTGTTGCACCATTTGACGATTTTCAAGATGACGTCATAATTTTAACTGTAACCGTAACCACCCACGCTTCATTGGCTAATGCTATTGTTAATGTTAATTATCTGTTAGAAGCGTATAACCCTGATAACTTTAATTATTCAACATTTCGTAGTAACTGTTAAAGTCAGCGTTAATGGGATTGTTAAATTTGACAATAGGTAATCTAAAAACTACGAATATGGTACAACCAAGCCTTAGTGCTTTGCTTATCTGTTGATTATTTGCAGTCAGGTTTTTTAAACTATTTTTTACGTTTCACTTGTATTTCAGTCAGAATTATCCACTGAGAACGTCCAGCTACTGGTCAGAGCCCTACAGGTCTTTGTCCGACTGTCCCGAAGGGAACTCGATCGTTCTACCCGAAAACACAAAGGAAGGTTTTACCTTCATACGAGAAGTCTTAGCAAAATTGTTAACAGATGGGGAAATAGGAGACCCTAAGCCGCCCAAGTGAGTTTTAACCACTCGGCCACTAGCTCGCCGCTATGAGCGATAGCGAGGCGCAATTTCACAGTACATAAAAGAAAAACTTTTCTGAAAAAAAAAGAACCGGACAAGTGCGAGTCAGGCTCGCACATCGAAGGTTCCGTACAAACACGTTGTTAAAATAATTAAAAACCTGTTTTAGCATGTGCTAATATAGTTCTTTCATATGATACCTTACATGATACGATTTACTCACTTTGAATTTTGAAGCCATATTTTTTGAATTTTTTAGGCCCTATTTTTTGTGACTAATAAAAATGTATAGTTTTCAGATTTATTCCTATATGTGTACTCTGAGACAATGCTTCTCGCCAAATTTTATAGTTCTGAGTCAACGTAAAGTACCCTGTAGGTTTTGATTTTTGTGAGTGCGAAATTTGCGGGTTTTTACGACATAAACGGCTATAACTTTTTTAAACGATAACTGAGAAGTTTTTCTTTTACACAACTGCAAGAGATCATAGATATACGTATACAGTTAAAATTTCAACTCGATATCTTTACGCATTCCCGAGATAAAGAGTCTTGACATACACACAGACGGACAACAAAGTGATCCTATAAGGATTCCGTTTTTTCCGTTTGAGGTACGGAACTCTAAAAACAAAATAAGACGAGCGTGCAATATTTCTTACTTAAATAATTGATACCAAAAACATGACGTTTTGTTACAATTTGAGGGGTGAAAAGTATGTCCCGGATGATGAATTTTATCAAAAATGTAGCGTAAATTCTCTATATTCTAGAGAAAACGCGATAACAGTGTCCGATTCAGACTCCTCCTAAAGCCACAAATCGTGGACGAGCGGTTAACCGCCTTTAAATTATATTATTCTCCAAAAATGGCACAACTGACTTCAATCATAGCAAACAGCGTATAACATTAGAATAATTCGAAAGGAGTTGTACCTGATTTACAAGGAACTCGGTATTAAAATTCTAACCAAGATCATTCAATTTTTCTAGGAATGTACTGAAATTTTAAGGCTCCATGGAGTAATAAAAAATAAAATATAGCCCTGCATTTTTTTTTAAATTGTTATTTTAAAAAAGTATATCAGAAATTCAAAATCATATAAAATAAATAGGGCAAATAAGCGCTAGATAACCCTTTCCGGGCTAAATCATTACACACCAAGGTTCACCTACAGTAAACAGTCCTAGATCTATCTCCAAAAGATCTAAAGTGGTAACACTGATCGAAAATCAAATTAATCAATCATTTTCTTTTGACATTGACATTTCTATTATGCTTTTTTTTTTAAATTAGCTTTGAGATTTTTCATATTAGCGTGATTCTTTACGAGATATCCGTTCCGTTTCACGTTACATACCCCAAATATATATTATCGATTTTCTAAATATCGCAGGGCTTTAAAATTATCTTTTATTTCAGTATGATTTGTGTAACTTTCGGTGACATACACAAAAGTTTGTACGTACTTGTACGCGACGCTCTGGACGACAACATTGCGGAACTAGATGAAATATATGGCAACAAAGGAAAGCGAGGCACAGTGAGAGAGGCGGTACGTGATGTTTTTTTTTTTTTTTTTTTTTTAATGTGTTGATCACACATAATACAATCAGATTTAAATAAACTGAGCACCTAAAAACCACAGTAGGTTTGTCTAGGTGCTTCGGCACTCACTTCCGCGCCAACATAATTTAACAATATTTAAAATTTTATTGTAAACAAATGTAAGACTAAAAAAAACTACTATAATACAAAATTATTGTGACTTAAAAAAAAAACTAATGAGCTCCTATGATGCTTACATAAAAATTTCAATGTTAATAAATACTTCAATAAATGTATTTAATAATACATAGGCATTCGTATCGTATTAAATGGAATTCATAAATATTTCCATTAATTGTAAATAATGCCGAAAAAGTCAAAGTAATAAGCTTAAAAAATGGTAAAAAGTAAACGAGAAAGTAATAGCTTAAAAATTGTAAATACCTACTTAAAACTAAACACAATTCATTTATACCCTGATAACAAGATACTTACAAGTTTCAACATCGATAACTATACTTCTCAAAACAAATGCAGGTACTCGTAAATAACTCCTGAACCGGTTTTAACTGTATTTAACTTTAAACATAGCCATAACCTAATTAATATTAATAGCTTATTTCAGAGAAAAAAAAAAATAAGTAAAAAATCTACACACATAGTAAATAAACACATACTTTTAACCCAAGTACAATACAATAAGAAAAAACAATGTAATTCAAGTTAATTTGTTGTTAGGCAATCTGTTTCTCCGGTTAGCTTAATGATAACTTCTTCCGATTTTACGACGAGAGGTTTATCATTATCGTTTTTGCGTATTAAAACCTTGCCATCTTGAAACCATACATGTTTGTAAGTGGGCCTTAATTTTTGTTGAGCATACCACAGTAATGATTTATTAGCATTGGTTAAAGCTGGGCGCAGCATCACTCGCGTCTTGGCAGTAATCGAAGAAGCCCCACTGACGATATGTTCTACCAACATTTTTGTTTTTCTGGCGGCGCGCACCCACTTTTTAGCTTGTTGATGTTGTTGGAAACCTAATTGTACGACACTATCGCTTCCTCTACGACGATCTATTTGCTTGATATAGACCACCTCCGTTTTATTCATTTTTAGGATATGCGATAGCTTGGAGGATATGTCGTTTAGGTTCTCTTCCGGTAACTTAGGTAATCCAGACAGTTCTAATACGCAATCCAAACGATGCTGATCAAGTTTTTGCACATACTCTTTGAGTGACTTTAGTTCGAACTGTAGATGTGTATGTTCATTTTTAATCTGAGAGTACTTAAAATCGAGGTTATTTATTTTCTTACTGTGTGTTTCCACGGTCTTTGTCAAATCATCGATTTTACTACAGCATACACTCAAAGCAGTTTCAAGGGGTCGCAATGCTTTTTTTAGTAATTGTTCCATTTCGGTTGTAATACTTTTCATAAACTTATCTGTATCTACGCAATGACGTTCTGGGATATTGTCAGATATCTCGTCTTCATCATCCTCTTCAGGAATTATAAAAGAAGACTTGCGTGGTGAGATTTGCTGACATTCTTCGCATGTCCACCCGATGGCATCCGCGTTGCGCAATGCCGCGAGCTGCTTTACAGATAAATTTGAGCAACTTACATTTGCATGAACTATTTTCCCACATGTAGTACAGTCCAGCCCAGGTGATTTTTTTGTGAGACTTTTGTCACATGTGTCACACTTAGATACAGTATTTGGCATTTTAGACATTATGGAGTTAGTTAACACGTACGCACTATAGGTATAAATAAACACGTCCGTTCTACGCGAGAGCGCGGCAGTGAGTTTTGAATAAATATATAAATAAAAATAAATATTTGGGGAATCTTACACACGGCCTCTGACCCCAAACTAAGCAAAGCTTGTGATATGGCTGCCAGAGACTGATATACTACATATACTTATTTTTGAATACATACTTATATAGATAGTAACTAAATTACACCCAGACACAGAGCAAACACTTTTGTTCATCACATAAATATTTGCCCTGGGTGGGGATCGAACCCACGCCTCTTTGATCCAGAAGTTAGGGTCACTAACCACTGAGCCACCGAGGCAGTTTTATTTTAACAATTTATATTTGACTAGTTTTTGTAGTGCGTTTGTGATCCAGTGGTCTCGAACTTACTGATTTTTCGGTATTTCTACCGATCTGACGCCTCTCCTACTGATAAACCAGAACGATGCAAATTTCCAACGATTTCTGAGATTGTTACACGATTTTTCCAGTTTTCTACCGAATTCCAAGTTATTGGGACACATTCTCCTGACATTTTAACCGAATTTCTAATGTTCAATGACGAAAATAGGCTTACACGATAGGAATATGGGCTACTTTGCGTGGCTTATGGCGACCAGACTCTACTGGGGGAACTGGTGCTGCAAGGCAAAAGACTGTCGAGGTCCAACTTTACGATACACAAATTTACAAATACTACGCTAACGATTTTGTCGATTCCGAATTGCACTACATAGTATAAAACAAAGTCACATCCCTGTCTGTCCGTCCCTATGTATGCATATATCTTTAAAACTACGCAACGGATTTTGATGCGGTTTTTTTTAATAGATAGAGAGGAAGGTTTATATGTATAATACACATATGCGAATGGCTGGTTTTGTATAAAATAGTTTAATCTTTATAATTTTTTTCCTCGAATCCCGGGTTGACTATTACTGTGAAAGTTGTAGATCTTGTCTTAAGCACCTCCTTTCGGCATAGGACAGTTCCAGCGGACAACCCTGTATTTTAAACTTGTACTATGTATTACTTTCAGCCTTCAAAAAAACCGGATTTTGACTTCGAAACTATCATGAACTATTTCAAGAGCTTGGCGGAAGGTCGTCGGAATGATAGACAAGGAGATAAGACTGAGATAGCTGCATTACGCTATTATCCAAGTCTCAAGACGAATTTACTGAGAATGAGACAAATCGAGGGCGAAAGAGATCTTCCGATGAAAAGCGAACCAATTCAAATTAAAAAATACCTATTGTCGATTTGATCATTTTTCGTTTGAATCTAATATAAAGAATTGTCAAAAATATGAATGAAATACATGTTAAAAATATGTAAGTATTTTTATCCCCGTGTTTAGATAGTTAATACTATTGTACGTTTTTCCATGTCAGAGACGGGTCAGACAGCTATAAACTTTTAACACCAGGGCTAGCCGAAGACCTATATATAATAACTTACTTTTTTCGATGTTTTGTTAACAGAAACAACCGGTACATCGGATATTTAGGTATGAATGTTCGATGGCTAAATAATAGCCTGCTAAGTATATCTGCCATAACTATATATGCCATAAGTAGTCTGCTGACATTTTTATTTTGTTTGCCGTATTAATTAGCAGAAAGATATTCTTGAGTCAGTTATGAATTTACTACAGCTAATTAGGATGAAGGTCTACTCCTGGTCTACTTCTGGTCTACTCATAGTCTACTCCTGGTCTACTCATAGTCTACTCCTGGTCTACTCATAGTCTACTCATGGTACACTCATGGCCTGCTAAAGATCTACATGTGGTTTACTCGTGGTCTACTCATGGTCTACTCATAGTCTACTAACCTTATTCTACTTGTCGTGTCGGGCGCGGCGGGCGGTCGACCTTGTTCCGCCTTCTGCCCATCACTCTAAAAAGTATGCTGACTATGCTGCTGCTGCTACTTTTGGTCTACTGATTTATTCATAGTCTACTCGTGGTTTACTCGTGGTAAGCTCATTGTCTATTCGTGGTGTACTCGTGGTTTACTCATAGTCTACTCGTGGTCTACTGATGGTCTACTCATGGTCTACTGACCTTTTTCTTCTGCTTGTCGTGACGGCGCGGCGGGCGGTCGTCTTCGTCCCGCTTCCTGCCCATGACACCAAGAAGTTTGCTGACCATGCTGCTGCTGCTACTCCGGGTTTTCTCCGCTATGCTCGCACTCTCCGATTCCGGTGACTGGAATGTAATGGCCCATGAATGATGCTAGCTTTTATACTCGTATCTAGCACGTATGATTGATATTGTATGGAGTATTTTGAAACGACAAAAAAACGAAGCGTTAAATGGAAAATTCAATGAGTTCACTTCTTTCTGAGAATTCTGACGTTTCTTTAGACTATTCTTAATTCTATTCTATTCTTATTATTATAGCGCGCACTAAAATGTTGTCAAACAATTGTAGTACCAACTAAGCCGCGTCAAGTGAAAAGTAACAGTCATGTGAAGCCGGTTTTTTATACATGTTTGAGTGCGTCGCTATTGCGCCGCCATAGTTCGACTGACAAGCCAAGGCGTAGTTTCTTTGTACGTTGATGTGTGTGTAATTGTCTGTACACGGCGAGGCGTAGTTTTGGTCGGCCTCACATGTTTGTTCACAACATTCTGTCTTTATTTTCTTATTTGGTCTGATATTGAAAAAAAAATATAATAAACAAACAGGAGAAAAACTCACTTTATTTGCATCAACGGAGTCCTGCCGCTTCAGTCCCTCTAGCTTCTTTACAGAGTCCCTCTTGGCTTCTTTTTCCTTCTTGTCTGCCTTTTCTTGTTTCTTAGCTTCTTTATCGAGCTGCTTCTCAGATTTCTTCACAGATCCGGTGCGCTCCATTATTTTTTCCACCTGCTTTTTAATATAGTTAGTTAATTCAAGGTCATTATTTTCTATTTTTTCACTCGATCACCTATTCACACAAGCTCGCGCGTACACTCACAAACAAACAGCACAATCATATTACACTCTCGCGTTCACATATACTTACACAACACAACAAGAAAACTGGCACACATTCTTTCAGGATAATTATGTATTCGTTTGTATTTATATTAATTATTGTTTTTTGTACAGGTTTATATAATCTCACTAGTTTCAGTTTTCGGTAAATCAGTATTTCTGTTTAAAATTTAGGACTACTTCAGAATGTTACCACTAGATAACTTTCTGTATGGTACCCACAACACGGGCCTGGAGCGTGTGGGACGAAAGGATATCTCGCTTGTGAATCCTGAATCTAATTATCTTGCCAAAGGTGACGTCCACAAGTGGTATATTACTCAGAGAAAAATCGAACCAAGATGATATATCATTTGAAAGCTTAAATTATGAGCTTCTCAAAAATATTTAATTTAGATATTTTTATTCCCTCCTTTTTTTTAATTTGAAAAACAAATTGTATGAAAAATAATAATACAGCTCTGTATTATTTCTAGTTTAGCAATAATAAACTGTTTCTATCGTTATTTTACTTGCATTCGTAGCTGATTCTTCCACATTCATTACTTAATTTGCTAAAATTGAAAATTATAGCCTACCAGTGTGACCAGTTAGTAGGTACAATGTGACAAAAAACACTTAAAAACAGTGTCTAATTGGTAAAAATGCTTCTATTTAACAATAATGGAGGTTACTTAACCAGAGTTGCTAGATATAAACTACCTATTGAGCCAAATATATTTAATTATCCTTATAGAATCAAAATTAATTTTTAAATAATAATTATAATAATTAATTTTTTGTTTTATCTGATGTAATAGACTCAGAAAAATATGAACTTTCTCGAAATGTAACTAGTGTTTTGGCGACATATAAGCAACTTTTTATTCCAGAAAAATAAAATTTTCCATGGGATAGCACAAAAGTTAAAATACCACGCGGACAAAGCCGCGGGCAAAAGTTAGTTAAGCAAACAACTAAAATAAAAATCCATGAAACATAAACCTCTAAAACAGATTTTATTAAGATATAGCTGAGAATGATAAAAAATACATCAGGTTTCAAACAAAAAATATCGTAACAAATCCTAATCCGTTAGGATAAGCTGTTGTGTCTAAATAATTTTATAACACCTTAGTGTACACAGTTTAGAGCAATAAATGATATCTTTTCAGGAGCTATTAAGAATGTCACACAATTACAAATAGACCGATGTGACACACTTGTTTCTTTTGTCGTCAGAGTTAATATAAAATTATTTTTTGCAAAAAATAACCGACTTCCATGGTGAACAAAATTCGATTAGTTCGCAAAACAAATACATAAAGACGAACATAGAACCTCCTCCTTTTTGGAAGTAGGTTAAAAAAGATCTCTATCAGCTAGAAAGTTGTTTGACAGCCCTAGGAATCCGCAATTAATTTACTTGTGGCTTATTTATTCATATGTGAATATCACTTAAAAGGCCAATGTTATTCATGTGTATACAGGGTTATTTCTAATCAATTAGCATCCTTTCAGGGGCTTATTCTGTACGTCAAAAATAACAACTTTTGTTCTACGACTTTCGTCAAAATTAAAAAATAATGAGCCGTTTCATACATTTTGTCGCGGGTGAACTATATTGATCTATGGAACAACATAATTTTTTTTTTGAGTTTTGACGAAAGTCGTACAACAAAAGTTGTTAGTTTTGATGTACAGAATAAGCCCCTAGAAGGGTGCTAATTGATTAGAAATAACCCTGTATATAACATTGGCCTTTTTCGTTAGTAAGATAAAATAGCACTACAAAATAGGATAAATAAATTGCAGGAACCTTTGCCCAGCATTGGAAAAGTAAAAATTAAAAATAAAAATCCTACCTTTGATTTCTCCTCAACTTTAACTTCAGGAACTTTAGCCTCTTCAACCACTTTCTCCTTATTTTTAGTCTCCTGTTTCTTTATAGAGTCCTGCTTCTTCAACTCGGGTTTCTTCTTTTTGTCCTCTTCTTTGACATCTTTCTTCTTTTTGTCATCTTCTTTGATATCCTTCTTCTTTTTGAGGTCTTCTTCTTTGAGACTGGAGTCGGATTTCTTGCGCGCTTTGGGCTGTGTGTCGATTGGTTGATCTTGTTTGGTAGATTTTAGTTTGTCATCGAATGAAGGTAGACTTGTGTCAAGACTTGTTCGGCTGTCGTCTGTAAGGTTGAAAAACGGATTAAAAATAGCTATGGTAAAGTAAGCGTAGAATAAAAAAAACAGCAATAATCAGTTTCTTTTTCAGAATTCATAACTGTAATGTACTGTATCAGCCTTTTTAAGAGTCCACTGCAGGACACAGGCCAACCCATGAAGGGTGGTTGGGCCATATTCACCACGCTGGTCCAGTGCGGGTTGGTGGATTCACATACGCCATCGTATTTCTTCTACGGACATATGCAGGTTGCCTCACGATGTTTTACTTCACCGAAAAGCCAGCGGTATTATTGAATTCATAATGTGGTTTCGAACCTAACGATTTTTCGGTATTTCTACCATGTGAGTGTCAGCGATCACCGAATTACATCTACGTTAGGCGCAGTTACACTTCAGATGGGAGACCACGGGAGGCATTTACAACTGAACGCTATCGTGTCTCGGATGATGCGTAGCATTGTTGGTCCCGGTTGGTTTCAACCATTAAGTCATGTCAGAGGCGTTCAGGCGGCTTAAAAACTCTGGCACTAGGGCTTGCCACCTGTCCCCCGACCGCCTAAGCAATAGCAATCGTAATAGCAATCGTTTATGACTTAATTTTAGTCATTTGGCACCGCCTATGTGACGTTAGCCATCAATTGCTTTGCGCGGATTGCGAAAGCAATCGTTGAATGAACAACGTTGATGGCTAACGTCACATAGGCGGTGCCAAATTACTAAAATGAACTCATAAACGATTGCTATTACGATTGCTATTGCTTAGGCGGTCGGGGGGCTGGTCTACACTTTATTTACTATACTTTACGGTCGAAAGTTACTTTACCGCTTTAGGCCTGGCCCTACCAAAATATCGAAATAGAGCAATTTGTCAACGATTTCTAAAATTGCTCCTTATTATTTAATTACATTATATACTATCCTGTTGAGCTATTTTAAGCTTAATTGTTTATTGTGATATAAACTAATGATACCATTTACATAGGTACATCTCACAAAATAATTATCAGAAATAGTATTTAATAATAAATTAGACCCACATGATTGTCTAATTTTCAGTGACATAAGTCATCACTCATTAATCGTTATATACGCTCAGACTTTATTTAGCCTTGAGGCACTGAGATAAGACCGACGAGAAGACGTTACACATATTTAACTTCATCATTATACGATACAATTTTGCCATCATCATTATTTATCAACACATTGGCGGGTTTCAGTAGTCTTATTTTTCTTGAGTCATTGTTCTAATGACACCCACATTTGATACACAATAAATTTCAGAATGATTTTTACGTCACTGTCATCATAAATATCAACTCTTGGAAGTTCGATGCTGGACATAGGCCTTTCCCAAGGATTTACAATAAAGCCGATTGGAAGCGGCTTGCATACTGCTGCGGGCTTTATCACACAGTTGGTCCACCTTATTATATTTGTGATTGTTTTTGATTTGTGAGTTTTAAGTCTTTTTGATTTTTTACAAGCTGTTATTTAGTTTCACCTATCCCGATATCCGTCATCGAATTAAAATCGTATAAAAATTGATACGAGAAGTGTTTTTACCGACTGAGCTGAAATTTTACGGACATGTGTAAATCGCGTGACAATGTAATATTATGATGAATGGTGCTGATCTGACTATTGAACTTCGCAATTATCGTAACTACCTCACCGAGTTTGGGCTCATTTGAATCGTCTTGGCGAGTAGTTAGTATTTCAATGGTAACCAGGGTATGGAGCTGGAAGGTGGTCATAGGAACTCTGTAATGAAACTACGTAACCCCATCGAGTTTCGCCTCGTTTCATTCATCTTAGCTAGTATTTTTTCAATAAAAGCTTGTTTATAAAAAAGTTTTTTTAATATAATTCTTGTTATTTTCACTTACCCATATACATTTCCCTGGACGTATCAAGCATGGACACGTCGACCGATGTGTCCACGAAGCTCTCGTCGGAGAGAGAGAGCGAGGCGAAAGATGATGCCGTCGCGTCGAACGTAGACTTGTCCAGGCTCGTTTTGGGCGACGATGTGAATATGCTCGGCGTTTGTTGCTTCGCTGGTGTCCTAATAGAATAGGCATGTTTACTGGGTATAATAATCATAACTATATTTAATCCGTTATTTAGGTAATTAAAAATATTGGACACGTATTTGTTCTTTTGTCAATCAAACAATAAATTACAAAGATAAACTTTGTCAAATTTGAGAGTGGGGGCTCGTGACCCCACTAGCCGGTACCGGTACATTTGTAATAGGTTAGTGACGTCACGCGGAACTTTAACGGGCTACATCTTCATCAATTTTTGGTAAATAGCCAAAAAAAATAAGTATCTAATATTTTTTGATAATCTATTTGACGGACGAATTAGGTTTTTTTAGTAAGCAAGGCTATTCAAATTTTGTAAGTCTTAAGGTCCGATAAGTCATATCAATACACTCTATGGAAACTATAGAAATAAAAATGAAAAAATATCCTAAAAACGTAGTTGTGTTGTTAGTTTTCATTTTGAGATAGAAATGCAGAATCTGGAAACATTTATACTTGGATTTTTTTACTTGAAACTTCAATTTTCCAAGTGATCTAACATCTTAGAGAAGAGTTTGAAAAGCATTGTATAAACATAGATTTCTTTGGTCACCTTTCAAAACTTTCGACAGGGAATGAATATGACCTATGCAAAACCTATTTTACGTATGTGGCATGTCTCTAGGTTCACCGCATATTCGAGTATTTTATCAGGTTTTCACAGTGACAAGGCCACTTTTTTTTTCAAGGAACGATAAACCCCATTACAGCATCACAACACTTCTTCTGCCAATATCTGAAGTTACCTATTCAATTGCTTTGTAATATATTATTCTGCTTATTGTTTTAATATTGTAATCTGAAGTGTAAATAAGACTTGCGAAATAAATGAGTATGAATACCTGTGCGGCATATTTCTGGGATGATGCGTAGGAGAGTCCTTCTCCTCAGCTATCCTGGGCAGCAAGGGCTCGTCAACCTTTTCCTGTGGGGGTGGAGTAGGGGGCGCAGGGGCGGGGGCGCGCCACACCACCCGAGGTCGAGCAGTACCCGTAGACACTGCGACACCGGCGACGCCGCCGCAACATAGCGGAGAAATCGAGCATTTCGATTCGGCTGAACGCGGATGGAGTCTGTGGGGTTGTTGAAGGGATTAACGTTGTGAATTGGTTCCGAAGTCAAATGTCTAAGGTTGCGTATCCACCAGATATAACAGCGTGTAGATAAATGAAACGTGTCAAACGTACGTGCGTGTGCGTTGGATTTTTACAAGCTATGTCATGTTTATTATTGGTCCTGATAGTAAAGTCGTTTAGCAACATATTTTTTGTGTTTATTTTTATAAAAGTTTGTAAGTTTTGACGGAAAAGTCCCTACTCGAACTAGTCCCCAAGATACGGGTGCCTTATTGTACCTATTTCGGGGAATAGTATCTACATAACAGTTGTATAATTTTGTAAGTTGTAAAAATAAATATTTTTTTTTTTTGGGTTGCTGTATATATTTGCTTTGTGAGTTATCAATTCTCTCTCTTGTTTGAACTTGGATGTTAATTCTCTATATGTGTGTTTCGTGTAACCTTAAGGTAATCTTATCGTAAAGCATTTTGTCTATGTGACGGTAAAAAAAACTTCATTAGCTTTCGCTACGTTCTATCTTCACACAGTTCATCTACACATCTTATCCCTGGTGGAGAAGCAGCTTAGTTGTAATAAAACACAGCTTGCGCTTAGCTTGTATAGCTGATCATTGTCTCTCTAATGTTTTGACATAGCTGCGTATATAAGCATTTCTAAAAAAAAGTTGTTAATAAATACAGCTAAATTGATAGCTTGTCAACTGTAAGCCGCTATAAAATGCTTCAAAATACACAATATATTTTTACAAAATGAAAAGTTTTTTTTTTCTGATAAAGACAGCAAATAAATAAAGTCAAATAATGACACATATATACGACGACGAAAGGCTTGATTTTGTAAGCTTTCGAATTCAATAGCAATTTTAGTGATAAAAGCTTTGAATACAAAAAAAACTATCGTTTTATGCTATCTTTTTCTTTTTCTATTTTAAGAGATTTAGGGAGAGTTTATTTTGCTATTGAATTGCGATTGAATTTTGTCGAAAAGCAAAATCATCCTGCTGGTTAGTAAAACATATAACATAATGAATGACAATGAATCGAAACAAAATGCACACAAAAAGCAAACAGAAATGAATATGAAGAAATAGTAGCTGTAAGACAAAATTGATAGCATTATTTGTACTATTGAAAAAAAAACATTAAAAGTTTGGTCAAAAAACCTTTTGCCATCAACCGTTAGTCTGAAAAAACGCCAAATCAGTTAACGCAGGGTTCGGTTTATAATAGTTTCCAACACAAATACTACATTTAGTAGCTTTTTGGGAGTAACTAACTGTTTTGAAGTCATAGAAGTCAGTTCTAAGACTGTTTTGGACGGAAATTTCAGTTATAACATTAGCGAAAAAGTCTTCTTCGACCAATATAACGTCGCCATTGCAATATTGGCAATCTCAGAGAGACAAATAAGGTTTAGATCTTACTTTTGTCATTAAGTAATCGATGTTTTAGTACAACCCTGTTACTACCCAAGGAGTCAAGGTAGAATAGCGGCAGTAACCAGCTGTAGTTACTTACACAGGGTAGAGATAAAGGCAGTTATATAGCAGATAAGTTACCTGTTATTGACAAAGCTCTCCGCAGAGTAGAGGCGGGATCGCGCGATCGGCGTGGGAACACTCAAACTTTGTTTATTTTTACATAACAGATATAACAAATTACCAACCAACCAGCAAACGGTCTCCAGAGTAGAGATTGAGGCAAGATCTCGGAGAGCGCACTCGCGGAACTGTTATTACTACATGACAAGTACATAATTACGTACCACTGTCAAGTTACTTGACAGGCGACAGAGTTCTTCGAAACAGGGGCGAGGCGAAAACACTCCCACTAAGTCAGAGGCAACCGACTGCGCGCCTCCACTCGTCTGTTACGTTACTCACACTGTATACTAGTGTCCAGTTACCTGTCAGGTGACAGAGCTCTCGAGGCGAAGTGGGAACATTCCTGGAATCCAGCGGTATTATGTTACTCACACTGTATACTACAAGTTACCTGTCAAGCGACAGAGTTATCCACAACAAGGGCGATGCGGGAGCATTCCGCGCTCAGACCCAGGCGCGACGGGAACATTATCTGGACGCTAGCGGCGACGGATTGCGCGCCTCCACTCGGTTACATTACACTGTTTACTAGTGTCAAGTTACCTGTCAGGCGACAGAGCTCTCCGCAGCAGGGGTGAGGCGGGGTCGCGGCGCGGCCAGGCGCGGCGGGAACATTCTCTGGACGCCAGTGGCGATGGACTGCGCGCCTCCACTCGGCTGTGTTACGTTACTTACACGTGAGCGATACATAGTGATATTACCACGAATTACTGCGAGCGTAGCACTCTTCTCAACTTCTTTCTTTTTATTTGAACTAACTTCAACAGATAACTCAGTGACTTTCGGGAAACTATTATTGGGTTCCCACAAGGGTCATGTCTGAGGACACACATTTTCAGGATAGACGAATGTTGAGTTTCCAACAAAAAGGGTACAATTGTTCATTGTTTTTGGACCAACTAGATACAGGAAAACTTGATTGCCTTTCGACAAGCTATCTGGAACAGCTTTTTCTGCGAATTCCGGTTTAAACTTGTACTACCTAAAGTTAAAGTTGTTTACAACGATGCATATATTTTAGCAAGAATAAACGATATTACTAGAGAAGCATGTTTAAAATAAATCAGCATGATTCTGGCACCCAAACTGGCCAAGTCACACCGACAAATCTGTTTTTATCTTACTTCATCGCAGTGCAACGAAACAAGACAGCAACACTTTTTGCGGTTTATTGGCCATTACATTAGAACAGAATTTGGTATGAAGTTTGCTACGCTCGCAGTGGAAAAATGGCGTTAACATTTTTATCATGAGAGCAGAAAGCTAGGAAAGATATTGACCTAGATTCCAACATAAACACACAAAATGAAACTTAGTGCTATAGTTGTCTTTTACTAATAGAAACACAAATACGAGATAGCAAGAATTTAGTGCAGACAAAAGAATATGCACAAGCACGTAAGAGACGCTTGACACTTGAATTAAATCAGGTTCCCATGCAGTCTCGTGTAATAAATATCTCACATTTCAGAACTGTCAAATTAGCTGGATCTTTATTTTAATTTGAGCGTTTCTGTTAGTAAAAGACAGCATAAGAACTAAGATTTCTAGTGAAATAATGTGGGATCGAGGACATAGCGTTCATTTTATTCACAAAATTACGGGATGTGCACTTGATTGACATTGTGCATGACATTCACAGATGAAACATACATATTCCATGATAGACAGGACGAGACATACAAATTATATACTTATATAAGGTATGAATAAGTTTACGACGAATAGGTACTTATAATATAAAAGACAAGAAATATACACAACAATGAAATAGCACTGTAAACATAATTCTGGAGATTTTAGTAAATGTTGTAGCCATTTGCCTTCAAGTCGGTAAAGGTCACGTCAGGTAAAAGGAACGCGGGAGCTCTAAATTGAGCATGTGGAATTTTCTACTGCACAGTGAATAGGATTTAAATCACCTAGTGCACAGCTTTAATTGCTGCAAGGAGATTTAACTCCTATTATGTATGCAATAGGAGTTAAATTTCCTTATGCGCAGCTTGACACTCCAGCGTTATTTTTTCGTGACGCGACGTATATGTCTTCCGGTACTACTCAACGGTGGACAATACCAATAAATTCAATTATTATCTAATTTATAGGATGTTCCCTTCTGAACAAAACTTCCTTTAACACCAAAAGGATCAGTTGAAAAACCAAATACCACTCAGGCATTTTAACGAAGTGAACCCCTGGGCAAAAGCTAGTCATATATAAACTAGTAGCTCTCCAAACAGTAGATACCGCGACACATTTTTTTAACTGAATCTACATATATCATATCTAATATCTCAACCGATTTGGTTCATACTAGCAATTTTTGTTAGGATTTATACAGGGAGTTAGTCTTAACAGCGTCATCAGAAAAACTGTGGAAAATTAAATCAATTTCTGAATTAATTATAGTTTTTGTAAAATTCCGATAACAGCTTGCTTAGTTTTTCTAAGATTCATTTTATCCAAATACAGCATTAAATTACGGTAACCCGTGCGTCGCGTCCAACACACACATGCATACACAAAGAAGATAATAAATACGGCGCTGTGCGGCGGCTTCGCCCCCCGTTTTACGCGCCTGTCTGCTTAATACCTAGTACCTTTTAGCACGCAAACTACTGACCTAACCTTTACTGACCTCGCTCGCCGACTCGCCGAGCGTAGTAGGCCCCTTATCACTATGTTACCTACGGCGCTTCCATACCTTCATACCTACTACGTTCCATTTGTGCGCGCTCCATCGTTTTAAAATTTGTGGGACATTTTTCCAAAATTATTAAGAAAATTAACCCTTTTTATTTACATCGTTTATGGCGTCTATAAATGATACTGAAAACCCCATTAAAAGGACAACGCTGTTATACCTAACACCCTGTATACTAGATCAACGATTGATCAAATAAATTATACAAGATTTATCCATTAACTAAGAGACCACTATGTCCAAACAGTAGAGAAAACACATGACTTACCTGGTGGGGGAAGCGGGTTGCGGCTGCGGCGAGGGCGAGGGGGTGCGGGCGAGCGGCGACAGCGGCATGTGCTGCAGCGACGCGCGACGGACTTCTGCGCCGCCCGCTACTAGCTTGTGCTTTAGCCCGTGCAGCGATGAGGGTCTACGATAAACAAAACATACTTTAAAAGCTTTAAAAAAAAACACGCCCTATATACAGGCTGTCCGCCCCCCGACCGCCTAAGCAATAGCAATCGTAATAGCAATCGTTTATGACTTCATTTTAGTCATTTGGCACCGCCTATGTGACGTTAACCATCAAAGTTGATCATTCAACGATTGCTTTCGCAGTCCGCGCAAAGCAATTGATGGCTAACGTCACATAGGCGGTGCCAAATGACTAAAATGAAGTCATAAACGATTGCTATTACGATTGCTATTGCTTAGGCGGTAGGGGGGCAGAAAAGGTGTTCAAAAAATTAGTATTTTGGCTATTTCTTTATCTTTTTTAAGAACATTCTTACTGACGGAAAATTGAACACTGCGGTATCTCAAGAAATAACGTTGATTCTTTTTACAACAAAATGCAGCCGGTGAACGAAAAAAAAACAGAAAAATTTCAAATCTATTAAAATCAGTGTCAGAAGTCTTGTCAGAGACGATAGGTGATGTGGCTTGTAACCGTGGCCATGCTTAGTTTGCGCGTACAAACGGCGGCAACCGTAATACTGTAGTACATATATACAATACATCCAGCTCCTGACATTTACGGAAGCCACGGCGTGTCTAAACGCCAATAAGATCCGAAAACGCGCGAATAATGTTCGTGAGTTGAGGAAAAAAACGTATACGTTTTTTGGGCGGTTTTCACGTTAAAACATCTTAATTCCAAGTAGCTATGCATAGGTCGAACTTCTTCGGAAACTTCTTGGCGTCTGTGAACACGCGGTGAGTCATTATACAGTAGCGAATTCGTTACGTCAGCTGCGTCAAATGCGGCGATGTGCGCAGGCTAACTTCACAGACGCCAAAAAGTTTGATTCGGCCTATACTAATGTCACTGTAATGATATATATAATCCTACAGCTTAAATCTAACAGTATTCCGTCTTCATACAAACAGCTGGAACGCGAATCATACCTGCGCGCCTCGGAGTTTGGTGTACACTTCTTAAATAAATGCCCTAGCGCGAGATACTTTCTGCGTGGCTACGGGCTAGTTCAAGGACGGTGCCGAGTCCGATACTGTTAGGGTAATAGGCTATTTGACAACATTGAAAATATTCTATTGATTTTGGTAATCCATACAGATAATAGCCTGAAAAAGACACATTTCACTTTATTTAAACTAGAATATGTCTAATTTTCGCAAATCGAACGAAATAAAATACGATATTTTTTTGATATTTTATCTGTGACGTAAACGCTCTAAGAAGGGCGGAACTCTGGTGACGTCACATGCTGGTAAACAAAAATTTCTCGATTGACTGTTGTTTGTGTAATTTGTGTTTTGTGATTTCGGATTAATATTATTGGATCTGAAGTTACTTTTAAAGTATTTTTTGTTAATTTTTAGATGTGAACTAGCGTATTTACCAGTATTAACTAACGTTATTTACTCGTGAGTGACGTCAAAGACGAGCGCCATTACAGAATGTCGTTTTTGGTAGGATCTTGAATATCTATTCTTTAACACTGATTTTCATTGTTAATACAGTAGATCTCTCGGAAATATAAATGTAGTGTGCTTAATATGTACTAACGAATAATTTAAAATAATTTCCAAAAACTAGTCAAATACCCTATTGTACACGGTGCAAGTAGCTTGCGCATGTTGACGCACTTGCGCGGGTCATATGCATCGTAAACTAACGTTGAAAATCATGAGCGGGTCTAGCGACTCGAGCATGTACTAAAGCGAGCCACCCGCGCGACTAATCCGCGTGCTCTGTGGCGCGCGCGGGTCACTCGCGCGGGTCACAATCGGCTCATGACCACGAGCAAATAACTTGTGCGAACTGCGTGCGAAGTAGCCCGTGTCTTTACTTGCTCCAGTTATTTGCACCATGTACAAGTACAAGCGAGTAAATTGAACAAGTAGCTTGCGCATATTACTTACGCGTGTGACTCGCATCTTTACTAGCTCCAGCTACTTGCTCCGTGTACAGGCACCCTTAGATAACATTACGTTACGGCTGTCGAGTTTGCTTACCTCTGGTATATAGGGTGTTGGTTAGGGCTATCGACGATGGCCGGGGCAGGCGCGGGCGGGGCGGTGCATTCCAGGGATGAAAGCTGCGCACACGAGCCGCCGCCGCACTCGCGGCCTAATCGGTCCAACGTCTGCGCACGAAATGTTACTGTTAATTACACATTAGATAACTCAGGGAGTTAAGGTTTATGAAGTAGTACTCGTACGTTGTAATAGTTTAATAAATGGTACGCTCTTTTTTAATTTTTTGCTATGTCCTTTTATCATTGCCTTTTCGGCTAAGGAAAACATCGTGAAGAAAAGTTTCTTCGCGATGTTGAATGAAACATGAAACGTCCGTGGAAGAAATTCGATGGCGTAAGTTAATCCACTAAATCGTGTCGAATGTTGTCTAATAGACATGATGACTGGGTAAAAAAACAATATTATAATAAGTTCCTGTGTTAGATTATCAATACATATTGGACACATGTTTTTTCCTTGTTGTATTATCCATCAGACGATAAATGATAGAGATAAAACTTCTCTGTCATAATTATGTATAGAGATAGGATCTCTTTAATTTTGATTTTGGCGCGCTTCGCGCGATAGATTGGACTGTCAACCTTTTTAGTTTGTTTAGATTTATTTGATAAAATTTAGTAAAATAAATTTGTGATTTTGTGATAAATGGTGTAATAGTTAAAACAAGAGGAAGAATAAACTTTAATTGTCGTTTCTTCGTTTTTAGAAGCAACACATGTGTGTTTATTTCTATCCTACTATATTAGAGAGAAAATAGGTGAGTTATAATTATTTTTCGCAAAAATAGCATGACCGACTTCAACGTGTACAGAATTACCGAAAAGATTTTACGGTTCAATGTAGCATTTTTCACATTATTGTTGATGTATCAAAAATGCTTTAAATTTTATAATCAGCCGATTATAAAATTTAAATAGGATCAATTTCGAAGTATACTCTCTCTAATAAAATAAGAATTATCAAAATCTTACCACTATGTAAAAAGTTATGCGTGGTTATATGTACATTTAAAAAAAATGTATATACGCTTCGAATCTCATTTTCGTCGGTCAAAAAGTCTATACACTTGCAGTCTACTCGTGACGTCACGCGGAACGTTCACGGCCTATCTTCATATTTTTTTTAAATGACAAAACAACAAATATGTCTGATGGAGTGAGACAGCATAGCTGGTTTTAGTGGAAAGCAATAGTGATGATTTTAAAGTGGGTATCACCCGAATGGGGTCGCACGTGGCAACACTGCATGCTTGTGTCGGAATGAAATGACTTTGACAGATGACAAAAAAAACATCATGCCATTCCGAGCGCGAGGCGGATTGCACCCGTGCAAATCCATTGACATTGAAATCTGTTTTCATCCTCGAAAATTCTTGTTAAATTGATTACCAAGTGATACTAGGTCAATAAAACCACCCGTTGCAGTAGTACAGAGTGTTTATTTCGGTGAGATGGACAACTGGAGACCGCCGGCGAGCTGTACCAATGAATGACCCACAAATAACGATGGCGGGTGATTGAGACGATAACTCTCAGACCCCGACATGTATGTAATATTTTTTGATAAAATCTATCTGACGGAGTACCTAAATATATTTTAGTCATCATAACATCCTTTGAAACCAATGTTCAGTAGTAGGTAATTAAGAGCCCAGTAAAAGTGCCTGGTTGCCTGGAAGAAATCACTTTCAGTGATAAGGCCGCCGGTTGCTTCACATGTATTTAGCATCTATTTTTCTCTATTTTCTGTTTTATGTGTGTGTGAATGTGAATCCATAAAGAGTTTATGTATCAATCTAAATTATTTACGGGCGATCTGAGGTCGGGATGGGGGGGGGGGGGGGGGGGGGGTTTAAGGGAAAAAAAATTGTTTTTCTCGATTTCCGGCAAAACTAAAAGTCCTATCGAAAAAAGTCAAATGGCAAAGTTGTAGGTAATAAAAAGATCTAAAACTTTTGTATTGACACTTTTTTCACATAACCTCAAAATTTATGTGAAAAATCCAAAAAACCAAGTTTTTGGTTTTTTATTTTTATCTTTTTAAAAAAAAGTTTTTTTTAACGAAATTTGGTGAAAACTTACTTATTCCTGGCATTATAGCTTCATTCGTTCATTTCGACTAGACATTTTTTCTTTTTTTTTTAGCTGGTATTAAAAGCTCAACGTGATAGATTACCTGGTGCATCTCCTGCGAAGCTCGTTTAGTGGAGATCCTCCTAAACAGCGAACAACGGCGGCGCGGGCGCGGGCGCGGCGGCGCCGACGCCCGTCTGCCGCAACCCACGCGTTTCCTGCCGCCCGCCTGCGCACAACAGCGTTTATTTTACTTTGTAAACTAACATCGACATTAGGGATGATTTATATGGTATCATTTCTTTTTTTTGTTTTTGTTTATTTTGTTGAGTTCAATAACCTTGTGATTTATTATCAGATATTAGATAATAAGAATATCATAGGTATTTTATTTATTTAACGGGACCATAGCTTTAAGTTTATTTTTATTTAGTGCCACTTAGTATAATTTCGAAGGACTAGGAATGGTATTGGCAACATTCCTGGGGTAACGCTGGTAACAAACGCTGCTGATTGTTTCCAAGGAGGTTTCGAGCGATATCGCATGATCGGCCGTTGGGTGGTGCAAGATGGGACGTCACTTGTCAGTGGTAAAAAGAGCTGGTTCGGAGAGGTTATGTTGGTGAAATGTGTTTAGAACGGCTCGAGTTGTGATTCTTGATAAAATGGTGGCAGCGTGCGTTACGCTGCGGAACGCCATGTCCTTCGCTTAAAGTTTTCTCTATACGCAATCTTCTGTGAAATAATGTAATGTTGTTCGTGACGTCGCAATTTATCTCCTCGCCCGCTAACCCACGCCACGCCATACTGAAGTATTGTTGGGTCAGATGGTATAAAATCATTACCACATTGAATCACCATAACTGATGCGGATCCTTTTATGGATTCGACATATTCATAGGTGATTTATATTAGACCTGCCCCTGTATTGTCTATGCTTTTTAGCGTGTCTTCGCTTTTTCTCCCGCTAAAATTGGCTTATTCAGTTCAGAGCATGGATTTATCATATAAACAGGATTGAGTACTGGCAAAGAAAAACGTGCCGACAAGGATACCACATCAGATGATTGTGTCTCTTTTCCAAGTAGGATGACCAAAACATCTCGATCATCTTGGGATATAATTTTTCTTTGGAATGTTACTGCACGCAGCAATCGCAGTTATCTTACCCCTAACTCGTCGTCCTTCGTCATCGTCGTCGCTTTAGCAATAAGACGCCTACTACTGGGCATAGGCCTTCCTTGAAGATCTCTACAAAACCAATCCCCATAAAAACAATGGTCTAGAATTAATATACACGGAGATAATTCAGTTTCAAGTTTGACAGCTGTTATCGGAAATGTAGATCTTGAAGAGTTCTTTCACCTTTGTTAAGACAGCAATGGTCTAAAATTGATAATGACGGAGATAAACCACTTTTAAGTTTGACAGCTGTCATCGGAAATGTAGATCTCGATGAGTTCCTTCACTTTTGTGACGACAGTAATGGTCTGGAATGCATATTTACGGTGTTGAACAACGTTGAAATTTCATAGATGTAATCTTGACACATATCACGCAACCCGTGTCAGTACTTAACCACGAAAAATTTTTTCACATAACCTTTTTCACGGAAAACTTTGTCACAAATAGACCTTATCACGAAAAATCTTAATCACGAAAACTTGTCCACGAATAGACTTCCGTAGTTAACAGAATTTTAAGGCTTCCGTAGTAAACAAGGCATCCATTTTGAAATAAAAAATAGCGGACTCACTTTTTTGAAAAAGTCGTCATGGGTGTAGTTTAAGAGGTTTTCGGGGGTGTATATTTCAAAATTGGCATCCATTTTGAAGTAATGTTCGCCATCTTCAATTCCAAAATGAATGCCAATTTTGAAATATAAACCCCCGAATTCTCAAAAAATAACACATATGACGACTTTTTCTAAAAAGCAACATCTGCTATCTCTAATTCCAAAATAGATGTCATTTTTTAAATCTACACCCCCAAAAACCTCGAAAACTACACCCATGACGATTTTTCAAAAAAGTGACGTCCACCATCTTTAATTCCAAAATGGACGCTAGTTTTGAAATCTACACCCCCAAAAACCTATTAAACGACACCCATGACGACTTTTTCAAAATAGTGACGTCCGCCATCTTTAATTTCAAAATGGATGCCATTTTTGAAATCTACACCCCCAAAAACCTATTAAACGACACCCATGACGACTTTTTCAAAATAGTGACGTCCGCCATCTTTAATTTCAAAATGGATGCCATTTTTGAAATCTACACCCCCAAAAACCTCAAAAGCGACACCCATCGTGATTTTTAGCAAAAAGTGACGTCTGTTTCAAAATTGGCATCCATTTTGGAATTAAAAACGATTTTAATTCCAAAATGGATGCCAATTTTGAAATCTACAACCCAAAAAACCTCGAAAACTACACCCATGATTTTTTCAAAAAAGTGACGTCTGCCGTTTTTAATTCCAATATGGATGCCAATTTTGAAATCTACAACCTAAAAAAATTAAAAATGACAACCACGACTATACACCAATTGTACACCCAGCATGTTTAAGAAATATGTCCAGCATAGTCACCCTACTACACTTCTTTGTATACACCATAGTACGCCATTTGCAATCGACGGTGATACTCTAGTCAAAAATAAAAAATAACCGTTAATCATAAAGACGTAGGTATATTCATACAAAATAAATATCAAACTCTGTTTTATTGGCATCTATTCGCAATTTTAACTAAAATCTTATCAAACTACATTGTTAAAAAAACTAAGAAATGGTTAAGACAGTCGCGACTTTACAGGTAATAATTCTACCATTTATAAGTGTCGTTTCGAAATGGCAATAGTGCGAGCGGGACAACTTCATCACTTTGGGAAGTCTCACTCGGCACAGCGTCTCTCTTATGCCATTTCAAAGAAATATATGTTTTGTTGCAACGCATTAAGGTTGAATTTTCCTAAGCTAACTTTGAGCCAAATTTCGTCTGTGCGCAGTCCAGATAGTATACAAAGTCCTTGGTTCAGAGCTATAAGCTTGTACAGATTTTGGTAGGGATTAAGAGGGGATGCTTTGTCCCTTTCTCACAAAACGTAACATAGTATGGAGAACGTGTGACACTTAGGGGCCGTGACGTCATATTCTGCTATAGTGCGCTCTTTGTCTAGCAAGAAAATAAAAAGCTTGTAACTTTTTTATTTCTAAATTGATTTTATTTTTGTTTTCGTTAATCGGCTCTGTTTATAAATAAATATAAATATTTTTAGGACATATTACACACGGCCTCTGACCCCAAAATAAGCAAAGCTTGTGATATAGCTGCCAGAGACTGATATACTACATTTTTACTTATTTTTAAATACATACTTATATAGATATAGTAACTAAATAACACCCAGACACAGTGCAAACATTTATGTTCATCACATAGATATTTGCCCTGGGTGGGGATCGAACCCACGCCTCTTTGATCCAGAAGTTAGGGTCACTAACCACTGAGCCACCGAGGCAGTCCAGTTTATGGTTAGCTATTACAAGAGGACATAAAAAAAAATTTGTCAACTAGCCTATTTAGAGACTGTTATCACGAGAACATATTTAATATTTATGTGATACTGATTATGGGATTGCTTCCTCTTACCTGAATAGTGGTTTGATCCAAAGGCGTAGCGCGCAGGGTGGCGTGCGGAGCGGCCAACAATAACCTCAAAACCTGGAAACAATAGGAAAATAACACCATCAACACCGTTTTAATAAAACGTGACATCAGGTCAAGACATAATTTGGCCTTTTATTTCAGTTTAACCTTAGAAGCTTGTTGAACAATAGACTATTAAAAAGAGACGGTACAGGTCTCTTTCGCATACAGACGGTACAGGCCATCGTTATTTGGAATTTATCTCTAAATTATTATTCTAATTCTCTATTCCAAAATATTTTTATTATAAATACATCACTTTGTTCCATTTTATATATGAAATTTAAAAGGTGTTAGAAAAAGATGCACATACACCCGAACTTACGTATTTTCGAAGGGTTTCACAAACTAGCCGAGGTAGCTCAATGCTACCTCGGCTGTCCAAATTCAAAAAGGTAGAAAGTATGAAGGTAAAATGATCACAGATTTGAACCTTCTGCTGGAACTAGAGGGTACACATTTTCGGTCATATAGCAAACGACAAAGTGAACCAAATTTTAACCATTGTGATATTCCACCTTGTGATTTTGACGTATGCCGACAAACAAAGCCTTTTTTTTGTTTCACTGACTCTCGCGTATGCTGTATAACCAGATATGAAAAAGACAGCTGTAAAGTATTTTTTATTGAAGAAAACTTTAGCAAGGTTTCTATTCTATCCTGTTACTTGTCATGGACAGATATATGGATGGAAACCCTAGTGGATACTAACCTGAGTATGCAACAATCCTTGCACAGACTCCCCGTTAAGTTGCGTGATGAGATCGCCCGCACGAAGCCCGGCCGCCCAAGCCGCGCCTTGTTCACTCACCGCCTAAATATTAAATAAAATATTAAAGGATGGCAAGTCTAAGAAGCCACAAGCAGGGTGCATTGCAAAAGAAAATATCGTCAAAAATTCAAATTAATAACACTATTCTTCCGCAATTCGGTACAATAAAGCACACGTATCTTGGGGTTTCTTGCAGGCATTCCTGCCATGAGACTATCTAATAGGGGATTTTGAATACTATCTAATGGGGGTTTTGAATACTATCCAATAGGGGATTTTGAATACTATCAAATAGGGGGTTTGAATACTATCCAATAGGGGATTTTGAATACTATCTAATAGGGGATTTCGAATACTATCTAATAGGGGATTTTGAATACTATCTTACAGGGGATTTTAAATACTATCTAATAGGGGATTTTGAATACTATCTAATAGGGGATTTTGAATATTATCTTATAGGTGATTTTGAATGGAACTAATAGCGAAACATCAGTTTTATACTTCTTCTCGTCTTTTTATGTAAACTTAAGCCAACAGCGACAGCAGGCCGCCTTAAAACTGATGAGAGCTCTTAGTCCAGCTCTTGCGTAGTTTACTTAAAATTTCGCGGTCGCATGTGACTCCATACATTCTAGTTAGTTCTTCCTCGTTTCCGCCAGGGGCGCTGTACAAGAATGTATAGAGCGATACGGAAACAGCTGTAGTTACAATTTACCTGTAAACCTGAACTAACCCAAAATAAACAGATGAACTAATAAAGAACACTTAACTTTAGAGGATAGCGTTTTCAAACTTGGCATTTCGAAAATCTACAGGACAAGCGTACGTCTAGCTGTAAATATCCTACGATTAAAATCTTCTTCTTCTTCGTCGTGTCAATGGTTCAAATATGTCTTATACTACACCTGCTCGGAAAGTACCTTGATACTTTATCAAATTTACGGTAGAAAGTACGTCATTGCATATCGAACAAATATGCGGCGAGAAAACGCATCTGAGCGGGAGAGAAAAGTGTATGAATATCCATTTCGTACGTGGTTTTTCTTTTTTAATTTTGGGTAAGACTATGCGCTGGTAACCTAAATATCAAAAGCCAAAAAGTTTTTACAGTGAGTTTTTATCTCCCAGTTCGCAAAATGACACTGGCCACTAGCTGTGTGTTGGATGGTGTCAAACAATTTGAAAAAATAACATGTGAAAATTGCTGACGCCATTGGCGCCATTTTCAATTTGTGTGTTGATAAATTTCAATTAGTAAAGATTTAGTTTTTTATTTTCCTCGTAGGTGTAGTATAAAGCACTATGTATCACTCGAGAGAAAGTGCGATTCCCGATCTCGGGTGTTTTAAACGTCAAACGACACCCTCGACGGTAATCGGTCACTTTCTCCTCTCGGTGAACAATGTACTAATATTGTCTTCTCCCAATATTTGGCCGCTGCGACGATTAAAATGATCTATTGATTCTGACGTCGAATAACGACTTAAATACAATTTTACTCGATTTTAAATGTGTACATAACATTCGAGTTGAACCAACTCAAAATATAAAATTTGGCTCAAATGAACCACAAAGTTAAAGCAAACTTACCGAAACCAAGTGGTGCATAGTATAGTAATCAGTATCCCCGTAGTAGACTCGAACAGTATGTATCGTGAAGCCAAAGCCTCCCGGCCCGCGACGGACCACGATCGGCGGTTTCGATGCTTGGATCAACCTGGAAAAAAATACATTAATACTATTAAATACGAAAAACATACGCACTTTTTACGTGTTTTACAAGATGAAATTAAAAATTATAAAAAAATCTAAGACTGTAAGATTCCTACTGCAGCTTACAAAAGAGCTGATAAAATTAAGTTAAATGAAAATTAAGTAAAATTAATACGAGGCATCAGGCCGAGAGACACGAAAACGAGTACTTTTGAATGCGCGATGTGAGAGGACGAATGATATTGATTCAAATTTAAAAAATATCATAGATAAGGGAAAATATTGAAAAATTTAAAGAACCGGACAAAATTTTGAAAAGTAACCGACTTTATTAAAAAAAAATTACAAATTATTCACCAAAAAAAGTTTAATAATTCGAATGCTCAGAATTATCAGCGACAACACCCGATTATTTTTTACGAATAAAATAACCAGATCGCTATAATTATTCTATTAAATAGACTGAGAAATTATTTTTTTTAATGTGTACATTATGAGTAATTAATTAAAAACTCACTGCCGCCCGCCGCTCTGGCGCGATCCTGTCGAGCGCGACCGTGTAAAATTTGTCCGAGTGAAGGGAGAATTTTCGAAACAATAGTTTATCAATGCGTCATTTAAGGAAATTATGAGTCTGGTTTTTTGAAGCGTGTAATGTAGCGCGCGTCTAAGCGCGTATGCCGAAACGACCGTATACGCGCAGAAAAGTACGCTAAACTGAAACCGCTCTTAAGACTACTTACGAATGGTTGGGTAGCGCGAAGGGCGACGGCGGGTCGCGACACGGCGACGAGTCGCGCGACGAATTGGTCGACGAGGTGTTACCGGCGCACGGGGAGCCTGCGCCCGCGCTTAATGTGCTGTCGTCCGCTGCGAACAAAAATACATTTTAGTACTTGGAGATCAAGTCCTCAACAACACATCGAGCAAAAAATCCAGTTGAAAACAAGGTCCTTATTGCAACTGCGCAGGGGCTCTATTTTTCAATTTCGCGCAGCTTGGTCGTATAAGGAACTTGTATGGAGTGTTCGCAACTGCCATAGGCGTTCGAAGTTGAAAAATAGAGTCAGATGTCCTATTTTTCTACTTCAAATGCCTCGGAACGTATACGGAACTTTGACAGGTTGTATGAAAAACACTCTATATTGTCTATGGAAGTTGCGAGTGCTCCATACAAGTTCCGTATACGTCCAAGTTATGCGAAGTTCACAAATAATGCCCCAGGGCTGTATCTTTAGTGCATCATTAATCCTTACTAATATTATAATTCCGAAAGTGTGTTTGTTGGTATGTTACTCTTTCACGCAGCAATGGATAGACTTGATTTTTTTACAGTTAAAGTGATTAGTCCGTTATTATGAATAACTGATTATTATAACAATAACTAATTTGCTTAGCAAATGTGATAAATTAATCACATTTACTAGTTATTATTCATAATAACCGGTCAGAGATAGTGAAGTCAAAATGGCACCTTTCAAGTAGCAGAATGCTAAAACATTATTTGCGTAATATTCATTTAGTTGTTTATTGTTTACCAATGTTGTATCAACTTGGGTTTCGTTTTGTAAGTTTTTTTTACAAAGCGATTCGCTTCTGGCACTTCGCCGCCCGCTGCCACGGTACGCTCGCTTCGCTCGCTCGGCTCATGCGTTGTTTGTCATGTTCTAACCTAACCTAACCTAACCTACTTTTGTTTCACAAAATAATCTATCATGGCGGTTCGCTTCTGGCACAATGCCGGCCGCCGCTGCTCGTGCGTTATTTGTCATGTTCTAACCTAACCTATTTTTTGTTTCACACCTAATCTATCAAGGCGGTTCGCTTCTGGCACTTTATTAGAAATACACTATGATAACGTTGAATATAACTTATTGAAAATGTATGGTAAAACTTAAAGCAAAATCAAATAAAACTTTATAAACTTAGTTAAAAATGTTTTTATCACATTAACTAAGTCGTCCCAGATATTATAAATAATAACTAGTTAAAGTGATTAATTCTGTGTTAGTTATCACTTCCACTGAATCAAGTAGTAATTATACATAGTCGCTGGTTAGTATTCATAATAACTAGATTAATCACTTTGACTGTAACATAATATACATAAAGTCCCCGTCACGAGAAGCTATAATTTATGTAAACAAACATCTTTTACTAAGTAAACATTTTATACTGCGAGATAATAATAAATTGACCATATTCAATCGACATGAAATATAGACGGGTTATATGAAAGTAACAACCTATTTAATTTAGTCGGATCATATTTTAACGACGCAAAGCGCTATCGTTTGTGTTTCTTGGTACCGGAACGCGTCCGTCGCAGGGATTGTAAACTATCGGGACGCCATTTTGAAATAAACGCGTCATTCGAGTTTCGAATGCGTACGAGTTTGTTTCATTGCTTTGCATATATCGCGGATCTGGTTGTTATTGTTAATTTTGTTATTGTTTCGTTGTCACTTTTTTATTGTTGTTACTTTAATTGTTGCGTTAATTTTATTTGTTAATACGTATAATGGAGCCAGTATCCAGTACATCTAAGGAAATAAATTCGCCACGAAAAAAACGTCAAAAGGTGCGTAATACAATTTATCTAAAATATATAATAAGTAAAAAGAAAGAGTTGTTTGTTCAAACGCGCTAATCTTTGGAAACTTAAGGTTAATATTAGAAGTAGGTTTTAAATTGTGAAGTAATTGGTTAGGTTAATTGGTATACCTGGAGATATAGCTTGAGCTTCGTGTGACAAGTGACTACAGGTGATTTTTACAATATTTGTTACTTAATAATTTATTAAATCTTTAACAAATTCTTTTTTTTTGTTGGTCCAAATGTTGTGAACTCCTGAACACTTGTTTACAAAATTTATAGCTTCTCGTGACGGGGACTTTAGTTCAAAGTTTGGAGAATGTTATATGCCACTTTTTTATCTTTTGGGAAACTGGTTAAGTAAGCATAAGCGCTGCTGTGTTGGTGAGGAAAGCTTACCGGGATGTATGATGAGCGAGAGGCCAGAAGTGCTGGCCGACCGTCGCATGGATTTGGCCACGATGGAAGTCAGTTTGATTTTATCCGCCTTGTCCGGCCGGTCGAAGCTGCGCTCCTCTTTGCGCGGGAGATCCGATCTGCAAAAAGGACTATACTAAAAAAAAATACACTTTACTCTCATAACTCCTCATTAGGATCCTGGTATAGAAGAAATTAAAGTCGAAATTATCTAAGCAAAACGTTTTTGGTGGATCAACATTTGTCGTTGACTTAGGATGACAAATGACATTTTATAGAATGTAGCCATTAGAAATATTGCCTCATATTCAATGTCTGCATTCAGAAATAAGTGAATTAATTTGGTGTTACCATTAACAAACAAATGATGATTTGAGAGATGGGAATCCTTCCTCCCTATGCTTTAATAAGGGTTAATATCTCACAGTTTGGGCGCGGGCGGCGGGTGGTGCGCGAGCTGGCTGGGCGGGTGATGGTGCGCCGGTCTTAAACGTCGCCGCGCCATAGGAGATACGTCTTCGCTGTCCGTCTGAGAAGACTCCGCTGTTGACGCGCTGCCTCCCATTATCTACACATTAAAAATAGCTATTGCCGTGCGAGTCCAACACAAACGAGCCATCAATGTTACGTAATTGAATACTACCACAAAACGAGGGGCCCGCCAGTTATCTATCGACGTCGCCACCTGCGTTTTCCATACTTATTCATTAACGTATGGAAAACGCGTAGGTGGCGACAAAGGGTCGCGTTTTGATCGAGCCGCGATGACACGTTTTTTGCAATAAGTTTTTGAATCTTAGAACTCGTCGAGTCTCTAAGCTATGATTTTTATTAGGTTTGCCATATCATGTTGTTTGCTCTATCATCTTTCCAACAAATAAATAATCTTGCATCTTGAATAACAGAGAAAAGTTAAAACAATGGTTGATAATTCCTGTTGGATTTTAAAAATCTTTATGTGTATTTCAGGTGATTAAAAATATTTGAAGCTGGGCCTTTAGGGGCACAAGATGGAAAAAGAAAATTTATAAAATGACGTTATAGTGTTTTCGAAAGATATTTTTTTTTCTTTTTTAACTGTATAACCTACCGGGCATTTAGGGTGGTGATGCAGTGGGGCAGTGGGAGTGGTCGGTGGGCCGTTGCTGTCCGGGGTACCGGGCCAGCTGTCGGTACTCTGTAACAACATAATTCGATCGCAATTACATATCACCACGCGAAATTTAAATTTTCTTGCTTTTATTGCACTTCTCAAACAAATAGAATAAAAATTCTAATTTCTGGAAAATAAGGAGTACTTTGAAGTAAGGTAGACACAGCCTGATTGAACTGGATAGTTGTCGACTTATAATACAACTTACACAACGACACTAAAAGTAACAGAAGAAACAAAGACAGAAGTAAGGCACAAACAACAAACAAATAACTCTTTATTGTACACACAAAACAAACTAACAATAAATAGGTACATTAATGAAATTCTTAAGATAGTGCAACACTAGGCGGCCTTATCGCTGGAAGCGATCTCTTCCAGGCAAAGGCGGTTTGGACTTACCCTGGAGTCATGGTCATGGCAGGAATGCTGCGTGTGTCGCCGCCATTGCGGACTCGTGCTGGAGAAAGCAGCAAACACTCCGCCCTCGTCCGCCGGCTCCGGCGCCGTCTCTGCCGCCTCGTCAGTGTCCACTTCGCTGTGGTTATATCTGTCACACCGACCTGATAAAAAAAAACAATTACTATTAGTCCCTATATTAGTAAATAATGTCCAAAAGTCCGAGTCACTTTTTAGGTTCCATAGTTAAACGAGGAATCTTATAACTTCGTTGTGTCCGTCCGTCCTTACTTTGCCTGGCAGAGATCGCTATCAGCGATAAGGCCGCCCATTGTTACACTGTTTATGTTTATTTGTTTCTTCTTTGTGTTTATTTCTTGGTGTGCAATAAAGAGTTTATCTATCTATCTATCTTCGGTCCGTCTTACTTTTTTTTTATCCGAAAAATAAAAGGTTCGGCGTGCGCGTTCGAATTTTTTTGATATTTTAACCGACTTCAAAAAAGGAGGTTATAAATTCAACTGTATTTTTTTTGTGTATGTATGTTACGCGATTACTCCAAATAATTAATAAATCATCGCAATGATGATTCTTTTTTGTTTGAGTTATACTTCAATACTTATACTCCATTAAAATTTAATCCAAAATGGGCGAGTCGTTTTTGATAAATCAACAATGATCTAAAAAATATGCATACATCGATTCATTCATTCGATGATAGCATAAAAATCAATAAACGCGAAGCCGCCGACAAAAGCTAGTACATTACAAAATATACAGAGCTATTTCTAATCACTTAGCGACCTTCTAGGGGCTTATTCTGTACATCAAAACTGACAACTTTTATTCTGAGCATTTTGACAAAACTCGAAAAAAAAATCTATTTATATGTTTGTTGTTTTTAAACTTTCGCGATTTGAACACATTATTATTATATACTACGGGACTAATCGCACACTAAAAATACTCATGCCTCATGAGTCTACCCGTGACCACGGTCGATGCAACTCGGCCGAAACGTCGGGATGAGGAGGTATTATTTATCTCGTAATTTTAGTGCGCGACTAGTCCCGTAGTATATAATAATAATATTTATATGTTGATATTTTTCTATGGAACAACAACTTATTTTTTTAAATTTGACAAAAGTCGTTGAACAAAAGGATGCTAATTGATTAGAAATAACCCTGTGTAGTGTGTATATTACAACAAATACAATTATTTGCTTCAGTGTCATATCTTAATTTGGAAACATGTTTAACTTTAATTCAACTCAATTTTAAGCTGTTTGATGAAACAATATGTCCCCTTCGATTGCGTCCTAAAATAGACTTTTGCGTATGTTTACTTGTATGGTGCGAGCAATGCCTTCAAAGCGGTATTCGTTGTTACTTTGATGCTACCTTACTACTAATTGAATGCTAACGTGATTAATTAAGTGCTAATAAGACAATCTTACTGTCAAAGTAGCTGGTATCCTCATCATTTTCTAACTGCGGTATGAACTCAGCCTTCCGCCTGAGCAAGTTGTTCCAGTCTAAGCCGTAGAAATATATGTGTTCCTGCAAAAGAAATACATATTTATAAATTATTAGGTAATTAGTCTAAGTATGGATAGCTGAATAGGGGAAGATTAGAAGAAAGCGTTGTATCGAATCAAATATGAATAAAAAGCGACAGAAAAAATACATAAAGTGTACATAATGTCATAAATTTAATAAACTTATATTATAGTTATTATTATTCAAATTTATGTGATGAATTGATGTAATTATTTGACATTATTATTATTCAAATTGACATTTCTTAACTTTTTTATTATTATGATATTTATTACACTATCGCATTAGTTTCTCACTGTAATAGTAGCTGTAATTAATGAAATAAATGAAATAAAAAAAAAAAAATTAAAAACCCCACGCAGTAGATGTATTCATCGTTATGGACAACTTGCTACAGGGTAAACCCAAAAACCTCAAAAAAAATCGGTATTTCATACATTTTGACGGGGACATACATTTTTGATGCTAAAAGGCTTGTGATTAAAAACATATATAAAGGGTCTCACAGACAGCTACGGCCCTTTCAACAACTACTCACAGGCCTCGACTTAAAAAAATTGGTCACTGTGATTGGTCGCACGCTAGGCCGCAACCGCATTTATACTAAGCGCCACACAATTCGGCGGATGAGATGTTAGCCGCATATGACACTTCGCCGTGATTGGCTAATTATTGCGCATGTGTGCACAATAGGCTATTCGACTAGTTTTTGGAAATTGTTTTAAATTATTCGTTAGTACATAATAAGCACACACACATGAATATTTCAGAGAGATCTACTGTATTAACAATGAAAATCAGTGTTAAAGAATACATATTCAAGATCCCGCCAAAACGACATTCTATAATGACTCTGGTCTGTGACGTCACACACTAGTAAATAACGTTAGTTGATACTAGTTAATACGCTAGTTCACATAAAAATTGATAAAAAATACTTTAAAAGTAACTCACAAATCCATTAATAGTACTCCAAAACACAAATTACACAAACAACAGTCAATCGAGAAATTCTTCTTTACTATTATGTGACGTCACCATAGCTGCCGTCCTTCTTAGAGCGTTCACGTCACAGATAAAATATCAAAAAAATATCGTATATTATTTCATGCGATTTGCGAAAATTAGACATATTTTAGTTTAAATAAAGTGAAAAATGTCTTTTTCAGGCTATTATCTGTATGGATTACCACAATCAACAGTATATTTTCAATGTTGTCAAATAGCCTATTGCGACGCCGCGTGTCGTAGAGCGTAAAGAGCGCGCGGGAGGCCAACCTCATGGTTGGCGGGCGGGTGTGCCCCAGCGTCTTGTCTCTCTGGCTCTCGCGCATATATTTCGGCTTTTGCGCAGCGTTCTGCGCATAACTTCTCATCCGCCGATTTGTGTGGCGCTTAGTATACTAGCCGTATGAGAGATGCTTGAATATGACAAGGGTACAAAACAAATTGTTTACATACATGTACAAAACAGGATATTTCCTTACTTTAACTTGATGCGTGCCGCCCGTCCCGAGTCGGTCCCTGGGATTTCGCGCCAACAGCTCCGTGATTATAGCGCGAGCTTCCACTGCTATGGGGAAATCTTCCTCGGACGGCCACTCTATGTCATCTGTTTCAAATTATAATATAAATTATTAGCTAAAACACTTATCTTTACTTACATTATAAATCCGAATGTGTGTTTTGTTTATGTTACAGAAATTCTACAAAGTAAGGAAAGCTTGATTTTTTTTTACATGGGTATAGTTTAAAAGTCATGAGCTACTTTTGCCCCAGAAAAATAATAGTTCTAAAAAAGTGCGTAGCACAATTATCAAAATTACGTGAGCGAAACCGCTTGCAAAAGATAGTAATCAAATATAACACTTAGATGTGTAATATATGAGTAAATACCATTGACAGTATGCGCGAACAACTCCTCAGGCGTGTCCCCGAAGAAAGGCACGCAGCCCACGAGGAACTCGTACAGAATGATGCCCATTGACCACCAGTCCACCGGCTTGCCGTAGCCCTGGGAACAATATTCATATTCATATTCATTTATTCATAAAACATTTTACACGTCAATGTTAGTTTTCCACAATAAAAATAGGTGCATTCAATAGTTTCATACATTGATAAAAAATACGAGTATAAAATACATTTACATTACTACTAGGTCCATCATCCATAGCGTTGTAAAATTAAAATGTCAAAGAATTATATTTAATCAATTTGATGTGTCAATTGTAATAAATAAAAGTAATTATTAACACAAAAAATAAAAACTTAATTTAATAACTTAATACCAACGTTAATAAAGTAAATGGTTTTAATACCGAAGTTAATAAAGTAAATACACCATAACAGCAGCGATATCGCAAAATGGTTTCAATACCAACGTTAACAAAATAAGTAAGTAATAATTTAAAAAAATATTATTATCATTGTATAATTTTTAATATCATTCTTGTATTGTAAATTTTAATTTTGTAATGTTTTATATTTGTGATGTGATGAGTAATGTTTTATAATTTGTTTAATAAGTAAGTCTGGACAATAAACATTTTCATTTCATTTCAAACCAACGTTAATAAAGTAAATACCCCATCACGGCAGCGATTTGGCAAAATGGTTTCAATACCAACGTTAATAATGAAAATACACCATCACAGCAGCGATAAGGCAAAATGGTTTCAAGAACGAATGTTTGGGTGGTGTCAGACCGCAGACTATGTTACCGACTGCCCAGTATAGAAGTTTTGGCTTTTTTGGGAACGCAGAAAAATCATGTCGCCGTAATGTATTATTTTGTTAAACTATCAGTGATAATTAGTGAAAATTATGGTATTTCGTTGATTCACGTGCATGAGTGGAGGCAAGTGATATAATGTGACGTATCATGTTGTTTCGTGTTGTTACCAAAACTCCATAAACGCCTCTAGTAAAGTCTCCACTGCTTTACTGAGGTATGACTTGGACTATGTTTGAACTTGACCGCGACTTTATTCGACTATGACGTGACAACGAATGACTATTTTGATAAAATATAATTAAAAGTTAATACTCGACACTGGCAAATGCACAACAATGCGACGCCAAAACATAAAAGAAGACACAGAACACAAAAGAAGTCCAGTATGTCTCAAAACCATCATACAGGACCTGAATGAAGCAATAAAGAGCGTCAAATAAATAACATTTTTTGGCGAAACCATGGAATATGAATGCTAACTCGTACTCGTAGAGTCTGGCTAACGAAAGTTGATACTGACAAAGTGTGGCAAATTTAAAAAATATCAGTATGGCAGCCCTAAACTGAGAGGGAAACACTTTCTCTCACTCACACGATGTAGCATTGTTACCGTACTGCGATTTTGATTCTTCCAAATATTTGGGGGAACCGCAAAAAAAACCTTTTTTTCAAGTTTTAACTTGTGAGTTTTATATTCATAACGTTAGTTATTTTCTGTTTTTTGACGTTATTATTACGCCAAACTGAGGATTTGCATTGCTCTCCAAATGATCCAAATGATTTCAACGATATATTTATCTACTTCATTACGATGAAAAGTATAATAATATATTGAATCATTTTGTTCAGTTTAGTACATGACGTAGGTTTAAAAAATATTTTTAATACAAGGTAAAATACCCCAATTTAAAAGTAAATCCGTGAAGGTAGTAGCACCGTGTGTTGTCATTTAAATTTTTTTGCGAAAAATTCCAATATCAACTTTCGTTAGCCAGACTCTAACATCAACTAGAAAAGATAACCGCAGTAATGAGGCGTTTTCTAAAAAAATTTAGTGATAAAAGTATCCAATAGATGGCGACAATAGTTTGAAATCTTCGATCCTTTGACTATGGAAATCGTACTGTCATTGTCAAGATGTCTTCTTCTTTTTGTATGTTTTGGCGTCGCATTGTTGTGCATTTGCCAATATCAAGTATTAAGATTGAATAAATTTTAGTATAGTTCAATAAAGTCGCGGTCAAGTCCAAACGTAGTCCAAGTCATATCTCAGTAAAGAATTGGAGACTTTAATATAGGTTTCTCTCTCACACCCTATTCCAGTTGATAATAACATATCAATTTATATGACTATTACGCCATCTAGTAAGTTTTGTGAAACTACTTTTTTTTGGAAAGCGCCTCATTACTGGATAATACAATTCTCCGTACCTGACATACTCAGTACTCTCAATACTTGGATGATATAATTTTTTTTTATGTAGAATAGGTCTACATTGGCCACCAACTCGCCTGATGGAAAGCGAAGTTGTAGCCGAAAATGAAGTATGTAGACCTAGGTCTACATAGAATATACCTATTTACTCTTAACTTGAAGATATCCAAATTGTAATTGTCGGGAAGGGCAGGACATTCCAATCCCTGGCGGTCCGCATTAAGGTGAAATACGTTCCAAATTTGGTGATTCGTTGTTTCGAATTTTCAAAACTTAACCATTATAAACGATTCATAAATGAAATATTTTTATGTAATTAGAATGTTCACAAAATATTCTAGTAAATGTCGGGAGCAGAAACACAATTGAATAAATTCGGCTCGATAGAAAAAAATCATGAAGTTCCCAAAAAACGCTCATTTTAACGTTCCCGTGGGTGAAATGAGTCAACTTTATTCAGTAACGAGTAAAGACATGGTTACAAAAATAAATGCACGTTATCTCAACAAGCATACAAAAAAAATCCTGGAATTAGTTTTCACCAAAAATGTACCAGTTTCAAAAAATCTAATTTAAAATCAATATTCACTATATTTGGAAGCGCGCACGCTGAGAAACCAGGCATTACCATGACGCCCGACCCCCGCCAGTCTGCCGCAGCGCGTTGTCGAGAGCAGACGTGTACAACTTTTTCGGAAACTCCAGTACATCCTGTCGTAAGACTTTTGGGTCAATCAATTATCAAAATTGGTAATAAACACCCCAAAAAATCATCTCGCCCGTACCAGATTGTCGAATTCGAAGAATAATATTTATATTACACGTATATTATGATGGGTATACTTAGTGTCGGTCTACCTGTACCTACGTACTTATTTCATTCACTTTTAGTGCATACCTAGCTACTAACACGCACGTGTGAATTTTAATTTATACGGTATCGTAGTATCAGATGTTTATATGTACATATATTTTATATGTATATTTTTCTTAGACAAATTATAGGGATGGTAAATATTTTTAACCGACTTCAAATAAGGAGGTTGTCAATTCGTTATGTACTCGTAAGTATGTTTTTGTATGCATGTTACGCGATTACTCCGCCAATGATCAACCGATTTTGATGATTTTATTTCTGAGTTTGGTAGATCAACACTCCAGGATTTTAAATTTTATCAAAATCGGGCGAGCTCATCGGAAAATTCAAAAATATTCAATATATATATATCGATTCTAGCAAACTATTTGAATTTTGTAGACGATTAAAATCGGTTATTGGCAAAAATAATTACAGTCATAGTTTTTGGATTCATGACATAAACGTGACATGCCTTTGAGAAACGAAATAATTTTGGAAAGGTACATAATAAATGAGAATTTAATATTTATCTAAGCAACATCGAATATAAATATGATGATTTCCAATTTGCCCCACCAAGCTGCCTAACGGGTGGGGCATAGTCCACTGATTCATTTTGAAGTGGAATCTGCCCCACTCGTCACATATTGGTGGGGCAGATTTTACACATACATATTTTAAACCAATGGATTCTTCCCCACCAGACGTGTCGCGCGATTTTGAATAAAATTAGTAATGCAAAGACTGCAACATTTTAAGCATTACAACACCCCACGTGTAACCCCTTAGTGTGCGACAACATTCTCGTATTATAGGCTTCCGTAGATGATGACGATGATTACAGTGATGGTAAAAACCAATTTTTGATCGACGAAACGGAGGAGGTACTCAATTCAAAGCGTAGATATATAATATATATTTGTTATGTATAACCACGTATAACTTTTTACATAGTAGGCCGAATTTGTTTTTTTTTTTATTGGAAAGAGTATACTTCGAAATTTGAATCGGCTGTGCCATTTTTGATAAATCAACAATAATGTGAAAAATGCTTCATCAATCCGTGTGAACTATTTGCGAATTCTGTACGCGGTTGAAGTAGGTCATGCCATTTTTTTGCAAAAAATATTTATTATCAATTTATTAGATGGTTGTCTACCCGGTAAAAAACTTGACAATAAATATGTTTCTAAGGGTAATAATCTGGGCTGTATGCAAGCTTAAACATTCAAACTTTCCTGTATTACTTACTCAAAAATGTAATCATTTTAGTTTTATTGACACAAGAAAAAATACGTGTCTGATACTTTTTGATAAATAATCTATCTGACAGACTAATTATATTTATTAGTCATCGTGTCTTTTTCCCATCCTGAAGCCCTGCCTGTGGACAGGTCTACAGGTAGGGCTACCGACAATTGTGTGACATAATTTTGACAGTGACAGATCATGTAGATGTAATTCCCCTCATATCATTCGATGCGTCCTCTTGGTAATTCCCCACGGACGTTTCGATGGTATAAAGATGGGCTATCGACACTTACAAGGGAATCATAACCTACAGGGTACTTCATCTTGATCTAAAACTATGATATTTGGCAAATAACATTGCCTTTGAGTACACAATATACAGTCAAACCTGGATAAGAGAGAGTTGAAAGGACCACCATCTTATTTTCGCTTATTTCGCGGTTCACTCGCAGTTTTTCACTAATCCAGGTTTCTCACTTATCCTGTTTCAAAAGTGGCTTCTCTCTCTTATAGAGGTTAAAAAATACGCCTTAATTTGTATTTGTATCTACATGCGTGAAGAATGAAAAATATGTTTATAAATAGTAATATAAATGGGGCAGATTCCACCAACCAAAAATATGTGTAGAATCTGGCCCACTAAGGTGGAACGAATGGGGCAGATTCCTCTCAAAAAAGAAAATAGAAGATTGTGCCCCTCTAATGGGGTGGGTTGGTGGGGCAAATTGGAAGTCGTCAATTATAATTATAACAACGAAATATCAAAAGTGTGAGGGGTGTCATATTATTCGAATTTTGTATTTTAGGTACTATGATACATTATTATGTTGTTATTTATTATATAATAAAAAATAAAAAATGGCGTTTTATTTTATGTTGTATAATTTAATATAGTTTGGTACGCGGAACATTCAAGTGCCGTGATATTCATATTTATTGCATTTATTAGTATGATATTTTTCAGGTTGGTAAAAAATTGGCATAATATCGTTATTTATTTTCTGTTGTCCGATATGGGTGGTATATAATTGGTTTTTATCAAGTTTAGACAGTATTATGTATTTATTTATTATGTAATAAAAAATATAAAAAATCGTTTTATTTTATGTTGGTATAATTTAATATAGTTTGGTACGCGGAACATTCAAGTGCCGTGATATTCATATTTATTGCTTTTATTGGTATGATATTTTTCAGGTTGGTAAAAAATTGGCATAATATCGTTGTTTATTTTCTCTTGTCCGATATGGGTGGTTAAAAATTGTTTTTTATCAAATTTAGTCCATAATTTCATTATATTGGTTATAAAATTCTAAGCAAATATTGTTATTTATCGTAATTTTGGAATAACCTATACTTATTACAAAAATATTATACGGAACAAAGCGCATGAACGCGCCTGAGCTAGAAATCATTTGCGAATGTAATTATAATATTATCTTCATAGGCACGACTTGCCCTTACACAGATTACTACGAAGTAATCGAGATCGCGCGCGTTTAGCTAAGCTGGTCAGACCTCCCTAGCCGCGCGGGGACCTGCCCCTGCTTCACCCCCTCAAAAACCGCTCAACGCTGATACCAAGTCGCCTTAAGAAGGAAGAAGCGAATCGCTTAGTACGAGCAGGTGGTACGTCGACTATGTAGGGATGGTATTTATGCAACTTCCGGCTTGTTCTGTTTTCGTTGTTTCGACTATTTAAACATGTTAAGCCGGAAACATACTATCGGACGCGGCTGACGGACGCGACTGACAGCCGCGACTTAGCAATGTGCAGTCTTAAAACATCCGGAGTGCCAGATCGCTCTCAGACGTCCGAACGCTCAAGGTCGTCCGAAGGTGACGTCCGCGACTTATGTCCGATAGTGTGCACGGCTCAGTGTACTTTCATAGTCTAGATCGCGGCTGTCAGTCGCATCCGTAAGCCGCGTTCGATAGTATGTTTCGAGCTTTAGAGGCTTTTAGGCGGCTTTAAGACTCCGCTGTGCCGGACTGCTCCGCATAGACGAACCTATTAAAACCAAACAGTGATTTATCACGTGATTTTGGAACTGTACGCACGAGACAAGAGCCGTTTTTTAATGTAAGGGTAATGGCTACTAACGAGATATAACGATGAACGGTGCATAGCAAATATGTAGCTGCTGTGTTAAAGTGATCAACAAGACGACATATCTTCGTCAAATGTATACGGTTGTAGCAATAAAACATTATTTGCCAAACTGCAAGGTCCAAAAATCATAATAATTATTTTTCGCAAAAAAAATGGCAAAACCGCCTTCCATCGTGTACAACATTCGAATATTTCGCTCGAATTGTTTACATTATTGTTGTTTTTCCAAAAACATTAGCTAATTTCTGTAAAATTTGTATATACCTTTTGAACTAAAAAATAATTGTCGTTTTTAAACTTTCGCGATTTGAACACATCATTATTATATACTACGGGACTAATCGCGCACTAAAATTACTAGATAAATAAATACGTTTCGGCCGAGTTGCATCGACCGTTGCAACTCGGCCGAAACGTCGGGATGAGGAGGTATTTATTTATCTCGTAGTTTTAGTGCGCGATTAGTCCTGTAGTATATAACAATTATAAAAAAATAATTTTTCGATTCGGATCACAATTGGCGGAATAATCGATAAACATACACAAAAATAAAAAAATACATACAGACGAACATAGAACCCCAAGAAATATTGTTTAAATCATATTAAAAAAGTAATACATAATATCATAAAGAGCACAGGCCCCGGAGTCTGTCGAGTGTAATAAATCAATAAAAAAAAAAGAAAATATAGAACCTCCTCCATTTTGGAAGTCGGTTAAAAAATCAATGAAAACGTATAAAAATATGACCAACCTGTCTCAGTATGACCTCGGGCGCGATGTACTCGGGCGTGCCGCAGACTTGCTTGTCCGAGAACTGCCTCGCCTCGCGGTCCGCGTACTCCTCGTACAGGTTGGTGGCCACTGGACAAATATACCAACACTAGTTTTTACCCGCGGCTTCGCCAGCATGATATTTTGATTTTTGACGCAATATATCATTATAATTTATAGCCTATGTGTTATTCTGATATATAAGCTATATTATTGCAAAGTTTCATCTCAATCCGTTCAGTAGTTTTTGCGTGAAAGAGTAACAAACATTCATACATCCATCCATCCATTCATTCATCCATCCATCCATCCACACAAACTTTCGCGTTTATAATATTAGTAGGAAGTAGGATAGTAGAATAAATATTTACGATAACAGTTTAAACAAAGGACACCTCCACAAAATGTATGGAGGCTGGTATAATAATATTCAAAAATTTTAACCACAACACTCGTTACATTTCGAGAAAGTTCATATTTTTCTGAGCCTATTACATCAGTAAAAACAAAAAAAGAGCCCTCTGTTTTTTTTTTAATTAATTTTGAATCTATCAGGGTAAATAAATATATTTGGCTCAATAGGTAGTTTATCTCTAGCAACCCTGGTAAAGAAACCTCCATTATTCTTAAATGGAAGTATTTTTACCAATTAGACACAGTTTCTAACTGTTTTTTGTCACATTGTACCTACTAACTGGTCACACTGATAGGTTACAATTTTTAATTTTAGCAAATTAAGAGATGAATGTGGAAGAATCAGCTGCGAATGCAAGTAAAATAACGGTAGAAACACTTTATTATTGCTAAACTAGAAAAAATATAAAACTGTATTATTATTTTTCATAGAATTTATTTTTCAGAATTAAAAAACAATGGAAGGATAAAAAAAAAATTACATATTTTTGAGAAGCCCATAAATCAAGCTTTCAAATGATGTATACCTATATCATCTTGGTTCGATTTTTCTCTGAATAATATACCATTTGTAGACGTCACCTTTATAATAAAGGACTTAGTACTAGGCTATTAATTAATTTCTGAATATACATGAACACAACTTCTTAATTAACTTGTTGTGAAAATTAGATTATAAGTAACCATGAACGCACTATAAAGTGGACAGGGTGTTAGGAATGAGATTTTCCTTGCTTATTTCAAGAATTTCGAATCCACATTCCTCATAGGAACAAAAAAAAATAAAGCAAGGAAAATCTCATTCCTAAATGTGGAACGCTTTGCCTAAGTCTGTCTTCCCACTAATTACAATGGTCTATTCATTTTCGACGTAGTCATCTTGCTATAATCATGTCTATATCTATTTTACTTTAAGGTGCTTCTTCTTCTTCTTCTTAGTTTTGGCGTCGCATTATTGTGCATTTGCCAGTGTCAAGTATTAAGTTTTAATAATTTTTGATAATATTTTATCAAAATAGTCACTGTCGTAGTCTCGTCATAGTCCCATAAAGTCGCTGTCAAGTCCAATCATAGTCCAATTCATACCTCAGTAAAGCAGTGGAAACCTTACTAGAGGCGTCTATGGAGTTTTGGTAACAACACGGAACGACCTGATACGTCACGTTATATCACTTGCCTACACTCATGCACGTAAATCAGCTCATAATCAACGAAATACCACAATTTTTCACTAATTATCACTGATAAAAACACAAGTTTAACAAAATAATACAATGAGGCGACATGATTTTTCCGCGTTCCCGCCAAAAAAAACTTTAAGGTGCTTCTACAGTTTTTTTTTTAAATTAATCATTATTCTAAGAATATAAAGTAACTTACATGACATTAGGCCCATTTTGCTTAGTCCGAAATCAGTAAGCTTGATGTGTCCAGTTGCCGTGATGAGTAAACTGTAAGGTAAGAGAGACAGTTAGCGGGTAAACATGTTTTATGAATAGGCTATTTGACTAGTTTTTGGAAATAGTTTTTAAATTATTCGTTAGTACAAAATAAGCACACTACATGAATATTTCCGAGAGATCTAATGTATTAACAATGATAACCAAGTGTCAAAGAATAGATATTCAAGATCCCGCCAAAACGACATTCTGTAATGGCGCTGGTTTGTGACGTCACACACTAGTAAATAACGTTAGTTAATACTAGTAAATACGCTAGTTCACATCTAAAAATTGACAAAAAATACTTTAAAAGTAACTTACAGATCCAATAATATTACTCCAAAAACACAAAACACAAATTACACATACAGTCATTCGAGAAATTCTTGTTTACTAGCATGTAACGTCACCAGAGTTGCCGCCCTTCTTAGAGCGTTCACGTCACAGATAAAATATCAAAAAAATATCAGTTTATTTCGTGTGATTTGCGAAAATTAGACGTATTTTAGATTAAATAAAGTGAAGAATGTCTTTTTCAGGCTATTATCTGTATGGATAACCACAATCAATAGTATATTTTCAATGTTGTCAAATAGCTTATGGAATCTAACAGGAAATTAGAGATGCTTTACAATTATTAACATTTATATTTACTTGTCAGGTTTAAGGTCCCGATGCACGATGCCGTAAGAGTGCAGGTATTCCACGGCCAGCACCGCCTCGGCGAAGTAATGTCGCGCCATGTCGTGCGGCAGCGGGCCGGCGCGCAGCAATGTCGCGCAGTCACCGCCTTCCACAAACTCTAGGATGAGGCACAGATGCCGCTTGGTTTCGAACGAGCAGTACATTGTTACCTGGCGGATAGTACATTAAATAAATGATGCATCACGCTTAAACACAATCGAAATTGAAGAAATTGTTTGACATAGGTAATATTGTATTGACATTAATTGGACATTTTTAATTTTGACATTATTATCATATTTTAAGGACATGATATTGTAATAGTAATAATTGTTTTTTTTAATTTAATTTAATTCTTAAATACTGTTTTTTTTATTTTGTGAGATGTATGTAAATAGTATTATTCGTTTATATCTCAATAAACAATTAAAGTATCCCGAAGACAGCTGCGAGCGCGTGTGTGGCTGCGACCTAGTTTTCGACCAATCACAAAGTCCGAACAAAAAAATCAAAATTAAATCAAGATCTGTGACCAGGTAGCAGCCGCGCCCGCGGCTGTAATCGAGACGCTTAAAACTTCTTACTAGAATTCCCTGAATCGGATGCCACACATAGCCGTGCGTGGTCAAGAGGTAGTGACACCCGCCTTACAACCGTGAGGTCGTGAGTTCAAATCCCTGGTCCCGTACCAATGAGTTCTTTGGAATTAATGTATGGAATCTCACACCACTGGCTTTTCGGTGAAGGAAAACCTCGTGAGGCAACCTGCATACGTCCGTGGAAAAAATACGATGGCGTATGTAATCCATCAACCCGCAATGGACCAGCGTGGTTATGGCCCAATTACCCTTCGTGGGTAGGCCTACGTCCTGCAGAGGACTATTAAAAAAGGCTGCTACAGTACATTACAGTACAGTACAGATGCCACACAAAAAACAAAGAGTTGGCGGATGTGAAGTTGGCTACAAGTAGCAATATGCAATCCTGACTGACGCTCACATAAAGATGCGCGTTGGTTGGATATTGCGCAGCTTGTAACTAACTTCACATCCAGATATAACATAACGGAATTTGTTTATTGAGAAGGCCTATGTTCAGATATGTTCATGTAAAACAGCAACTTCAAGTTACATGGTTAAATGGTAATAAGTCATAAGCGCCATTTTGATCAAACAATTAGTTATGAAACGTTTTTCACTCGTTCGAATGCGCTTACTCCATGTAAATCCTACAAGGAATTTTTTGTCACCAATGCCCCAGAAAAAAACTGCTATATCCATATATCATCTACAATTTCAAACTTTAAACTGCTTTCCTCAAAATTTGGTTTTTGGCACTCTATTACTTTTTGAATAGGATTTAACATTAGGCTAATCCTGGTGTCAAAGTTATCTACTTTTTATAAAATGTAGCAAAGTCCAATGTGTAAACATACCACAAAAGGGTTATCGGCAAAGCTGAGAATGTCTCTTTCCGCGAACGCTTGCTCCACTTGGTTCCTCAGTATTAAATTGTTTTTACTAATCTTCTTCATCGCGTACCTGTGGACAAACACGCCATAATTATATTGTAATTTAAAACTTTAATATATTAGTCACTAGCTGACCCGGTGAACTTCGTTTCACTCTATAACTTTATACATTGTAGTCTATTTGTGTTATTCTTATGTTAGCATTTTTGCGCCGCTTGTGCTGCTCCACCGTATTGGCCGCCGCTCCAGCCCTACACTGAGGGTAAATACTGCCAAAGTAACTGCTCATCGATTGATTTGACAGATATTCGATCGACAGTTGTTTATTTTGACATTCTTGCAGCGCACGCTAGAGTAGCTGATGGCAGAATTTTCCTACTTACTCAACATTTATCGTTATATTTTGGACAATTCACAAAATATCTTTATAAATTGTAGCCTATGTGTTATTCTGATGTATAAGCTATATTATTGCAAAGTTTCATCTCAATCCGTTCAGTTTGCGTGAAAGAGTAACAAACATCCATACATCCATCCATCCATCCATCCATACAAACATCCATACATTAATCCATCCATCCATCCATCCATCCATACATCCATCCATCCATCCATCCATACAAACATCCATCCATCCATCCATCCATACATCCATCCATCCATCCATACAAACATCCATACATCCATTCATCCATCCATCCATCCATCCATCCATACATCCATCCATCCATCCATCCATCCATCCATCCATCCATCCTCACAAACTTTCGCGTTTATAATATTAGTAGGATATAGTTGCAGTTGGGAATCGCCAAAATTAATGAAACACCTGATTCTTTTCTCGAATTCTGGCTTGGCCCTATAGCAAATTTTGATCGTAATGATGGCCTGAATTTTCCCCTATCGGCTTAGTAAGGCAAACAGATAACCCAGTATTCTACGGCTAAATCTTACCTCTGCCAAGCGTATTCTACGAATTCCGTCCCTGTTGCCGGGCGCTCCGGAGTTCTTGTCTAACGCAGTCTAACGTGACTATAACTCATCTCTGCATAGTTTGCTTGTGTTTGACCAAGTAAACAGCCCCATAAGCTCCGTTGGAAATGAGCGCGATGACTTGATAGTCGCTTTCCAAGGGCGGAGCGTCGTCTTTGTTGTCGGGCGTTCCGGAACTCTGGTCTAACGTAGTCTAATGTAGGTCTGTTGTGGTCTGATGTAGTCTGATGTAATCTGATGTGGTCTGATGTAATCTGATGTGGTCTGATGTGGTCTGATGTGGTCTGATGTGGTCTGATGCTGTCTGATGCGGTCTGATGCGGTCTTATGCGGTCTGATGCGGTCTAATGCAGTCTAATGCAGTCTAACGCAGTCTAATGCAGTCTAATGCAGACTAATGTAGTGTAATGTGGTCTAATGTAGTCTAACGTGACTATAACTCACCTCTGCCTAGTTTGCTTGTGTTTGACCAAGTAAACAGCGCCGTATGCTCCGTTAGAGATGAGCTTGATGACTTGATAATCGCTTTCTGACGGCGGAGCGCCATCTTTGTTGCCGGGCGCTCCGGGCGGGGACTGGCGGCCGCGGACCCTGCGGGGGAAACTGGTGCTAATACAATTTGATAGTAGGCGATATTACTCTACAGAACATTCACTTAAATAAATTATATACAGACTTTAGAAGACTCTATTGTGTCTAGAGGTAGTGACACCCGCCTTACAATAAAGAGGTCGTGGTTTCAAGTATCGGTTCTGTACCAATGAGTTTTTTAAAATGTATGTACTGATTTTTACACCACTAGCTTTTCGGTGACGAAAAACATCGTGATGAAACCTGCATATATCCGTAGAAGAAATTCGATGGCGTATGTGAAGCCGCGCTGGGCCAGCGTGGTGGGTATGGCCCAATCACCCTTCGTGGGTAGGACTATGTCCTGCAGTAGACTATTAAAAAGGCTGGTACAGTACCATAACACACTACAGACTGTACAACGGTATATAACTTTATTATTTGTAATTACATAAATTATTTAGTTAGCTGTTACGTAACTACATAAAACTGGCTAGTTACAAAGTTTTAGGCTTTGTGTTTATCAGGATTTGATTTCAAACCAAAATAATAAATAGGCATCCAAAATTTAATTAATATATCTTACTTGGCAGGTGAAGTATTTTGCGGGGGCGGCGGCGGCGCGGGGGGGACGTTCATCTCCTCCAGCGGGTCTCTCGATAAGCCCAGTTTATGGATGATGTACTGCGGTATGTCAGTCGTTATGCCCTGGAAATAACATTCAATATTAACTAACTACACAAAGAGGGTAGGCACATCTTGCCACCACTAGTAAAGCTTGAGCAAAGTTTATTTTGGGGTCTTAATAGACATGAAGACTAGGAAAATTATAATTACTCTGTAGTTAGATTATTAAAAAATTTTGGACACGTATTTTTTTCTCTTGTCAATCAATCAACTCAAATTGTTGTTGTTTTTAAACTTTCGGGATTTGAACACAATATTATTATTATATACTACGGGACTATTCGATAATAACTCGAATTGTTGTCAAAGTTTGGGAGTGGGGGTTCGTGACGTCACTAGTGCGACGTAGTCTGTACATTACTTTTACGCGTGGAACTTTTAACGGGCTATATATTCGTAAAGTTTTGTTCAATTGACAAAAGAAAAATTACGTGTCAATTTTTTTTTAAATCTATCTGACATACAAATCATATTTCTTTAGTCATTTAACCTATTATAACTATGACCGGGGTAATAGTTTGTAGTTAAGTATCGTTTGCACACCACGGCCATGGGCACCGCGAGAACAATTTATGGGTACATTTGCATCTGAATTACTGTAGAGAGAGGGTGTCTCAAAGCAGAGCCTCTGGCTTCGCCGAAAAGACCTCACCGTCCTGCATATTTTGTATGTACACTATTTCCTAACAAAGAGGTGCAAGTTCATCTTCTTGCACTTCCTCCCGGCGTCCACGCACAAGCCAGCTCTTCGTATTCTACTACAGATGGACAAAAGGCGTCGCTCCGATCGCGCCATCGCTAGGATCAGCCGAGTCACCAGTGGCGCCACCATCGTATATTACAACAAATGACCTGTAAATGCCTCGCGTGGCCCTCGGCCGCCTCTAGCAGCCGGTAGAACCGCTCGGGGTCGAACTCGAGGCACTCGAGCAGGCGCGCCGGCCGCGCCATCGCTAGGATCAGCCGAATCCCCAGTGGCGCCACCATCGTATATTACAACAAATGACCTGTAAATGCCTCGCGTGGCCCTCGGCCGCCTCTAGCAGCCGGTAGAACCGCTCGGGGTCGAACTCGAGGCACTCGAGCAGGCGCGCCGGCCGCGCCATCGCTAGGATCAGCCGAATCCCCAGTGGCGCCACCATCGTATATTACAACAAATGACCTGTAAATGCCTCGCGTGGCCCTCGGCCGCCTCTAGCAGCCGGTAGAACCGCTCGGGGTCGAACTCGAGGCACTCGAGCAGGCGCGCCGGCCGCGCCATCGCTAGGATCAGCCGAATCCCCAGTGGCGCCACCATCGTATATTACAACAAATGACCTGTAAATGCCTCGCGTGGCCCTCGGCCGCCTCTAGCAGCCGGTAGAACCGCTCGGGGTCGAACTCGAGGCACTCGAGCAGGCGCGCCGGCCGCGCCATCGCTAGGATCAGCCGAATCCCCAGTGGCGCCACCATCGTATATTACAACAAATGACCTGTAAATGCCTCGCGTGGCCCTCGGCCGCCTCTAGCAGCCGGTAGAACCGCTCGGGGTCGAACTCGAGGCACTCGAGCAGGCGCGCCGGTCGCGCCATCGCTAGGATCAGCCGAGTCACCAGTGGCGCCACCTGCGCTCCCGCTTCCGCCGACTTTTCTCGCGTCTGGAATTAATTGTCATGTTAAATTATTGTATAAGTCTGAGACCAACTCAACAGAAGTAACTCTCGGTAAGAAGAAAAAAAATCCAGAAAAAAAATTTTTTTTTTAACAATAACAAAAGATAATAAACGCTGCATATTCAAAAGTAGGGATACCTCGCGGGCCCGGCATATGAGCCGGGACAGGTAAAAAAAAACAAGATAAAAGTTTAAAAAATTATAATCGGACCGCAGAAACATTTTTTTTACTTTACTCATCTTTACCAGTTATTTCATCGTCAAGTAATTGAAATAAAATGTTTTCAGTGCAACATCTGATTTGATCTCAACATCAATAGCTCAGTACTATACTGAATGTATCATATCATGTGGAAATTTATGTAGAAAACTTACCTCAGCAAGTAACCGGTCCAAGCTATCCGACATATCATAGAAATAGCTGCTGGTCACCTGCTTCGACTCGGATTTGTGGAGGCAGTCGCGCGCCATCTCTAATACCTGATCAATCAAAAATTAATCGATTACCAAAGTAAGCTCGTGGAAACTAATAAAATTTAAAAAGACAAAAATTGGTTTACCCTATTGGGTAAACCAATTATTGCGTTGGTCCACTCAATATATTGCGGGCCTTTTATTTTTTTACTATAACGGCAATTAGACAATATTTTTTGCATCACTTTATACCTTCGAAAAAAAAACAAAGCATAGATTGGCATTGACAAGTTTTTAGGGGATTAATCCCTTCGCTTTTCTCTAGGTTTGTTTAGATAATTTATATAGACACATATTTCAAAATTATAAAACCTAAACACGCTTGAGGACATTTGGAATAATAGTTCGCAGAACCAAAAAAAAATGTTTGCATCCTAAGTTTAAAAAGTGGCGGCCTAAGTAACGCACCTGTCTCTGCACAAATCTCTCGATGGGCGGCCGGTCGGGTTTCTTATCCAGTTCAGTGACTTCGTCGATCAAAGCTCGCAACCTGAAACACACATTATATTTATACTTAAACGGATTCATAAAATATGCGGCTGAAACTCGAACTTCTTTTTAGTGTGATTAAGTTTTATTTTGTTTTATATATTATTAAAACCAAACATATTTAAAAGGATAAACCAACGCTCGTTTTGGATGTTTAGTATCAGCGGATATCATTGGAGGTTACTCTATATATATAAAAATGAATCAGGGTTGTGTATCGCTAAAACTCGAGAACGGCTGAAGCGATTTTGCTAATTTTGATCACGAAATATTTGTGGAAGTTGAAGGAAGGTTTAAACGGTGAGAAAATGTAAAAAAATAATAAAAACATTAATTTCATTTTCCCATACAAAATGTTCCTACATGTATAAGTTGACAGATGCTGAGACGAAGTTCACCGGGTCAGCTAGTATAAAATAAAATTCATTTAATTCAGGTGCACATTATCCACTATCACGTAATGCCAGGACCACACATTGGCTATGTCGGCTACAAATTATATTATAACGCAGTAGGCGCACGCCCGTTGTAGGTATGCAGTAACTATGATGTAATCTGCGATGTTTACGTGATCACGCTTCTGGGGTGCTCTATTGTTTTGCGTTTTTTTTGGTGCCTTTTGTTTCCCGGTCTTTTGTATTCGGTTTTATGTTTTTTTTTGTGTATTTGAGAATAATAGGGAAGTCTCGAACTTTCATCTTGTTTACTTTGTCAAACACATTGGCACCGATATTTCCAGAACTGTTCAACCTGCTACTTTGTTAACAATAGCGTTTATTAGATCGAGTAATGTCACAACTCGTCTAGTAAATTCGAGACTGTAATGACGGATATAATACGCCGGCTGACCCTTGGGGACTCAGTTTTTTCGTTTACCGTCGAAGCGAAAACATCTCGTGTTCCAGTGCGATTGTGAAGTGACTAGTTTGTGAGAATATCAGTGCCAGTGTAAAGTGTTTGTGCGAACCAGTTGTGTCTTGTGATTTTGTGCAATAAAGTGCAAAGTGAATAATCGGCGTTTTAACTGATTATCCAAGAACCCATCTTGTAACAATATTATGGGTTCCAACACACCAACTTGTGGATCGGTCTTGGATTGATATTGGACGATCAGTCCAAGACCGATCCACACATTGGTGTGTCGGAATCCAGAATGTAATTTGTATCCAGCGTAGCTAATGTATGGCCCAGGCTTTAAGCTAATAATGTATACTAATGGTTACTCACTTATCATCCATCGCCCGTTGCGCAGCCGGAAACCTCGCAGCGAAGAGCGAAGACATGGCAGACACGGCGTCGTCTCTGGAGCCCGAGCCGCCGCTGGAGCCCGCGCCCGACCGCACGGGCGAGCTGGAGAAGAACGAGAACGTACTACAGACTATATGTGCACCGTTCTGAACGTATATCAGGAGAGGATGTGAGCATCTAATTCTAATAGTGAAAATAGAAAAAATTACAGATACGGCATTGTATCTGGAGCCCGAGCTCTGGAGAAGAACAAGAACGTACTATATACTATATGTGTGTGGACGTATATTATAATAAGAAGGAGAGGATGTGAGCATCTAACTCTATCAGTAAAGAGAGAAGACATGGCAGATACGGCATTGTCTCTGGATTCCGAACCAACTGGAGAAGAACAAGAAGGTACTACAGACTATGTCTGCGCCGTCTTCGCGTTCTACATGACATGACTTGTAACTTGACTGCCTATGTAGTGTGTAATTGTGTATATGTATTATGGTGTAGTATATTCACCTGAGACTCCGGCTGCGAACGCGGCGCGCGGGGCTCTGCGAAGTGGCCGCGTTACCGCTACCGCCGCTGTCCGACAGCGACGCCCAGTTGTTCATGCCGCTACCTTGGGAGCTGCTGCAATGTCATAAGAAAACACGTGTGAACACAATGTTTCAGACAATATTTGGGGAACGAATCTTCGTCAAATATTAATTTGTCTAATGGTTTTCTCGCACTACAGTACCTACGCAATTTTTGTGATCTCGGAAGTCAGGCAAGCGGCATGCAGAATACATGTTTCAACTATCTGTGCTACATCTAACTGCGTAGCGAGCGATTCGTGCCTAACTTCAGAGACTTCAATAAAATTTGCAGGTACTGTCTACTGCTACTGTACTTGGCTAATTTAACGCCAGAGATGGCATCTTAGAGGTCTTGCAATGGTGCAAGAATCCGAACCGATCCTGACCATTGCGACGTACATTGTTGATACAATGACTTTAATGGTTCCGTGAATGATTTTGACATCTTTCACGATTCTTTAAATTGTATAATTATTTAAGTAAACAACACTAATGTTTAATGTTTCATTTCCCATTTCCAATAATTGTAATCAATATAATATTGTTTAACTGTTTAAGTATCAAACTTAAAACATATCCTCTTTTCGTTACTTTCAAATTTGTATCACTGTAACAATACTTTTCATCATTGTTCTTCATATACTTAAAGAATGCTGTAAACACCTATAAGGGATATAATTTAAATCATATATTGTTTGTTATGAAAGTGTTAATTCTAGTTAATATTTGATGTATATACTATTGGTGTTTCTCATGTGAATAAATAAAAATAAATACATACAGTTGTTACTGTATCTATTTATTATGTCCTTGAGCCGTTATTCGAAGCCTTTTAAACATATATATTGAGAATGCATCTTCCGTTTCCGGCCGTATTTGCGGTTGTAGTTCCCTCTGTTGGGCTAAAATGGCAACCCAGGCCGCCACGTTCCCAGGCAGCGTATAGTTCTCCTCATTGGCGTCTTAACTTCCGTGCCGTTAAGTTACGTTAACGCTGTTAGCGTTCGTCGTTATTTCAAAATCATTTCACAAAATTATTTTACTTCTATTGTTCTAAATAACTTAAATAGGTTGTAGTTTCAAAATATTTTTTCTGAAAGTGAATTAATTCAATTTGAAAAGTTATATTTCTACCTACATAATGACTGAAATAAAATATGCGAAAAATTCGTAAAGTTGTTCACGTGCTCGAGGATGAACCTAGTCGACGTCATCGTCCTGTAGCGGTACTAGGAACCGCAGGAATATTATATGGGCAAAGCCAAAATTTTATTACACTTTTACCTTTATATTTACGTCTAATGCTATTAAATAAATGTATGAGTAAGAATGGCGGATTTTTGTTACCAATTGTAAGAAGTGATGTATTTACTAGCTATGTAAATAGCAATTTTAAACGTATTACATTTATTTTATCAATAAAAGTTAAAAGACAAAGTAACAAAAGAAAAAGTTCATACAAAAAATAATGTCCATTTTTGCTGCCCGAATATGTCGAGTCTCCCTGTGAAGTTACCAACGCATTTAAACTAAAGTTTCTAATTCAAATCTTGGTGTGATGTTACTGGAATGTCGATTTTATTACAAACGTTGTAAGATTCAAATTAAATGAGCATTTTATTAGGTTTTATTCTGATGTCTCAAATTCTTTCACTTTTGCGTTACCCTATTTATGTTACTGATTTTTCATACAATTTCTAAACGTAATATAGTAGTAATTATTTTTTTCACAATAGTAACACTTATAGCAGCTGTCACTGTCAAAATTCTAGCCGTTAACCCATTTGTTTTGTTTGTTATGAACAAGTGAATTGGCGGCGTGTTTTCGTGATAAAAAAAACAGTAAACTGATACCTGTGGTTTACAAGGTAGGTTTAAGTTATTTTACTAGTTGTTACTGTAAGAATAACGTTTGAGTACATAAGATTTGTGCTAACATAGCCGCAGCTAACAACTCTTACCCGTTTTCATATAAATTGTGGTGATGCTGTAGGCAGAAGCTTTTTGTGTTACTTTTATGATACTTTTGCGTTACTTTTATGTTACTTTTATGTTACCCTTCTTAAAAGTTTATGTTACGTAACGTAAAAGCATTATAAAGCTAGGAGCATACAGTTAAACTAGCAGAACATCAGATGAGAATAATATTTGTAGCATTCCGCGAGAAAAGTATGATTGTAGTTTTAATTTTTTGTGAGTGTGTCAAAATTATATCACATTATGAGATTTTTACATATTATAATTTTTATTTGAGCTTTAGTGTATCTGCAATTTAACTAGATTAGCATCTTTATATGACCAATAGTACGTGTCAAAAACGCTGTTTAAGTTTAGCAAAAAGGGACCAAGTTGTATGTTGATGCCCGCGGCTTCACCCGTGTGGGTAATACAGTATGGTGGAACAATATTCTTCCGGGATAAAATGTATCTTATAAAGTTCTCTTTACCACATGTTATCAAAATTGGTTGTGTCTTAGCCATGGTAATCACAATATTTTATTATTTTATTAATTATTATTCAATGCTTTTTCACATAATTATTGCAGATTCCATTAACACCAGCCGAAAAACAAAAAAGTACAGAGAGAAATTAAAACTTGAAAATCCAGAAAAGTATGAAGAAATGAAAAGAAAAAAGAGTTTATTTGATTAAACCTCTGAATAAAACATTTTACTTTGTTTTATTTTAACTAACAAGACTGTCATACATAACTGGTGTCTGGCAGACATGTAACTAAAACTAAATTAATTTGATGGGCTAAAAAATCTAGCTATTACTTTTAGTCATTTGCGAAACATTTCGAACATGCGAACATTTTCATCCTGTTAAATTAGTTTTGGTATGTTTATGTAATCTTTTATCTTTAATTATTAATTGTGCATGCAGCTTTATAACACTTTTACGTTACTTTTACGTTACGGTAACATAAAAAGATTAACGTTACTTTTGTGTTACTTTTATGTTATTAGGTGATAAAATTTTGGCTTCACCCATATATCAGACCTCCACGCCGCCATCGCTGTGGGGACCACCACTTGGGCTGCAGGTGGTGACCACGTGACCGCCAAGTCGCTGAGGATGTAAGCTTCAAAAAGAGTAAGGTAGTAGAACACCTTACTGACCAGGTATGGCAAATTCAAAACTATACCTGTTGTACATACTACCCTCGGGTACAGACACGCACGTAGCCGCTGGTCGGTCCCAACACACCAAAATACCTCAGAGTAGAATTATTCCGGCGCCGATCTAGCAGATCGAGTCATCTATAGAGGTGCCCGCCGAGGCGGCCCTTATAATTACAATTAATTTTGAAAATATCTGACAATTGCAAATAAATGCTGATAACTATTACTATTAAAAACATTTTAATGTTGAAAACGATTAAGTTCGGTAATAGCAAACAATCTTGATTGCTACGATAAAATGACACATGTTTTTCATTTTAAGCATGAAAATGTTCAAGCAATTCATTTAATTTTCGAGCGACTTGTTCTCGATGGTCCGGTATTACTTGGCGGTCACTGGAACTACCAAGACTTATTTCATAAGATACCCCCATATAGAAAAGTTTTGTTTAGTAAAAGCAAGTTCTCAGAATTCTTTTCATAAATATTAATGGGGGTACTTTAGTAAATTCTTTTCATTATCTTCCAGACAATTTGAATACTTGTAAAGGTTAGATATACACCTAGCTTATACAAACATACAATCATAACCTTCCTGCTCCGATCAGAAGGTAGTTAGTTCCATGGATATCAGGCGGCGCTAACCCTGAATCCAGTATAGAATAACTCAGCCGGTCGCCTACGGCACCGTCGATTATATTCTTTGACAATGCTCACAAACATCTAGATTTTGTGGTGCAATGTAATCATATGTGCCCATGCTGCCATATGCATTCATTTATTATGTTTTCAGCTTAATATGTATTGCTTTTTGTGATTTTATATATGATAACATTTATTGATACCAATCTAATGATATGCGCCTTTTTTGCCATATGCATTCATTTATTACGATGTGTATTGTATTTTGTGATCATACATAAGACAACATTTAATGATTGCAGTGTAATTGGTATAACAATGTAATTATATGCGTTTTTTAAGGTTTATTGTATCGCCTTTTTGTTGATGCAATGTACCTAATTACTGCGCGTTCTTGTAGCCATTTGAGTTCGATTGTGATTTACATTGCATTTGTTTGGGGTTGTTGTTGCAGTGTAATTGCTATACAATGTAGCATTCAATTATAAATTTTCAACTTGCTTTTTGCGTGAATTTTAATACTGCAACATAGTTATATGAGCCCTTGTGCCATATGCATTCAATAATACATTGCCAGGGTTGTGTTATAATGCTGTTGTGGTTAATAAAATATTAATACCACAGTAGTTTACCACGGTTCAACAAGTCCAGGTAAACTTATTATAATCTTGAAATCAATTAAGTTCATTGAACCAAGCAGATGAGAAGGTAAATTTGATATAACACTTGTTTTTGCGGGTAGATTGAAGCGTTCATAAATACGGGTGAAAGAGCGCCTACCCATTTTGGTGCTAATAATAATGGTAACTGTAAAGACAGGTCTCCTTTTAAGCGCAGCCCGCCGCTAGATCTACGGCACTGCATTTACGGTCACTGTCATGAAACTGTTTCTTGACAAGTAAGTAACCGACGATAAGCAAGTCAACAAAATACATTTTTATTACATACGAGTACATGTCTCTGAAACCAAACCCCGGTTTTTACCACGAAAAGCGATGATTCCATGCGTCCCGTTGTCCATCGGAATAAATTCAATTTTAATTTATTTCAGACACATACTGCCCATATTATTTCTTGCTTGAAATGTTAAAATATTGCTTATTGTTTTATGAATCCTATAGTTTTGCAATTTGGATTTGCAATCGCTCTCAGAGTAATTCAATACTCGAATTTGACAGGATTTTTGTGTGTCAGTCTGTCTGAGGAGTCGAATTTTCGTATTCGAACTGCTATGTTTCTCTGTTTATTTCATTACTATAATTATAGACTCTGGAACAAATCGCGGCTGTAGAGATGAACCAGAAGATATTCAGAATACTTTTGCAATTAATAAGAGGATGGATCAATGTTTCTTCAAACTGTTTGTACAACAAAAGCTACAGTTTCACACACCACAGAGTCAACTGTTTATATTGACCCCTTAGTAAAAATTACCACAATACCTACTTAGTGCAGTGGTATTTATGGGTTCTGTAGACAGAGCTTTGACAACAGCTGATTAAAGAGTTTTAAAGAAAAAGTATTGAACTTTGACCTGTTGGCTATTCCACAGGGTCGACCATTTTTAGTGAGAAATGTTTTTCACTCTCTAATATAAATATTATCCTTATATTTGCTTCGGATATTGTCTCTGCCTTTAAAGACAAATTTAAGTCGTGCATGCGAAAAACGTAAACCATACAAAAGAATGGCTGGTTTGATTTGCGTATCTGATACATTTTCTAGTATACACGGCTGAAAAATGGCAAAATTCTTAATTCTATCAGTCTTGACTAGGCTTAACAAAAAGTTTAGGTATGTAAGTCTTTTATTTACGAAGCGAAGCTTCAGAATCCAGGTCCACTAGTTTCATGCAACACATGCGAGCCTACGCAATGACTTGTTCATGGGTCGAGCGAGAGCGCAAATATGACGCGAAAAAATTTAAAAATATGGGGTGAAAGTTCATGGCTTGTTATCATAATACATATATGTACAACAATAGTATATTGCGAGCCAAGTAAAAAGAATGAGAGATAATACTCTTAATACCTGTAAATTTGTTTGATAAAATTAACAGTAGATATTCCCTGAATCCAGTATAGCATAACTAAGCCGGTCCACGCCACCGTCTAATTACAGATAAAATTAACAGTAGGTATAATACCTACTTAATCATTTATTGCATTGCAACTTATATAATATTTACATTTAGTTTTTATGTAACATGGTCTGTATAGTTTACATATTTATGACCCTATAAATAAGGGTATGACAATAATTAGAATAATTCGTGAAATTCTTGGCTTCAAAGTTATCTTGGCTTGGCTTAAATATTATCATTTCAAATATTCCAGAATCAAATTCAGTTAGGAAGCTTGGCTCCGAACATGTGAAATGAAAGCATATCAAATAATAGTGCTAAGATTAGCCATGTTCGGGATAAATACAAATACATGTACTATTCAATTGATGGTCAATTTTTAATCGACCTACTCATTATTTGCGGGAAGCACCACGACGCTGCGACGGTGTGTTAGTTTCGGGTTATTGTATTCATTATTGAATACAAAGTTCAACACGTTTGAATCTAAGAGTTGGTTATATACCACACCAAGGTTTTCTAACGCGGGATAAAGAGGGGTGCTGTAAGTCATCTTGACTCGCTCGCTCGCTTTGAACAACTGTGAGGAGATTTAAGATTACAAAGCCCACTAGTTAGAAGGATTTAGCTGAGTAACTATTTTATTTTGGTTTTTATTAAGTCTTGCTTGTTATTACTTAATTGAAATTCAGAACTTTTGTACTTATAGTTAAAAATATCATTTTCAACATATAGTATCTACCTTCTATTCCTGTAGATGTAGACTGTATCTATTAAAACAGCTAGACAAGGAGGCCGCAACAAAATGTCAAGTCCGAAACCTTGAACAGTTCAGGGGTTTTGTTGTGGACAGATTTTGGCAAATGTACAATTTTATTTCTAATTCCGGTTTCAAGTTTTGTGCCTAATAGGATCGATAACTATTTCCGTACACCGGTAGTGAAAACTGCATTTTAAACTGGAATCACCAATGATGTAAAATCCTTTATGCCGGAGGCTGATAGTGGTGATACCACCATTGCTGTCGGGTTCAAAGAGTGAATCGACAGACTATTAATAAATGATAAACATAATTTTATTATTATTTTAATTTAAGTCACTTTCTTAAATTCCTAATTGATGTAGTACTTATTAGCGATAACATTGAAACTGTAAGACAGCAATACTATGTATTTGGTTCTGTACAATAATAACATACATACATACGTTACCGGGGCAATATTCGAAACTAAGATGTTATAGTAGCAGTGACTATTATATTAGTTTTCTTCTATATTTTTATGTAGCGCTACATAATTATATCCGCTATATTAACATTACGTTATTACATTTGTGACTGATGTTTTTCATACTGTTTAATTCTATAAATACCTATTAATGTTGACGTTATTCTGTGCATTCACATTGGCGTCTCGTTCACCAGGCGAAAACAAACACGTCTCAATATATATGTTTAAAAGGCTTCGAATAACGGCTCAAGGACATAATAGACGAGTTTTACCTACCAATAAAACTCATATTATGTCCGAAGCCTTATTCGAAGCTTTACAGTAAGTTCTGCCTGGTGTTCATTAATTCCTTATGTTATTGAGACTTCAATGAGGAGAACGCTACGATACGCTGCCTGGGAACGTGGCGGCCTGGGTTGCCATTTTAGCCCAACAGAGGGAACTACAACCGCAAATACGGCCGGAAACGGAAGATGCATTCTCAATATATATGTTTAAAAGGCTTCGAATAAGGCTTCGGACATAATATGAGTTTTATTGGTAGGTAAAACTCGTCTATTTTTTCGTGGTTGTTGCCACGGTGCAGACTTACTTGAGCGAGTTCTGGTGCTGATGGCAGTGTGGACAAGGCCGCGCCGGCTCCGCCTGCACCGCCAGCAGCCGCTCTTGCGACGAACATTGCGACTGCAACACGGGGGAGGACGTCGCACATTATCATATAGCTACTATGTATGGCAGTATACTCTGAACCTTATTCAACTTCAAAATTTCAAACAGTTTAGTACCACTACACTTTAGGGCAAAAACCTGGCTTATTCAAAGCCGCTCTCCAATGATAATATGCAATTCAAAAGTTCGATTTTTAGCAAAGTAGGTATGAAACTTATAGTGCCATTAGGCCTAATTTTAAAGGCGCCATCTTAAATTTAATAGCAACGTAAAATAGTGTTATCTCTATCAAATCCATATAGTGAAAAAGAAACAGAGCTACTCTAAATTGCTATTATAATTATGATGGCGCCTCTAAAATTGGGCCTATTGTATGGCTGCGTTTCCACTTTCCAAGATCTACGAGGATGCGTCGCGAAGGAAGTGTATGTAAGAACCAATAGAATGCGCCTTCATTTACCTATCCTCGTTAGCTATTCTATTGGTTCTCGAAAGACGAATTTTCTCATTTTTAGAACTTGGTTGAAAAATAGAAAAAAAGTACAAGAATTTTTTGTCTGTGCTATACGAAACTAGAATATGCAACAGTAAACATTCAAGTCCAAGAGGTTCAAAGTCAAATCTAAATTAGCCTTTGAGCTTTTTTGTGGCCTTAACTATTTTTTTTCTGCCCGCGAGGTATTAAAACTTTGCGAAAGGCAGAGCGAGATGGAGATATAATACAATTTCAAAATTAAGATACAAAAAAACTCAAGGTGTAATATCGACATCGAACGAAATGAATAACAATCCAAAGCAATTAGTGTTGATGGACGATTAGTGTCGATAAAATCTATAAAATACTTATAGTTAATGATTACATTGGCTTCTGGTGTTCAATTTATTTTAATATTCAGGGCTACTCGCATAAGGATTTTAAGCCGATAGAGAGTGATACAGACCATTATTATGAAGAACTTTTACTATATAGTCCGGGAGGCAAGCGCAAAAAATTGCAACTACTTTCTGAAAGTTGAATTTTTGGTATTACGTTGTCATGGTGGTGTACCTACAACAATACCCCGGATTCAGTCAAATGGGATGCTTAGCGGTTGATGGGGATACACGTTTGAATTATATGAAGTTTGAATTATTTGAACATATGAGTATCTTGCAACTACTTTTAGAATCTGAGAATTTGTGCACGGGCAGAAAAATAACTAAAAAAGAGTTAAACTACAGCCAATCACCCAAAACATGTAATAGAGCCTGTAAGTCAGGCTTTAAAGCCTGACTGACAGACCTTGTTACTTGTTTCAGGTAATTTTCTGTGGTTGAACCTTTTTATATATGTTTCTATCCATACACCAATTTTCAGCTTCTAAAGGTAGTAGCAAGATACTTATTTCTTTTTTTAAAATTCGAACGGGTATCACCATCCACCGATAAGCATCCCATTTGACTGAATCCGGGATGTTGTTGTAGGTACACCACCATGACAACGTAATACCAAAAATTCAGCTTTTAGAAAGTAGTTGCAATTTTTGCGCTTACCTCCCGGGCTATATAGGGTCAACCCAGAATACGAGGAAAAAATTAGCTGTTCCATACAAAATCGCAATAGCCTTATAGTAAAATTTGTTCGTTACGAACGATAAAAATCACCCCCTTTCGGCCTAACATTCTCTGCATTTAAGACCGACCCATCTGCATGTAGTTATGTACTAAGTATGTAGTCAATTTATGAGGCACACTTTATGGGGCCCCGACCGTTTATGTTCTACTTGAAGAGTACGTTTATTCCATTTTATTTCTATCTGTAAATTGAAATATGAATACAAGATATCGCAATGATATTTCTGTTATTACAAGTGTAAATGGTTAATATTTATTTGCGATTAAATTTTAGGTTTCACTCTTCTTTGTCCCGTGTCTTGCAGCATATAATTATTATAATATAATTTTCATCACATCTTTTCGAAAAGGACTACTTGGTTCGCCTTCAAGTGCGCCCAAAGGTGGTGTTTCCTACAAGGAACTTTACAATTACCTTTGCCGCGCATTTTTTGAATTTGGAACAAATAAGTGCGTCGGAATGATCTTTGCCGCGCACTTTTTGAATTTGGAAGTATATTTGTAATGTTAGTGTTCAGCACCAAGAAAATGAATGAAAAGAATGTAAATACAAGTTTTCATTTCTTTTTTTATGAGATACCATTTAATTTTAACTTAGTTGTTACGTGCTACGTTTTATAAATAATATTACAATAAAATACGAGGAGCCTTTTCTTTTCTCATAGAGGTGATGAAAAGTAGAGTGTACCATTCGGGCGTAAAATATATTTTTGGCTCGGGCGACGTACTTCGAATCCCTCGCTACGTTCAGGATTCTACCTAAGAATCCCGAGCGTAGCGAGGGACAAACATACTACAGTAGTGTAACACTTCGCTCTGGATTCAAAAAAGCGCCCTCGCCCGAAAAATATTATTTTGCTCCCATATGATACAATCTACTATATCTTCTTTGCTCTCACTATCTATTCATAACTTTGATAAAAAATAGAGGTGTGTGTGCCTTAAAATACAAACTCAGGACATATAAAATAGAAATTTACTGGTATTATACTTAAAAGAGTAAAGGATATTTCAATAAAATTGCAGCATGAACAAATATGATGACAAACCCATAGCTGCCTAAAACGGTATACAGTCACCAAAATAACATTGAAAAGTTATTTTTGGAAAACAAAATCAGCGAGGTACATTTACTCATACACATGAGTGTTATTTACAACCCATGCACACAGTAGATAACGATCTAGTACTTTTGGATGACATTCAAAAGATTACGATAGCAATGTGCGAAACTAAAATCTGCTTTAACATATTTAAAATAAGACTCAATTATGTGTAAACATTGAAATAAATAGAAATAAACCAGTATGACCGACTTGTTTCTGGAGAATATTATTCGATCATGCTTTATTTAATGGTAATCAACGTTTCGATTACCTGATAAAATTATAATTAGCTTGCATCACACTTGTAGAAAGTTTGATACTGAAATTCTCGAAAACAATAACAAAATTAATCACTATTTGCTAAGGTTCACAGATTTGACAGTGCCTGGTTCGTAAGGTCTATCACAACGGTAGGACACAGGCGGACCTCCGTCCGGGAAAGGTCGAACCTCAGACGGCCAAATAAGAAAAAAATTATAAATTAATAAGTAGAAAAATATGAATATTCCAAGAAACTAGGTGTCCCTCTCGAGGATCAAACTAACTATTTTTATGAAACTAGGTGTCCCTCTCGAGAAACAAACTAAAACAACAGGCTCAAGATCGTCATTGTAGTTTTTCACAATATCAATCAATCAATCAATATCTTTATTTGACAAAGCTTAGCCTAATTACTTACATAATTAAAGCAAACCTATGTAAACAATCTACTACCGATATTAAAACTAATGACCATACCTACAATAGTTTTAGGTCTCGTGTAATAAATAAGGTAGGTAAAAACTAATTTTATAAGTTTTTTTTCTGGACCTCGTCAAATTTTTTTAACAGGATCCAGACCCTATTTAAAACTACTTGCCGACCCCTGGTCTGTGATGTCAGGGGCCCCACTCCCAATTAGGTTTAGTTGGCCTTAGTACAACCAAGAGTGTCATTTAGTGACCTTTGACCTCTTCGTCGTCATTTCAGCCATAAGACGTCCAGTGCTGGACATGGGCCTCTCCTATAGATTTCTAATAAGACCAGTTGAAGGCGGTTTGCATCCAGTGCGTCCACCTTGTAGTTTGACGTCCTACCCTGCGCTTGCCGGTACGTGGTCTGCACTCGAGACCTTTTCGACCCCATCGGTCATCAGTCCTCCGCGCTGTATCCTGTCCACGACCATTTCAACTTGCCTGGTTTGTGCAAAAAGAGAACCGTCGTGGCGTTACGGTGAACTAACTATAAAATTTTAATCAGCAGCCGAGGTAACGACTACTTGGTAGACGCGAGTACTGATGAAAACCGAATTGGTGTCTACCAAGTAGAACAAACACTTTAAGTTGTACTACATCGACTTGTCATTTTTTATATTGTACTAGGCAGCAAAGCCGTGGTGGTCTAGTGGTAATGACGCCCGCCTTACAATCGTGAGGTCGTGGGTTAAAATCCCAGTCCCGTACCAATGAATTCTTTGAAATTTATGTACGTAATTTCACACCACGGGCTTTTCGGTGAAGGAAAACGTCGTGAGGCAACCTGCATGCGTCCGTAGAAGAAATTCGATGGCGTATGTGAATCCACCAACCCGCACTGGGCCAGCGTGGTGGATATGGCCCAATCACCCTTCGTGGGTAGGCCTACATCCTGCAGTGGACTATTAAAAAGTCTGGTACAATACAGTACAGTACTAGGCAGCAATAGCAGAGCAGTTTTATCAACGTAACAAAATTAGTAAAATGGCACACGGGCGACCTCACTTACGACGTTTCTATTTTTGCACAAACTATCTATTGGTATGGTACCTTACATATTAAGTAACAATTCTTTTGTTTTAGCTACTTCAGTGAATACGTGCAAAATATTTTTTTTTTATCGTGCTTCACACACTAGGTGTATAGAAACTTTCTTTTTGTGATAAACATTTCAAAAATTGACGCGTTCGCAGGATTTGAACCTGCATCCTCTGGGACACCGGCCCAGATGCTTTGTCCAATTAAGCTAAATCGCGCCCTGCGAATCCGTCGGATTAGTGAGTGTTTATCATTTTTACCAACTACTGCATTGTTGGAAGCGCCATTTGTGAGAACTGCTTTAAACCAGTCAGTCACTTAATGTGAAATTATTAGAACTTCTTACCATTAACGAGAAATGACGCATTGTCCCAGAGGATGCAGGTTCAAATCCTGCGAACGCGTCAATTTTTGAAATGTTTATCACAAAAAGAAAGTTACGTGCAAAATAGTCTTATATTTGCGAAAAATATGTTTAAAAGCAGCAGTAGGTCACGTCCGAACGTTTCGACAGACATAATTGCCTACTAAGAAAAGTTAACAAAACAATTTACACGGAAGTGCAAAGTGAATCACTATACTCGGAACAAGTGCATTAGTCAACTGCGTTTAGGTTTTTATATATTTACTAGCTGCCCGGCCACGCGTTGCTGTGGCTAAATAAATTAAAATTGCGACTATAATTTGAGATTTAAACTATCCTATCTCTCAAGTTGGATCGCACTGCACATGGTGTGCGAATTTTATTATAATCGGTTAAGTGGTTTAGGAGTCCATTGAGGACAAACATTGTGACACGAGATTTATATATATTAAGATGTGGTGCAGATCACGCTAATTCTTTTAATGGTACAATTCTGTAAAGTTTTCGTATGGAGCAAGCGCAGCGTAGTCGTCCACAGACTAGGTGTTATTATTTTATACTACGGGACTACTCGCGCACTAAAATTACCCGTGTAAAATAATACTAGACTGAGACTGTGACGGGTAGACTGAGTCTACCCGTGACCACGGTCGATGCAACTCGGCCGAAACGTCGGGATGAGGAGGTATTTATTTATCTCGTAATTTTAGTGCGCGATTAGTCCCGTAGTATAATATTTGACTGCCTCGGTGGTTCAGTGGTTAGTGACCCTGACTTCTGGACCAAAGAGGCGTGGGTTCGATTCCCACGCAGGGCAAATATTTATGTGATGAACATAGGTGTTTGCTCTGTGTCTGGGTGTTATTTAGGTACTATCTATATAAGTATGTATTTAAAAATATGTATATGTAGTATATCAGTCTCTGGCAGCCATATCACAAGCTTTGCTTAGTTTGGGGTCAGAGACCGTGTGTAAGATGTCCCCTAATATATATATTTTTTTTAATAATGTGTTCAAATCGCCAAAGTTTAAAAACAACACAGACTAGGTGGACTGACGATGTATTAAAGATCTCAGGAATGCGCTGGATGCAGGCCGCTTCCAACCAGTTTTATTGGAAATCCATAGGCTGATAGACTGTTGGATGGATGAATTCCGTGGCCTAGCTTAGAATATCACGCAGCAGCAGACAACAGTGTCGTCGAATAAGGAAGACAGGCGCTGAGGCAGACGTATCGCTAGTTACGGTATGTATTTCATGGAAACCAATAGTGCGCGCACTTGCCAGTAAGGGTTGCTACACACATAAGTGGGCCGGCTCGACGGTTTACCGAACAACAAAGCCGATCCAAAACAATTACTACACTAGTTCGGAATCGTACGGTTTGTACCGATCAAGTAGTTCCTTCACGTTTGATCGGCACAATTCAGTTTTCATTAGGCCGTTGTGCGTCTTCGCTGCGGTATGCCAGACCGATTGGCCAAAGCCGGCTCATTAATGATAATAATGAGTCGGCCTACACATTCCATGCCGGCCCGCTTATATGTATGTAAAGAGAGACCATAACCAATCTACGTGACTCGTTTAGGGGAAGATGAGTCTTCGAGATTTTGTACTGGTACCAAAAGTATTTGAACACAAATATGACACTTACTGATAAACTAGAGCTGCCGGGAGTGGTGCCGTAGCCGGAGGAAGGCAGCGACGCCACCGACCACCTGCGACCATCGCTGTCGACAATACAAACATGACACATTAGCCCACTAGTGGGGTTATCCAGAACTGGTGAACTAAGCTCAAAGGGGGTGATTAGGAATATCATTACGAACAACTTTTACTATGGGAACATTTCAAAAATCGAGAAAAAAATCAGCTGTTTCATTTACATTATGTCGATTCCGAGTTACAGTTTTGTATGGAACATCTGATTATTTTTCTCTAATTTTGAGTTGGCCCCATAGTAAAAGTTGTTCATAATGATGGTCTTAATCACCCCCTTTCGGCTTAATACAGGGTAAGCAGATAACCCTGTATAGCGGTGAGATGGTTGAAAATAATATTGGCGGAAAAAAGCTGTGAATCGTTCGTTGCTCATGTTACATGTATTGTGGCTAAGCTTACCTATGTTTACATTTAGTACTTATGTCATAATACCAAGTTTATTAACTTAGATGTAATTATATATTTCCGTATCACATGTTAACGTACATTTTGTAAGCAACTCGTGCACAGAACCCTGAAATACAGGCCTTATCGCCTAGTTCAGGGATCACTATACTTGTAAAAGTTTTTTTTTTGGAATATTTATATATTATATTATCTGAAATTTTAATTCAAGGAGCGAAAAACACGTTTCCGCACATTTTATTTAGATTAATATAACACGGATACTGATGACTGACAATTTATTCTATTTAATAGACAAATTACACCAGTGTCGATAATTTTTACAACCAAAAAAAATAATAGTAGGATGAAACCCATTAGAAAAGGAGGGGAATATTATAAAAATAAAAGGAAAAATAATTTACGAGCGATCTGAGGTCGGGAAGGGGATGGCGGGGGGGTTTTAAGGGTAAAAAACGGTTTTTCTCGATTTCCGGCAAAACTAAAAGTCCTATCGAAAAAAGTCATATGGCAAAGTTGTAGGTAATAAAAAGATCTAAAACTTTTGTATTGACACTTTTTTCACATAACCTCAAAATTTATGTGAAAAATCCAAAAAAACATGTTTTTGGTTTTTTATTTTTATCTTTTACAAAAATATTTTTTGTAACGAAATTTGGTGAAAACTTACCTTTTTATGTCCCAAATACGCTGTAATTTATTTGATTAAAAATATTATTTTTTTCACCTTATTTTGAATTAATATTGAAAAAACACCCTAATTTTCAATCGAAAATTCACCCGTCAAAATATCAGCTTTTTTCAAAAAGTTGGTATGTTTTCTGTTCGTTGAAATCTCTACTTTCCTATGGCGAAAAAAAATATTTTTATAATATTCCCCTCCTTTTCTAATGGGTTTCATCCTACTATTATTTTTTTTCAGTCTTTATTATTTTTAAAGGCTTCTACTCTGGTCTAAATCAAATGTCGACTGTCGTATAAACCGCATTTGGCAGCCTTTCCTTATGAATAATACTGACGCTCGAACTCGTATCGCTTAGTAAATAGAAAAGCTATTTTACATAGTTAGGTAACATTCATTTGGTCTAATATTGAGTTATCAGTCAATCAGTTTAACAAGTTATTATTTTCTTCGTTTAGTTAGCGCATTGGTCGTTCTTTTTCTTTTAATATATTTGAAATACTTCAACAAAAATTTCTTTTGCAGTCTTGGTTAAGACTTTGAAAACTTGATCTCTTTTGTATAATTTTATTAAGTTGCGCACTTGAGGTATCTGCCCACTATAACACACCATACCATGACCGTGTTATGAACGTTAAACAACAACAAAGATACGCTCTACTATGTCCACTACAGCCTACATCAACAATTTAGTAGACGAGAATAGTTTGCCGGTGCCGAAACGCTCGCCCATGACAGGTGACGGTGCTGGTCGGTGACGGAGCGGTCTAGTGATCACAGTCTCATACTTTTCAATACTAAGAATATTTTTTGCCCAAGACGTTCCTAACACGGTCATGGTGCAGCCACCTTTATTGGGAAAAACAAAACAGTCAATATCAACTTCTACGTGACGCATTTATTATGAGCGCTCGTACATCTCATCCTTGAAAAGACAATATCGCAAGTGAAGAATACCTTCATCTCTCGATATTCCCATCTGGCATATCAAAGGGCGCGTATGGCAAATAAATATTGATACATCAGTCAAGCTGTCAATTACTGCCTAATATCCCCGGAGGCTGGAAATATCGGCTGTTCAAGGATATACGGTGAAAGAGCACGTGTCGAGAAAAGGTCAGGTGTTATATTGTCTTTGTAGTTGAATTCATGGGAAAATAAAAGGATGTTTTAGACTTTGGATCTTAGACTATAGAGAAATAATGGTCGGCATTGGGATGCATTATTGAAAAGGTTTTTTGAAAATGCAGTTTGACATAGAGGCAATGCTGATTTATGGACATTTTTTTTTTTGGACATTTGCGGCCAGTTTGTTCGATGCAAGTTAATTTTCGGCCGGAGGCATTTTCGAATAAAGTCGGAAACATACTATCGGACGCGGCTTACGGACGCGACTTAGCTATGTGCACAGTCTTAAGACATCAGGTGTGCCAGATCGCTCTCGGACGTCTAAACGCTCAAGGTCGTCCGAAAGTGACGTCCGCGACTTATGTCCGATAGTGTGCTCGGCTCAGTGTACTTTCATAGCCTAGGCCACGGCTGTCAGTCGCGTCCGTAAGCCGCGTCCGATAGTATGTTTGTTTCGAGCTTTAGAAAAGTATCGCAAATGGCCGAAAATTTATACAAATACCTCTAATTTGTTCGGCCAGAAGAGTTTTCAAAAATATACATTTTCGGATCCAGAACTATATGTTGTAAAAAATACTGCCAAAATGTTTTTTGCCTTAGCCAATTAGAACAAAGCAGGTTATACCAAGACTTGAGAGTAAACTTCGATTATTCATCTGTCATAATCAAAGAGAGTAAATTAATATATGTGGTAGATTGCACTTGGCCCAAAATCATTGCCGAAAAATTGTTCGCACCAGCGAGATTATAGCAAGATAAATCCCCCTGACCTCATGTCATTGGGGTAATCTAGACAGAGTTAAACGGCACACTTCGCTCCGTATCACGCCAGTAATTAGGATTAGGATTCATTTTCTGATAGGGGCAGTTCCGCCCAGAAAACAATGTCGCATAAGGCATTTTCGGTCAGAAAAGTTCCAGAAAGTGGAATTTTTGGATCTTTATTTGTTAGAAAAAAGACGTTACAATGTCTTAGCCAAATGAAAAAAAACCGCTTACCAACACCAAGAACCGAGAAAAAATATTAAGCGCTAGATTTCAGTTGGAGCGAAATCCATTGACAAAACATTGTTATACTCGTATCGATAGAACGAGACAGAGTTATGGTGAAGTATATATCTGTCACCTGTTCACATGTCCACAAAACTTTTATTGTGGTCGTATTCTAAGATAAAGCTAGATAAATCCATCTGACCTCATGTCATTGGGGCAATCTAGACAGAATTAGTCAACCGGCACACTTCGCTCCGTATCGCGCCAGTAATCTGGGATTACCTACATCGTAGCTAGATTATCTCGAAAATAAGACCTAACCTAGCCTTAGCTTTAAATCACGATAAGGCGCTTACGTGAATCCTACACGCGGGTGCAGTATGGACTTTTATCACAAGACAGGGAGAGTAAAAAATCCGATTGTTTTTTTATTGAAACTGTTTTCAACTGTCTGTTGTTTTATACTATTGATCGCTTTGAGGTAAACGCGCAACGTCCTCGCTCAGGAGCCTAATTCGTTGGTAACATCAAAGCTATATAACATAACAGACTGCGATGCGTGCTGTTCCTGCGACAAAGACGGTTGGGTTGTCATCACATCTTTCTCAAAATGGTGTATAAAGTACACTCTTTTTCGATTATGAACGACTTTAACTACGCCACCAATAATGGTGAAAACCCAGTACACTACCGCGTAACCACGCGACAAAACAACGCAAAATGGTCTAAAAAGTTCACTTCGAAAGTGCGTTTCTTTGATTGCACAAAAAACTTGTCTTCATTTTCGTCTTTCCATTTAGCATTGCAACTCAAAATTCTTATCGCTTTTTTTAACCTACATAATTTATTAGATTAGATTAGATACACAATTTTATTCTTATGTAAATTAATTATCACTAGTGTGATAAAATGAACCAACAAGAGATTGTAGAACTTTGAACTCATTCATAGTTTAGACGTATTCTCCCATACCACGGTAATGGTATCTAACAGTAATGTGACCTCGGCCCCGTCCTTGAAATAGCCCACATGGCGACGCAGAACGTATCACGCGCTAGGGGTACCCGCCCTGCAGGCCAATCGCACTAAAAAATTACAGCTGAACTACAATTGAACTTTAACTGAACTTCGACTTTTGTCTATTTTCGTATCGCACTAATGATTTTGACTAAAGTTGAAACGCAACTCGATCAGAGTTGGAACGTAACCGGTGTCAAATGAACGGTTGGTGTATAATGTTTAGCGCAATACCTTGAAGCTGAATCGAAACTTAACTACAATTGCAACCGAACTTTAACTGAATTACAGATGGAACGCAGCTGTTTCAAATTAACGCGATTGGCCTGCTGGTAGGTAAATCGCACGCTCTCTGATATAAATCCATAGGTCCGTTCATCGCTGCGGCACACCCCTGCGATCGTTGTGTAAGGAGTGCATACCGAACTCCAAGGCGCGTAGGTGTGATTCGCGTTCCAATCGATTGTATGAAGACAGAATACTGTTAGATAGCATTAACGTGCCCATACTGTCTCTATATTATACGGCGCCTACTAAACAACAAGCCTTTCCTAAATCTAGATTGCCAGATGACGATACAAAAACTAAGGTCACAGCAAAATGAACTTTAACATCGCAACATAAAGTAAAAAATCGAATGTAATTCCGATGATACTGTTGAGTAATGCTGCATTCAATGTGATACTTACATATCCTTAGTTCTAATGCGGTTAGACATGTAAACAATACACTTACGTTATAAAATACTTTATGAAACTGAAACAATGCAACCTGTTTTGATCGTACAGTCCTTGATCAATGCGCCTGGTAAACTGTGTCAAAAGTAATAGAAATATGTACATATATACTGCATAAAAGATAGCTTGATCTCTGCGACAGTGACATTGACATAGAAGATTGACATTTTTAGAGTTGGGATAGTGGTGGAAAAAATTGATTTATTAAACAATGTTGTAATGAAATCGAATGAGTAGTTGTAGGTGAGAAATTGGATTTTATTTACTTACTATTATTTAAGATCAAGTATGTACACATGTAAATAATGTTATGATATTAAAATATACAGTAAAATTAATGATAAATTAAGTTTTATTTAAAATATCGTCAGTATAAACTATCGATATTTTAAATAATACTCTATCTAAAACTCTGTGGTCACGATCATTCGTCGCCCATCACTAATCGGCATGCCCATAAAGTATGATATTGACAGGTACTGTCTGTACTATTAAGAAATTCAGGACTTCATAGAGGTGATTTTTCTAACAGCTGTCGCAGAGATCAAGCTATATTTTATAGAGTATAAATAAAATTTATTATAACTTGCAATATACCTACTGATTAACATACGGTTGAACAATTATCATAATCTGGAATGTCATATGTCAATGTCATTAATTATTAGGAACAACGTTTACTATGAGACTGGCCCTGAAAACTCAAAAAACATCTGTTTTAAAAGGGTGGCGAGAGTGCTGTTTTTATTTTTACTTAATTTTGCAATACCAAGATTTGTTTTTGCAAAAGTTGATCGTAGGACATGTTAGGTAAGTGTAACTTAATGTACTAGAAAATAAATCAAGGTACTCAAGGGCTTACCACAAGGGGCCCTTCGAGGGAAACATGGGGACCTAACCTAATATTTGGATTAATCAAAGATACACGCGGATCGGGCGGGACAAACATTTTAGGTTACAGTAGCGCGTGGTGAGCGCAGAAACACCGAGGCCCCTTTGCAAGAAACAGGGGCCCCGTGTCCTCTGAAGGAAATATAGGGCTCTGTAAGTTTATTACAGGATCTACGCAGATGGTTGAAAAATCAAACATAATGTAAAAATTACTACATGACTGACACATCAACTCGTGCGAACTATTCGAATTCTGTTATGCCAGTTTTGGCGAAAAAATAATTATATACGTCGCATAGCTCTCCTATCGCTCAATCCAATCAAATCGTATCTGAGGTCGCATTGCGAACGTACTTGTAATCTAAGGTAAAGTTAACCACAGCTTACTAACAGTTCCTTCCCTCGCTTCACGCTCGACGATAGTAGCGCGTGGTGTAGGGGGTGCGCGTGGTGAGCGTGGGGCCACCGGGGCCCCTCGGCTGGGGACAGGGGCCCCGTGCCTGGGGAGCTGCACCTGCCTGACCCCACCTGGAAATAAAGATATAGTTTTTATTTCGTGTAAAATAAGCAGCATTAGAGACCTATTTTTTTTCTTTTGTCAATTAAACAAAAATTGATGAAGATATAGCCCGATAAAGTCCCGCGTGACGTCACATGTCACATACAAATGTAAAAACTTTTGTCAAGAGAAGTGACATCAAGACCCTCACTTCCAAACAACAACAAGGTTTATCTTTGTCATTTGTTGTTTGATTGACAAAAGAAAAAATACGTATCCAATATTTTTTTTATAATCGTAACTCACGGACTTATATTGTTTTTTTTTACCCAATCATCGTGCCTATTACATATAATGATGATGATGATAAATACATATTAAACTAGTTGGATCGGGCCGCTGGTACTTTTCCGATTACTTCCAAATTTTTTTCTCTCCAGCCAAGTCAGGTTTGTGCAATATAAAAACGTTATTTCCGCACCACGATGGTACAATAGCCTTTGCACGCCTTCTCAACTATTATTTATTCAACGGCCTAAACAAGAAGTCCATTCGTTGCGAATGATCGGTTCCTGTCAATCTAAGTTTTTTGTTACCAACCAACTCAGCTGTAGAGTGGACTTGAAGCGCCACTGTCGAATTTCCTGAATAAAATTAAGAGCTTTTGCTAAGAAAAGTGACGTCCACAAGTGGTATATTATTCAGAGAAAAATCGAACCAAGATGATATATACATCATTTGAAAGCTTGTTTTATGGGCTTCCCAAATATATTTAATTTAGATTTTTTCGCCCCTCCAATTTTTTTTAAATGTGAAAAATAAATTGTATGAAAAATAACAATACAGCTTATTACTTTTTCTAGTTTAGCAATGATAAAGTGCTTTTATCGTTATTTACCTTGCATTCGTAGCTGATTCTTTCACATTCATCACTTAATTTGCTAAAATTAAAAATTATAACCTACCAGGGTGACTAGTTAGTAGGTACAATGTGACAAAAAACCATTTTAAAAGTGTGTCTAATTGGTAAAAATGCTTCTATTTAACAATTTAGAGGTTACTTAACCAGGGTTGCTAGAGATAAACTACCTGTTGAGCCAAATATATTTACTTATCCTAATAAAATCAAAATTAATTTTTTAAAAATCGGAGGGCTCTTTTTTGTTTTTAACTGTTGTAATAGACTCAGAAAAATATTAACTTTACCGAAATGTAACGAGTGTTGTGGTTAGAATTTTTGATTATTATTATACCAGCCTCCATACATTTTGTGGACATGTCCTTTTAGCAACTTCTTTTAGGCCTATTTTGCACATTTGTAACTTCCAAATAAGTGAGAAACTGACCAACTATTAATATTTATTCTATTAATATTTAACAAACGGCGATATTTTGTTACAGTACAGTAGCCTTTTTAATAGTCCACTGCTGAACATACGCTTACCCAGAGAACAATCATTCCGTACCGGTTTAAAGGACTTACTGGTACGGGAGAAAGATTTGAACCCACGTCCGCGCGTCAGTGAAGCGGGTGTTACTACCTCTAAACCACCACGTCATACTATACCTACAATTAGTACTATTTTGGTAGCAATGTTGTTTGCAACATATGAATGAGATTAACAAAGGACAGGTATAGTTGGCGAAACAGGGATAGTATAGCCATATATCCTGCAGGCGCCTGAATTAAGCTGATGATAGCAGGGGTGGAAACTGAGTCCATGGCCAAAAATACTGATTTTACTGACTAAAACTCGTTAAAATACTGACCATTTACTGACCAAATTTCTATAATACTGACCCTTGGTCGGTCAATATACCTAATACCATACGAATGTTAGTTGCTGTTAGTTAAGTATATTTGTTAATAGTGTATGGAAATTGATTGTAAATAAGTAAAAAAAAATGTTTTTGGGTTTGGCCTCCACCAATGGTACTACTGACAGAAAACCTACCCAACCGCTGCTTTAAATTTTGCGTACTGATTTGATGATAAGAAACAATAAGAAGAACTATCAAAACAGTAAACGGACTGTATGTTGCTAGGAAAACCAAGGAATAAAAGTTTATTTATAGATCATCAATTCAATATATATACATGATTTCAAAATGTTTAATTGTTATCAAAGACAAAACAGCTTTTTTTATTTAATAAAATAAAAAGCCCCTTAGAAATGAGAATATCATATTATTCTCAATAATTTTATCAGCGTGGCATCATATATTAATAACATATTAATAAGATATTTTTAAGGCACTCCCCACTCCAAAACCGCATTTTTGTCACCTCAATCTACAGAAACTACACCACTTTTACCTTAACCTTAGCCCCTTAACGTCAAAATACTGACTTTACAGACCATTTTTCGAAAAAACTGACTTTTACTGACCTTAGCCAAAAAAACTGACTTTTACTGACTTTACTGACCATTTTCCACCCCTGTGATAGAAATGATAATTTGTTAGAAAATCAAAACTTCAAAACCAAGTTATATGTACATTACATACATCATACTTATACAATGCAATGCGAATATACAAGCATTTGGACAATGTAGTTTAATTGTTATAAAGGTCATGCAGTTGCTCAAATAATTTGAATACAATGCTTGTGTCGTATAATTTTTAATAAGTGCAATTCGTAAAGCATTTTGAAGACTTTTTGTTAAATTGTCGATTTAAGAGGTGTGTCCACTGTAACGTGCCACATCATGACCGTGCTAGGATTCTGCGGCCAGTCGTCAAATCATTGAATTGTCAAATTCTATACTCGTCAAAACTTTATTTGTCAAAATAGAATGTTGTCAAAATCAAAAGCTATGTTTGTCAAGAACGTGACAGGCAACATAATATTTTATTATTATACTACGGGACTAATCGCGCACTAAAATTACGAGATAAATAAATACCTCCTCATCCCGACGTTTCGGCCGAGTTGCATCGACCGAGACCAGGGTCGATGCAACTCGGCCGAAAGAGTTGCATCGACCCTGGTCACAGTCGTGGAACCTATCCTTTAGAATAATAAAAGTAAGTTGATCATAATAATCACGTAAGGAATGTCCAAGACAAGTGAGTCAAACCAGCTCTGTATAAACAATCGTGATGTCCATACAAGTGAGATAAGTGATCTAATGCAATCCTTTAGAGGAATAAAAAAAATCCTACCCAGCCAGTGTTTTTCTATCGTATCAATTTATCTATCGGGCCGTGTTTGGAAAATCAGCCAGTTTTTGCCGTTCCGTTTCAACCTTGGCGTAGATCTTTGACATTATATAGGGTGAGTCATTGTCACAGTTTGAATTATAGTACCTTTATGTTAGGGTTATCATATCTCAGAATTTGTTAGGATTTTCGTAATAGCGACCGAGATTTGGTTTCGTTATCATTATCAGCCGTCCACTGCTTTACATAGACGTTCCCTATAGACTTTTAATAAGACCTGTTGGAAGCGGATTGCATCCATATTCCTGCTGTCTTGATTAGATCACTAATCCATCTTGCCAGTGGATGTTGGTAACCGCAGTATTTTAAGAACTTCCAGTCAAATAAAGACGACTTTAGATATAACGTAATATATGTATTGTTCGTTAGGTATGTCAGGCTGACCCGACGAACTTCGTTTCACGCAATATCTTCATAAATTACAGCTTATGTGTTATTTTGATGTATAAGCATTACTGTTGAAAAGTTCATCTCAATCCGTTCAGTAGTTTTTGCGTGAAAGAGGAACAAACATCCATACATACATACAAACTTTTGCGTTTATAATATTAGTAGGTTTGGCCAAAGAGAAAGGTTTATGCCCTTCAGTGGGCCGAATCAAGTAGTTAATGATGATGAAGAAAATTAATAAGCAAAATTACATTAGAAAAATCTTTTTGCAAATAATTCAAGATTTTTCAACGTGTACTAAAGAAAACACCGGTTTTTACTCACGTATAATATCGCGTCCGGGCCGCTGGGAACCCGACCGGTTTCAGAGTAATTAGTACTCCTTTGTCAGGGAATACGCGCGCTCCCGTCGACTGGCGCATGTGCGCGTGCGCCAGTCGACGGGAGCGCGCGTATAATGAATTCTCACGCGAGTTTTAATGAAGTGGTTTTTTCAACTTGTTAATTTTCTCTGAACTTTCAGCTCATTTAATGTGGTAACCCTACGCCATGGCATTAAAGCGGTACAAGATATTACTGTGCATATTACTTTATCCAACGGCTTTAAAAGGGTGCAATAATACTAGAAGGTTACGCGATTTATAATATTGCGATATTTGCCTAAATAAACAGACATTTAATTCCCAATTGTTCTAGACCACGGTAATTTTCTAAAATATCATGTCAATAATTATTATGATCAAGATTCACTATGGTGCAAACCCCGAAAATGCATAAAGAAAATTAGCTGTTCCATACATCGTGTAACAAAAAACAATGGGTTGCACGCCGGAAGTGCTGACAGAAGTAAAAACTTCCTCCGTCTTACGAATTTTCGATCAGGACACGTGTCCTGACGCGAGTTTGACATTTTTTACCCATCAAAAAAGTGCACGGAGTTTTGGCGGGAACGCGGAAAAATCATGTGGCCTCATTGTATTATTTTGTTAAACTTGTGTTTTTATCAGTGATAATTAGTGAAAAATGGTGGTATTTCGTTGATTGTGAGCTGATTTACGCGCATGAGTGTAGGCAAGTGATATAATGTGACGTATCATATTGTTCCGTGTTGTTACCAAAACTCCATAGACGCTTCTAGTAGTCTCCACTGCTTTACTGAGGTATGACTTGGACTATAAATGGACTTGACCGCGACTTTATTGGACTATGACGAGACTACGACAGTAACTATTTTGATAAAAAAATTATCAAAAATTATTAAAACTTATTACTTGACACTGGCAAATGCACAATAATGCGACGCCAAAACTAAGAAGAAGAAGAAGAAAAAGTGCACAACGCTGCTAAAGAAGTTCTTTTATAACCTTGACCTATTCCTGAAACTCTATTACTTAAGCAAAGTTAATTATATCAAAAACACAAAACAAAATTAATAAAGAGCTATCACACAGGGCTTCAAGAATTAAGGATGGGATAAAAAGAATTGGGGCCCCAAAGCTCCCAATTAAGGAAGGGTTCGCAAAAAAACTTTCGTATAAGGGCCCCAAGGCTTTTAATTAGGAAAAGGTTAAAAAGTTATTCGTATACGACCTTTGGGGACAATTTTGTTTTGTTGAAAAGAAAATCATTCGATAGAGAATTCAGAGTGTACTAAGTACTAAAAGGTGTGATCCTTATTTATAACTTTTACTGTGGGTCAATCCAGAATTCGAGTAAAAAATGCTATTTTCGATTCCGTGTTAAAATTTTTGATGGGGAAGCTGTAAATTGTAGAGTATTAAAATTGTTGTCGGCGTCGTTCGTCGTATCAGCCATAGGTTAACTACTGGACATAGGCCGTTCCAATTAAAAAAATCTCCAATAAAACCCAACGCGACTCCACCGGTCGTCAGTCCTCCATGCTATGTGCCCTATCCACTACCATTTCAACTGGCCAATCAGCTGGGCTGTTGGTCAATTTGGTTCTTCTACTGATCTCGCCGTTTTTGATTCGATCTCGCAGAGAGACTCGGAGCATAGCTCTCTCCACAGCTCGTTGGGCAAATTAGAGCTTACTAATGAGACGCATGGAAGAAAACGGAGGAGACCTTTGCCCAGGAGTGGGACAGTATAGGTTAAAAAAATGAGGCCCACAGTTACTTATTTTTAAATTCCTGCAATTATTTTCTTAATTCATGTAATTCTTGAAATAAAAATGGCAGTATGAATCATTTTATCGCCAATCGCGTCGCTCATGCGCAAGTCTCGGCCTCGCCTCAGCTGTTTGTTATTGTTTTTATGGGAACGCATTTAATCCGGTTTTTACGAACAGTTTTCTAACACAACGTTATTTATCATCCCATTGTCATTTGGTTAACTAAGTGGGTCGTGACTCCGTCACTTTATGAGTTTAGCGGCGTGGCAACTGCGTACATACAAACTTATCTGCTGAGTTGAATTTGGGCGCCACTACCGCATTCACCTAAGGGGGTTTTATACGCCAAATTCCAACTCGCTCGCTAAATTTCACAAGAATTAAATAAATAGAAAATTGATTCCCGTAAAAAATATAATTATGTATCATTGGTTTGTCATAAAAATACACACTATCTATGGTAATTTTTTCTCCATTTTATGATGACTGTATGTCGGGATTTTGTTTCTATTAAATAAGTCAAAAGATTACATTTATGTCAAAATATATGACGGAGTGAGACAGAATAGCTGGTTTTACTTGAAAGCAATAGTGATGATTTTAAAGTGGGTATCACCCGTATGGGGTCGCACGTGGCAACACTACATGCTTGTGTCGGAATGAAATGACTTTGACAGATGACGGAAAAACGTCATGCCATTCCGAGCGCGAGGCGGATTGCACCCGTACAAACCCATTGACTTTGAAATCTGTTTCCATCCTCGATAATTCTTGTTAAATTGATTACCAAGTGATACTAGGTCAATAAAACCACCCGTTGTAGTAGTACAGAGTGTTCATTTTGGTGAGATGGACAACTGGAGACCGCCGGCGAGCTGTACCAATGAATGACCCACAAATAACGGTGGCGGGTGATTGAGACGATCACTCTCAGACCCCGACATATATATCTTGACGGCGGTAAAATTAACTACTAACTTCGCGAAACCCAATGTTCGCCCAGCTGCTAGTAAGCTTCAGTCCGGATTGGGTTATTCGCAGCATGTAGCTAAGTTAACAGCCGCCGACAAGTTGAGGAGATCCTCGTGGACCAACTGCTTGCACAACTAGTTGGACATCCAAAATACGTACTCATAATGACACAAGTCATTATGAGACACGTAGACAACTACGTCCTGTACCTGTACCTGTACCAGCCTTTTTTTTAACAGTCCACTGCAGGACGTAGGCCTACCCACGAAGGGTGATTGGGCCATATCCACCACGCTGGCCCAGTGCGGGTTGGTGGATTCACATACGCCATCGAATTTCTTCTACGGACGTATGCAGGTTTCCTCACGATTGTAAGGCGGGTGTCATTACCACTAGACCACCACGGCGTCACAACTACGTCCAACTAAGCACAACTATGTACAATTTAATGATTTTAGCTATTCCATGTGACACAACTACAATCAAAATAGATACCTAGTATTTATTAAAAAATTTCAGACCTATACTCTAATTTGCAAACGTACTGTTAGTACCAACATATTGCTGACTATGCAGCCCCCACTTGCCTACCGATTTACGTCAACCAATATTGGAGACTCTGCAATATTTTGCGTATATAAACTCACATTTTCAATCTAAATCCCCCAGTTATTTCTCCGAAGGTTACTCTACCTCTCAGGCTACGGACCTGGTTCCTGCCCGCCGGTGCTAAGAAAGAAGACTCCCAAAGGGAAGCGGTATATTCTCCACCAAGTCTATTGGTGTAGGAAAGGTGCCTAGTAGACGTGTAAAGTGTTTTAAAGTTGGGACTATTAAAGTGATCATCTGGAGTAACTGAGTCGTTTTTTTTTTAAGAACTCTTAAGCTCAGTCTAACTTCTTCTTCTTCTTCTCAGTCGTATTCTTCATTACTGAAGGTCGTGTCTAATCTGGAGCGGTTTGATCTTGAATCACTTTTTGGACAATGTTCTTCCACTTGGATCTGTCTGCTGCGGTTCTCATGGCGTCTGGGATGGACATGCCGGTCAAATATTTTATTTGGTCCGTCCATCTCGTAGGCGATCGACCGCGTGATCTTTTCCCATCGACCTAACAGTTCGAATGAAATTACTATGACCAGTCAAAAGGCCGTTAAGTAGCTCAGTGCCATTGTGCCGATCTGTACGTATTGTTTTAGTGTGAACTTGAGATGGGCAGGCGCGTAAGAGATTGGAACCTGTCCATCTTCGTTTTATGAGCTACTTGACTACATTGTCTCGTTCGACGTACGTCACGGAGTTAAGAAAGGGAATGACTGTCTATTCAAACGGCATCGCGGCATTGCCTAATTTTGTACATGTAGATATATTATAAATATAGTGCGTGAGCATCAGGACATACTGCTTAGAATATGAATTAGGTACTAATTATCTTTTTATTTATATTACTACGCCTTCTAATTTTCTTCTTGAGTTAACATTTCATTTTTATTGTAAAGATAAGTAATTAATAAAATAAATAAAATTAGCCATTATTGCTGTAAAAGTTTACAAATATTTTTCAGATTAAGTTTTTTTATCGTCGGCGTCCGGGTTTTCTCTTTAAACTTGTCCTTCGACAAAGGCCTTCTAAAGACTTCCACTCTTTCCGGTCTCTTGGTACTCAGGCATATTTAATTATCGTTTGATAATATGGCTAACAAGCAGTGGTGGTTTATTGATACTGACTGACACTACCCTTGCAATCGTATGGTTGGGTTGGTTCAAATGCTGCGGTCCCGTCCCAATGAGTTCTTTGGAATGTATGTACACATTTTCACACCACTGGCTTTTCCATGAAGGAAAACATCGTGAGGCAACCTGTATATGTCGAAGCAATTCGATGGCGTATGTGAATCCAACAACCCGCACTGGACCAGCGTGGTGGATATGGCCCAATCACCCTTCGTGGGCAGGCCAAATTTCTGCAGTGGACTATTAAAAAGGGCTAGTACAATACAGTAATAGGGCATCCACTCCACGTAGGCATATTAATATTGACTCTTTCGACATTATTACTTCAAGCTTTGTATTAAGCAATATTTCTCCAAGCGAAGAGTAATGGCTCCGCTTGTAATTCTAATATTAGCTCAGAGCATCGCAGAAAACGATTGAAATAGGGGAAGTCAGGTCAAATAGGTCGTTGTCTAGACGAGATGTATAGATAGATGACATATAATAAATAATTGTTAGTTTGGCTGGGACTCCACTAATGCGGTGCGGAGTGGAGATGGGCGAAGCTGGACAGAACCACGGTAATTGTATCTAAAAGTATTGATTGTGACTCGGGCCAGTCCTTTAAATATATATCTACAGCAACACGTGGCCACGCAAAACGTATCACGCGATAGGGCTGCCCGCCGTCAGTATTTTAATTTCATCTACTTAATCTTTACCTATTTGAGTTTCTTCTAGTTTATATTTATTAGGATGTAAAATTGTTATATTTATAACAAAAAATAAATTCGTTGTGAATGAAAGTGAAAGCGTTAAGAACGTAAATCGCACACTTACTAGTTACAAATCCACAGGTTTGTTCATACGGCGTGCCGCGAGCCGCGACTAGCATGCCGACTCCGAGGCGCGTAGGTATGATTCGCGTTCCGACCGTTAATATGGAGACCCGTATGGAGACGGAATACTTTTAGATGTCATTACCGTGACAGAACGTTGTAGTCCGTAAGCGTACAGAAATCTAATAATTTGCACGAATCGACGTGACATCCATGTACATTATTGTTCATTTAACAAAAACGGCTCAGCTGATTTCGATAAATTTCAAATGCGTGATCCCATTTAAATCCCTCGAAAGTAAGTACACTTTTATGAACTAAAAATATTTTTTAAAATCGGTTCATATCGAAAATATCGATAAGCAAACTAAATAAAAAGAAGAACATAGTACAGTACCTCCTCCTTTTCAGGAGTCGGTAAAAATAGACAAATTATCTTCCCACCAATTTAGTCTCTCACACAGGAAACGTATGGTTTGATATTGACAACTAACAATAAAAGTGGATAAAATGGTTAATCCTTTTGGATGCAAATACCAAATCCTTTTGATGGCAGCACCCCTAACCCCATGATAGGGGTGCTGCTCCGCTATGGTGGAGCCTAGACCTAAGGGTGACTGAGTAAGCCCTAGCTAGGCGAAATATCTACTCTTGTATTGTAACAGTTGTACCGTTACGGCTTTAGGAGATTTATTTTATTGCGATTACGCAAATAGCTCCATGTGATTTGGTACGTTATATTGCGAATACAGACTTCCAGGCTGAAATAGCTGGCTCGGAAATAAATTATATCTACTACGACACTCTAGACAAAATTGTTTAATACGGGACATTTTACTAGCCGACGCGGCGACGGCATATTTTAATTTAGTTTGTCTTATGCAAATATAGAGATATAAAACACACCTGTAGAATGAATCAAGAACAATAAAGCATTTCCTGGTTTTCATTTGCTGTAATTCTAGTGATATAAAGTACCTATGTTTCTACTGGTTGTTTCTCTATACGACTTACATTATAATCAATTTCTAATTTGAATGTGTAGATTATGGATCCTGTGTCTGAAAATAAAATATTTTTGATTTGATTTTAATTATATTATTCTAGGATTTTCAGTGCAGAAGTGGGTAACCTAAATATTATTTGTCTCTACCTAGACGGGGCGTAGCTACCGTATCCATAAATCGGTTTTCTGTCAGATCAGGGCCCCAAAGGTGTATGCCATGTCCAGTGTCCACCCCCAACCCCGTATTCTACGCAAAAACAAATAGACTGATTTAGGAGCAGCCTGCAGCAGCAAATTTTGTTACAAATTTGTTGCTTCCTAGTTGCGAAAAGAGGACCATGCACAGTTGTCCCTACGCCAATTCTGTTTCAGTACTTACTGAACTGTCAATAAAAACACAGAATCGTATTATATAAGTACTTAATACATACAGAAAGCGTTTATCAATCTTTCATTTCACATTTTGTTTGTAGTTTCAATGCCGCCACGCCAAAGGGTGATATCTACACAGATCAAAGGCCCACCACACCATTACACGAGTAGGTATTCCAACATTCGGTAATGTCGGTAGCACTCTTGAAATTCTGAATGTAGCACATCGCAACCGCATCACGATAAACACGATTCGAATAGAAACATTTACCCGATCATTAGGCATACGACACTATATTAAGTAAGCTCCAAGTAACAGCTATGGAGATAATGTCTCAGGGAATTCGAATCAGTAACGAAGGGTTCCGTAAAAGAACCAAAGTTACCGACATAGCCCAGCGGATTAGGAACTTGGAACGGCAGGGGGTTAAAGCACATAACACGGAGCACTGATGACCGGTGGGGGTCGAAACGTCTATAATCATTAACGTTAAGCGTCGTTCTGATTTTAATCAATTTCGTGCAATATCAGCTGTCTCCGCTAGCTCAAGATAACATGCCCCAATTTAAGAGGTACCTATGTAGTTCATTCAATGCCGCCGTGCCAAAGGATTAATATCAATACATATCAAAGGCCCACCACACCATTATAGGTATTCAACGTTTGGTAACGCCGGTGGCACTCTGAATGTAGCACATCGCAACCGCGACGCGATAAACACGATCGTTTAGGCCGCATTTCGAATACAAACATTTACTCGATCATTAGGCACACGACGCACTATATTGGCAGTAAGGGTTTTCCCCCAAGTCGGTCCAATCGGGCTGAAAAAGGCGAAGTTCAACTCGTCACTTCATTCAGGATCAACCTAGAGGTCGCCAGCCGTCTGAAAGCTCTGATTGAGTGTCGATCTTTGGTCATCTCTCCGGGTACAAGCAAATCACGCGGCCTGTCCAGTCTCACTTCAATTTGGCTGTCTCGATCCCAACAATACATCGAGGATGCGCGGAAAGAAATAGGGGGTTGCACTGGAACATAGTAGGTTGACAAAAAAAAGGCTTTACCGACATGCTAATGGGACAGAAACTATAAGGTAGTTACCCTATCAAGACAAGTAGACATATCGTCTTCCTACCAAATTGTTCCCTCAAAGAGACTAACGGCGTTTTACGTACTGCCCATACTGTTGATCACTCTGTACGATAATCGACATGATGACATAATAAACAAGCTTAATTGGCGGCCGTTATTATATTGATATAGCGGAAAATTGCTTTAGATTGAGTGTAAATTGGTTTGCGGTTTGTATCGGAATCGATTTCGAATTTCAGTTTTCAGATGTCTTACCCTGTAAGCCCTTGGATTAATGATATGTGTAATTGTGAAATTTATTATGGTCGATTGTTACTTAGTTGGTTTTTTACTTTATTGGAGCATTCACCCATACATCAAATTATTTATTTGTTTATTATGTACCTTATACTGCACCAGTCGAATCAGTATTATCGATCAGTTTTTTAGTCACCAATTCACCATTTAAGTTCATATGGGATAAACCAGAAGGCCTTCAGCCGAGGTGCGAGTTCATGCATGAATAAATAAATAAATATTTTGGGACATCTTACACACGGCCTCTGACCCCAAACTAAGCAAAGCTTGTGATATGGCTGCCAGAGACTGATATACTACATATACTTATTTTTAAATACATACTTATATAGATAGTAACTAAATAACACCCAGACACAGAGCAAACACTAATGTACATCACATATTTGCCCTGGGTGGGGATCGAACCCACGCCTCTTTGATCCAGAAGTTAGGGTCACTAACCACTGAGCCACCGAGGCAGTCAATACATTGAATTTCTTCTCCGGGTGTATACAGGTTATAGGTCGGAACATCTTGACGGCTTTGCGGCTGTGATGTTAGGTACAAGCTGCGGATAGCCCAATACTGACTGAAAAGCTCATTTAACTCATCGGTCTACGGGTATGGGCTAGTCTCAACCAATCACAGGTCTTGATTTAAACATTTCGGGATATGTGACTGGTCGAGCAATGCTGGCTGCAGGCCGCAGCTAACTACGGGACGCTTCATACAGGGTCACAGATCTCGCGTCAATGTCCGCGCTTTATCACCCCGCTTTCTCCACTAGTCGTATGAAAATCTTAAAACTCTCTTGTAGAAAACAAACATAACAGAAGGATAAGCCCTGACCTTGGCCGTAATCGTTGATTACTCGAGTTGCGATCACGTAACTTAATGCATTGTATCGAATGGATTACCTAATGTAACGTGCGAGTCGACTGATTTGATGCGGTACTATTGCGTACTCAAGGGCCTTATGGCGTTGCTATCTCACTCGTATAGGCCGAAACATATAAATAAATAATAAATATTGGGGGACATCTTACACACGGCTTCTGACCCCTAACTAAGCAAAACTCATGATATGGCTGCCGATATTATTTTTTGTCAATAAATTAATTTTGAATACAAGTCGGCGAATGTGAAGTCAGCTATAAGCAGCGCTGATCGTGTCGCCTCGCGAGAGTGTGGATGCTCCATAATGTAGATAATAGGTCGGAAATTGACAAAGTGAATTGGGCTATTTTTATCCCGAAAAAAATGATTGGTTCCTATGGAATGAAACAAAAATTAAACTATCACGCAGGCGACGCCGCGTGCACTAGCAAAAGATGTCCAATGGCAACGATTTTATTGCTGAAAGTTTTGGGTAATTTTCTTCCAAAATTGCAACCTTTGCTAATAACATCCTTAATGATTACAATACAGTAAGACACTTTTGATAAAAAGAACCAATAGGTTATAGGTATACAAAACTTCACTGACATGTAATACATATCGTGATAATAAACATACTAGAAGTCAACCACTTTTATATCAAAGAAATTATGTAAACTAATGCATTACTTACTACACTTATGTATATACGTTAATATTAAATATTTATAGGCAAATAGTTATTCTGCCTTAGAGCAACATAATAATCACGATCATAACATGCAGTATCAAAGTCTAAATAAAGCTATCAAATCATATCATAAAATCAGTTAAGATAAAACATAGTTATAAATTGCATAACATTTATGTACCTACATTTTTATTCATTACAGCATTACCAGTCGGCGGGATTGCGTAATGGCTTTTAATAGATTTAAAATATCCTCATAAATGAGTAATGAAATGTAATAAATAAAATAAAATGTACAACAATTTACGCGAAATGTTTTACTTGTGATTTTATTGTAATAAAGTGTCGTTGCCACTTTCCCTGCCTTCCGCGGCCTCGACGGGGTCGGCACCGTTTTGATGGCGGACGCGATGGGGCTGCAGGGGAAGAGGAGTGTCGGTATGTCGTCGGCCGCTCTCCCTATCCTCTGCAGCCGTAGCGGCAGACGCGGGGCCATAAAAAAGGCTTTATCGAGCACTAGGATTCCGCTAATAACGGCTGCTGATATATAATAAAAAAATGTTTTTATTTGTAGAGCTGTATCACTCGTGGAGAGCAAAATTATGTATGTAACAGTGCAGCGGATACACTGGCTACAGTACTCCGCTCCGCTTTTGTGGAGTCTGGGACCAGTCTGCCTGATAGAGACACTTGTAACTCGTCTCTCTCTTTTATACTTTAAATACCTTCCTATACAAATTACATAAGTTATCCAAGCATCAAAACAAATCAATCCGCCGACCGCTGATTGTGTCACGTTACACAACACGCTAAGTGCATCTTACATTAGTTCTTACGTTACTCTGCGGTGGCCACAAGGACAAAGTTAACCACTATGGCACTTCAATACTCGAGAATAATCATAGGTATGGTACTTATGGTTTATTATAGGCCTCTTCAGACTACGATAATATATATTGATTAGTAATTTCATAGTTAAAAAAAATTAACATGTATTTATTATCATAAACATAAGATACACAAGTACATGAGAAGTTTCATTAAGAGAAAACTTATGTTTATGGATTATTGTATACAATGCTAAATAAACAGCGGTTCCTGCACTAGGCTGGGTCTGTGTCGCTGGAAACCTGACACGATTTAAAATGTAAGTAATATTTACATTTAATGTATTTAACACCACTATTAGAATTTACAATTAAGAAAAATAAAATTTACTAACTACTTACAAGTAATTTCTAATAGTGGTGTTAAATACATTAAATGTAAATATTCCTTACATTTTAAATCGTATCAGTATGTTTCGCGATGGTTTTGTTGGATAGCGGAGTTTGCTTACATTATGTCTTTTTGCCTATGTCTTTTCTCAGTTTATCGGGGGCTCTATTTCTGAACAGATAGCTTGCTCGGACGTATGTCTAAATTGTAACGAGACCACGTAAGAGCACGGCATACACCGCATCAGCACGGGTAGCACGGGTTATATACCCCAGAAGAGGAAATAAAGTATGGCTTGACATTAAAGGTGGATAAAATAGTTTTCTCCCTTTGCCGTGCTACCCGTGCAGGTGGGATTCCCACATAACTTTCCACCTTGCCTCCCCCGGTGTGGGTGGTATCCATAATGGATTTTCCTTGGGAAAAAAGCATGCTATTATAAAGGTAATTTTCTAACGTTTCAAAAATTTCGCTCAAGGAGTTTCACCTGTATCGGTTGGGGAACATTTCGGCCCACGTGAAAACTGGGACCTGACTTAGCTCAATTTTTCGGCGATAAAAATGACTGTTACAATCGCTTCCACAAAACTTCTCTAGGTAATACACAAATATAACAATTAACACTCTCTGTGGAATACAGATGGAATACAGAGATGAAATAAATGTAAATATTGATAGCGCAGTCTGATAGAGCTATTTACATGCTAGTTTTAACCTTTCAACAACTCGACGATTCTATTGAACTTGATTGTCTTTGTATTGAAGAAAATAGCTGTTTATGAGCATTCTGATGAGTTCTCGTGTTGTCTTATTTGTTGAAGATAAATCTGGTTTCTGTTAGTTAAGCAATATTACAATCTAATTGATGTGTATGAATATTACGAGTATTAAGTACAGACGAGCACAATGAGGTTTTTAATTACCTGAGCATATTTTATACACATTTATGCTTTCGGAATGCTTGAAATGCATAATATGTATATTTTTTTATTATGCCAAATAACGTGATTTTTGCACATTTTGATTAATGTATAACACAGGTGTTACTCACGTTTAATTTTATTTTAATTGTAGCAGTTATCTACTAAAGTTAAGCGCTATTAACACCTAGCACAATGGTCATTTTATTTTCTCCCAGTATTTGGCCATTGCGACCCCGCGAAATGTACGTTTAGTTTATGTATCGTAAACTAAAAGTAGGGTATTTTTCGTGTTGCCCCAAAATATTTGTAAAGCGCTCCTAAACGGTTATAAATATTACTTATGTTGCAATAAAAGTAAGTTAGTGGCTAGACCTGGAGTCAGAGCTTTCAAGCCGCATGATGGCCTCTGACATGGTTAAACGGTTAAAACCACTATTGCAATAAATGATTGAGTATCAAAACGAAGGAAAACTAACAGCTACAGAGCTTTCATTTTATGAATAGTATCATAAGGCAGTGTCACGGTAATGATATGTAACAGTATTCCGTCTTCAGACAAACGGTCGGAGCGCGAATCATATCTACGCGCCTCGGAGCGGGGTATGCTCTTGGTATGCTAGGCAGGCGCGGCGCGCCGTAGTGATGAATGAACGTGTGGATTTATAACTTGTAAACGTTCGATTTATCTAAACTAACTATCTCAACATAAAAAACCCAATATGTATTTTTATTGAACGTTTCCTTGTTCATTCGCAACGTATTTATTTTTTGTAATAAATATAATAATTTTACATCACAATAGAAACTAGAAAGAAACTCAAGTAGGTAAAGAGTAATTAGGTCGAATAAAATTCTGAAGGCGGGTGCCTTCTGAAAGCCCTAGCGCGTGATACTTTCTGCGTGGCCACGTGGCGCTGTAGATATACAGGGTTATTTATATTCAATTAGCATCCTTCTAGGGGCTTATTCTATACATCAAAACTAAAAACTTTTGCACTACGACTTTTGTCAAAATTAAAAAAAAATTTTTGTTGTTCCATAGAAAAATTTAGTTTACCAGCGACAAAATGTATGGAACAGCTGATTTTTTTTTAGTTTTGACGAAAGTCTTAAACAATAGTTGGTAGTTTTGATGTACAGAATAAGCCCCTAGAAGGATGCTAATTGATTATAAATAACTCTGTATAGTTACAAGGACAGGGCCACAATACTGTTAGATATCATTACTGTGTTATAGGTCCGTTCGGCACACCCCTGCAACCGTTGTGTACCGAACTCGAACCGAGGCGCGTAGGTATGATTCGCGTTCTGACCGTTTGTATAAAGACGGAATACTGTTAAATACCATTACCATGTCTGTGCTCTGTTTAGTGTCCTTACTCTAGTGACTTACCACGAGTGAAAGTCTGTGGTGCGGGGGCGGCGGGGGCAGCCGCGACGGCCTTCTTGACACGGCGCATGGCTCTTTCTGGAACACACAACCACGTGCTGCTTTGAGATTTGAGACAAATGACATTTTATACAGAACGCAAGAGCAAAGTGAGCGCTGACAGCGGCGATTAAAAAGTCGCGGAAGTATCTTGGCCACATTTGATGATAAACTCTTTGCAGAAACTCCGGTAAAGGGAGAAATTAGAGTTGTAATTTTTTATCCGTCTTCTGCGAGAGAAATATTTTGTAGGCCACAGTTGGCAACTTCGATGGAATCACGTCTATATTCATAGGGACCCCATACGTCATACATTGTATGCCTGTCTCTGGCTTCTCTATCGCATATTATAGCTCCCAAAATTCTAGTCAGTATAAGGATACTAAGACTAGAAACCTGATTTCACATAATAGATATTATCATAGACATGAAAGCAATTCAGTTGGAAACGAAGGTCTATTTTAGTTTCATCAAAGTTTTTAATTGTTTTTAAATTCATGAGTACCTACAGTAGAAATATTTATAAAAATGTTTCATTATGTAAGTTCGTTTCAACCTGGCTATTTTAGCCCCTGAAAGCCTCTGACATAATTAGCTCAATGGTTCAACAACTGGGGCTCACGTAGCTGAACGGTTAAACAACCAAAGCCTACAATTTAACATAATTTATGTAGAAAAGGCTTTAACAGCAGACAGACAACGCCAATTTTCCAAGTTACTGAGCACATTTGTTCGAGGCATATCTTTAATTACTTCAACAAGCCATTATTCATCAGATGCCCTTTAAACTCCCAACTCCAGCCCACGTTTCCTCCCATCTCAGCGAAATCTTACAACTAAGGCCTGTCTCACACGAGGCAACAATCAATTCGTAGGCGCGCCGCAGCCTACACTACCGAGACCGTCTCACGATGCAACTACTAATTCTAATTTTAGGTGAGGTGATGAGACTTGTACAGCTTGTACTTGAGGTATTTGAGGTGTTTTATGCAGTTCCTAGATACTTAGTTGGCCTCCAACCAACCGAGCTCTTTTAAATAACGCCGCAACTTGCTAGAAACTAATTTTCATCGGCGACGCAACCGCAACGGCAGTGCTTATTATCCAGACGTATTATATATTTACTTTGATCACTTTAGTTCTATTTAGGTAAAGTTACCGTTGCCTCGTGACTCGCAGTGCTGGCCGCTTAACTGTTTATTTTCGTCCACTTTAGTTTTGATTAATTTGCCGTTGTGTCGTGTGAGCTGGCCTTAGTGAAAGCGCCGGGAAAACGCCCTCAGGCCCGACATTCGGCAAGCTGTAAAAACACTGCGCGGGCGGGTCACGTTCCTGCTCCCTTATAATTGTGATTTACTTGGGTTTTGAGCAATAACGTAAATTCAATTAAATTTACACCATGTCTAGATATAGAGACACAAATGTGGGCTAAAACTTTTGTTAAACTAATATGACACTAAATCCCTTATGGAAGTCCGTCCTGATGATGTTGAACAGGAACAAAATTCTCGTACTTAATGAGAGACAATGCAAAGTAAATTCTGCAGAAATTACATATAGAAGGTAATATCCAGCCTTGTACACAGTAATTGCTTCAACCTTGACCACAAATCTAGCTTCCTACACCAAGTGATAAAAAGATCATCCCACCGCTGTTTTAGTGACTACGTTTCATACGCGCACTATTTGTTTACTAAATTATAACTCCTGGAAGCAAGCCAAGGCATTCCAGCGTCCCCTGTGACAGCTGAGATTTGTCAGGTGTAATTTTAATATTAATGGATTATACAAATCATTAATTTCGAGCAGACAGGTTGGATAGCACTGGGTCAAATGGACCGGGGAGAATGTCTGACGCTGTTAGTTTAACTGTCTGATGGAAGATATTTAGGTTTTAGAACAGCGAAACTAATTCGACATTTGTTCATCTTTTCACTTTTAAGCAGGTGACATGTTTCATTTTGAATTTTCAAACATAAATAAAATTATAAGAGACTTGAGTTTCAGTCGTAAAAATTTAGGGATTTGACCATCATTGAAATTAACTGCAAGTGCGAAAAAAAACAACAGCGCAATATATAATTTTTCAATATATTTGTATGGCACTTGTGACGTCACGCGGAACTTTAACGGCTTATATCATCATAATTTTTTGTTTTATTGACAAAAGAAAAATACTTGTCTAATATTTTTTGACATTTTATCTGACGGGCAAATTATATTTTTTTAGTCATTATGCCTATGGTTAAATCGTGTTTACGTCCTTACCTTTACGGTCAAAAGTTGTAAAAACTGGAGCACGAACTACGGGTACGTTCCCTAATGTGTCTTAATGATTGTAATTAACATTTGTTTACTCACAACGTGGACGGAGAGTGTCGGCGCCGATTTCCCGAGCGCCGATCTGCGCATACGCACGAGATTTGTTCTCGGCGTTTTTCCCGCATCTGTGGACAACAGGAAACAAATATTATGATATGAATATACAATAGAAACAATAGCTTATTTAATATTTAACTAGAGTGCGTCAATGTCTTAATATAAATCTGTACATAATTGCACCACGAGTCCACGACATAGTTTCTATCGATGTGTGCAAAAATTACAAATACAAACTTCACCATAGCTTTGTCTCGATTTGATACGTCGAGAAGATTATATCGTGGTGCGTACGCGAGCCCGTCTGGACACGATTGGCAGAGGACAGAGGCAGATGACACAGAAAGAGAGAGGGCTAGCCTAAGGCCAAATGGTCATGATGTTGATAATAGGATAATATTAAAATCGTTTGAAAGAGGTCTTCTTCCGGGCACGACGAAATATTTCTTTCGACGTTTCAGAACGAGACAGAGGTATGGTGAAGTATATACTCGTATATGTCACTTTTTCACTAGTTAAAAAGTTTCTTTCGTGGTCGTATGCTAAGCTATCTGAAGGAGATTGTTTGTCGGAAAGGCGATATCAGCAGTACAGTATTAAAAGCTTCAAGGTACGACAAACGACAAGTATCTTAGAAAACAGGCTAATCAAACAACGTAACTATAAGAACACGAGTTCAACAACTAACATACTAACTCCCGGCTCATATTGAAACTTGTAAGTACACAAAGTTCTGGAAGCTTCCTGCACGTGTCCTTCGGAACTCCACTGTCAATATACGACTTTGTAGATAGATAATAGAGGAAATGGACTTCTCGATAGTTAAATGTTTTAGATATAATATACTCGTAGGTGTATAGTGCGTGCCACCCTTAGATTACCTATAGATGATGCCACCAAAGATGAGACTTGACGAGCGTCAGTGGTGGGGGATCTTGGGCGGGTACAGTCATGTAAAAACTAATTATCCAGAATTTGTATATCTTATTATTATTTTATACTACGGGACTAATCGCGCACTAAAATTACGAGATAAATAAATACCTCCTCATCCCGACGTTTCGGCCGAGTTGCAACGACCGTGGTCACGGGTAGACCTCACGGTAGTCAGTCTACCCGTGACCACGGTCGATGTAATCTCTTAATTTTAGTGCGCGATTAGTCCCGTAGTATAAAATAATAATGTGTTCAAATCGCGAAAGTTTAATAACAACATTTGTATATCTTTTAAACGTTTTTTAATAGTTTGTATATCTATTATCCAGAATTTGTATATTTATTACAAACCAAAGTGGTTTCTCAAGTCTCATCTTTGGTGGCACGTAGTATACATATTTGTAAGATTGTTTGATGGACAAATCCATCTGATAACCTTATTAATCTTATTATATTAAAGTCGGGAATTTCCAAACCTTGCTTAAGCGTTTGGGATCGAAACAGCGATATTCTAGGATATCATTGTACTCATTATTGTACCTAAGCAACTTTTACTAAGGGACCAAATTCGAAATCGCTAAAAGAAAACCGCTGTTCCATACATTTTATCGAGACTCGATGAACTTTTTGTATGGAACAGGAGATTTTTTTGCGACGTCTCAGCCGATTTCGATATAATTCAAATGGGACCACCTCGGGAGTATACCTAGGTACCCTTTCGAACTAAAAAAAGTTTTTTTAATCGGTTCATAATTGGCGAAAATATCGATGAATATACAGGGTTATTTTTAATCAATTAGCATCATTTTAGAGGCTTATTCTGTACATCAAAACTAACAACTTTTGTTCTACGACTTTTACAACAATTTTTTTCTTGAGTTTAGACAAAAGTCGTAGAACAAAGTTGTTAGTTTTGATGTACAGAATAAGCCCCTAAAAGGATGCTAATTGATTAGAAATAACCCTGTATATACATAAAAAAATCACGTACAGACGAACATGGTACCTCCTCCTTTTTGGAAGTCGGTTAATTGTGCTTAAGATCGTGACAAATAACAAGATTAAAAAATTTAGGACTGAAAAATGTCTCAAAGGGGGACATATTCAAAATTAGGTTGAAAACACTATGAATCAGACCTAGTCTCATTCAGCACATGTGAACTGTTACAAATACAATATTTATCGTTATCGCGAAGCAATCAGCGAGTAAGCAAGCCGTAACGTTACGTCATCATAACATAACGTGTTATTAAAATAACTAGTTCCGTTAACTTCCTCCGATTGCCAAATATATTTAGCAAACGGAATAGAAAGCTGGGACCATAACATGCTCGTTTGCTTTGAAGGCCCTTTACATTTAGACGGCATTCGCCGTGGTGGTCTAGTGGTAGTAATACCCGCCTTACAATCGTGAGGTCGTGGGTTCCATTACCGGTCCCGTATACCAACAACTTTTGTTCTATGAAAAAAGTCATAGAACAAAAGTTGTTAGTTTTTCATGTACAGATTAAGCCCCTAAAAGGATGCTAATTGATTAGAAATAACCCTGTATAAATACCTACTAATATAGATCTTTGCACGCATATACTTCTGGCACGAGGACCATAACAAATACTCCAGCTAGCTTAGCATACGACCACGAAAAGAGTTTTGTCATGTCAAAAGTTTTGATGTACAGATCAGTCCCTAAAAAGATGCTAACTAATTACCTATAACCCTGTATACTTCACCATAACTCTGTCTCGTTCTGAGACGTCGACAGAAGTATTTCGTGGTGCTTATACTAGCCCGGCAGATATCCGTCACAAATACAGCTTTACGCCGCACACATAACTGTACCAGCCTTTTTAATAGTCCACTGCGGGACGTAGGCCAACCCACGAAGAGTGATTGGGCCATATCCACCACGCTGGTCCAGTGCGGTTTGATGGATTCACATACGCCATCGAATTTCTTCTACGGATGTATGCAGGTTGCCTCACGATGTTTTCCTTCACCGAAAAGCCACTGGTGTGAAATTCCGTACATAAATTCCAAAGACCTCATTGGTACGGGACTTGGATTTGAACCCACGACCTCACGATTGTAAGGCGAGTGTCACTACCTCTTGACCACCACAGCTTTCTTGACCACCACGGCTAACACCTATCTACAATAGCATATTTTATTCCTCAAATAATGCAAATGTTCCACGGCTGATATACCTTCATATAGTGATGAGGATGAGATCTTATCTACACACATAATCTCTGGCATTACTCAACAAGCGGAAAGTAAACCCGCCAACATAGTACCGCGCATAATGCAACTGGCAACATTATAAAACGCAATGTAAACAAGTCTGGCACTCCGCATGACTCCGCATGAGTAATCTTTTGCGCAAATCGAAAGTATTCGCTAAATAAATGTGGCACTAAACGATGTAAAATTAGACGCGACTCGGTAATAAATCGAGTCGAGCACTTATGAGAGGATGTATGTGACGTTCTGATAAAATTATAGTTTTTATAAATACAGTTTTAAAAAAACTTAAAAATACGCTTAGGAGTCTTTTTTTTTTGACCGACGAACCACCGGAGTAGGTATACAATTCGACGCGTATATATATTTTTTAATGTATAAACGCATAACTTTTTTCATAGTAGTCCGATTTCAATAATTCTTTTTTTATTGGAAAGAGTATACTTCGAAATTGGTCCCATTAAAATTTTATCGAAATCGGCTGAGCCATTTTTGATAAATCAACTATGATGTGAAAAATGCTACATCGATCCGTGGATCTTCGCACAGGTGTATTATACATATAAACATTTCTCTTGAATTACTTTATCTATTAAAACAAACTGCATCAAAATCCGTTGCATAGTTTTACAGATATAAGCATACATGGGGACAGACAGCGGAAAGCGACTTTGTTTTATACTATGTAATGATTCTGTACACAGGTGAAGTCGGTCATGCTATTTTTTGCAAGTAATAATTATTATAAATGCATTGTCATCGCTCTTTGATACTCGTAGGTGTGCAAAGTTTGAAGAAAATCTGATCGCTTAAAGTAGATCAAAATCGAGTTCAAAGGGGTTGGTTACAAGCAAACATACATGTGAAATTAATAGAAGCGTGTTAAAAATTGTCTCTTTCTATCTGTTCAGCCTGTTCCACCCACTGTTGGGTATAGGCCCCCTCTCTTTGTCGTCATTCTTTCCGGTCCTATGCTAGCCTCATCCATTGCCTCCCGACAAGTTTGATAACATCATCTGACCATCGGGCTGGTGGTTTTTAACACCCGATAAAAAGAGGGGAAGTGTATGTGTGTGAATCTGTGTATCTGTCTGTGGAGTACCTAACCAAAAGGAGTCGACACTACAAAGCGTACCCCTCTGCCAAAAGTACGCGACCGGCGTTCATGCTCTTTATATAAATATATCGGTCTGGTTGCGCTTGTGTTGCGTTAATGTTCAGCTAGTGTTAGTTAATTACATTTGTGTGCGTGTAAACTTGCTTAGGTATATTTTGGTTTGTGTGCGTTTCTTCACCCCCCACTGACTTGGCAGACTTCGGTGCTTAGGCGTGTCGACTCCTTTTGGTTAGGTACTTAATGGTGGTATCGTAGCTCCCAAACGGATTAACCGATTTTCGTTTAGTTTTTTTTTGTCATATGTCATATGATGTTTCATGAAAATCTGTTCAGCCGTTTGAAGATCATCAGCTCTTTAATAGTTGATGAGGGGATCTGACTACCTTCCATATGTCCTATCGATTCGAAATTTGGTACCGCGTTACTTCAATGATATTGAAAGTACATGGTAAGGTAACCATGACTGATCAGCCGTTTGAAGATCATCAGCTCTTTAATAGTTGTTGAGGGGATCTGACTATCTTTCTTATGCCCTATCGTTTCGAAATTTGGTACCGTATTACTTCAATGATATTGAAAGAACATGGTTGTTAGTTTTTAGAGTTTATTTTTTTGTGTCGGGGGGTTTTCAAAATGTTTAATTTTACTTTTATTAATTGTGCTTATAACCTAGCATTCATAGCGTAGTTTTTCTTACCGATCACCGAATTTAAGCAACGGTCGGCACGGTCTTCGGATGGGAGACCGCGGGTGGCATTTACAACTGATCGCTGCCGTGCATTGGATCGACTTGATCTTGCAAGGATATATTTCAAAGATCGGAGTGCCAAAAGCTACTTTTTAGTCCCACAACAAAATTAATAGTCCTGTCAAAAGCCGCGGTCAAACACTAGTTAAAAATATTCGACAACAATAACGGTAATATAACATAACTGACGTAAGACACGAAGGTATTAATAAAGACTCGTGCGACACACCCTTGTCGCGCCTACGTTATTAAAACGTAAATAAAGATACAGAACATAACGCATTGGAACTAGCCCAAGCCGGTGTTTCGGGCAAATTGGTCGGATTTACTGTAATCGAGCTAAACTTGGCCAAGACGCTGGTAGCGCTAAGTAAATGCCCACAAAAAAATAAAATGATGATAGAGACAATTCATTTCATTTATTTGTTATCAATTACAACTATGTTAATAGTTACACTTGAATCAGCATCATCGCAGGCCGTAAGATGTCTACTGAATAATTAATTTACGCAAAAAATAGCAACACCGACTTCTACCGTGTACAGAATTCGAATAATTTTCACAAATCGATGTGACATCCATGTATAGTTTTGTTGATATATCAAAAACGACTTAACCCCTTTTTGATAAAATATAAATGAGACCACCTTGGAAGTAATACTCTTTCGAATCCAAAAATATATTTATAGGTTCATAATTGGTGAAAATATCAATAAACATAAACAAAACACACAAATGAACATAGAACCTCCTCTTTTTAGAAGTCGGTAAAAACACACAGAATTCCGCTATGCATTTCCAATAAGACCGCTTGAAAGTGGATCGCATACAGCGTCTTTAATAAATAGATATTGGGGGACATCTTACACACGGCCTCTGACCCCAAACTAAGCAAAGCTTGTGATATGGCTGCCAGAGACTGATATACTACATATACATATTTTAAATACATACTTTTATAGATAATACCTTAATAACACCCAGACACAGAGCAATAACCTATGTTCATCACATAAATGATTGCCCTGGGTGGGGATCGAACCCACGCCTCTGTGATCCAGAAGTCAGGTTCACTAACCACTGAGCCACCGAGGCAGTCAAAAGTCGCTTTGTGCGGTTGTATGTCAATATCATGGTTGGAAATTTTACGCTGAGCTTACCGCTCTGTGGTCTCCATTGGAAAACTGTATCTCCACATCAGCCATCACTCCTGGTGCGCTATGTTCCCTGCCCACTGCCACTGTTTCTAATCCACTGTACATGTCGTTGTAACTTTTTTACAGAGATCCTTACGCATAGATTGCATTTTCCTTCCTTTACAACATGCATCTTTGAAAGAGATTAAATAAAACAAGACGCATTTATTAGCGTTCTATCACTTTGGAATAAGGAGCAACGCAAGCAAGATGATATAACGCAGTTTCTTCATCCTCGCATTCCCCGACGCAGGAAACATTATTCTAGCCGCGTTACCCCACGCTCCTCTATGCGGATGACAAAATTTGTACAGTTGGGAAAAGGGTGGTAATTTCAAAATAACGCATAATAAATAAATAAATAAATATTTTGGGACATCTTACACACGGCCTCTGACCCCAAACTAAGCAAAGCTTGTGATATGGCTGCCAGACACTGATATACTACATGTACTTATTTTTAAATACATACTTATATAGATAGTAACTAAATAACACCCAGACACAGAGCAAACATTTTTGTTCATCACATAAATATTTGCCCTGGTGGGGATCGAACCCACGCCTCTTTGATCCAGAAGTTAGGGTCACTAACCACTGAGCCACCGAGGCAGTCAAGCATAGGCATATAAGGTTGCTTGATATTTTTTTATTACAAATGGTCACCAGCAATCGAGGCATGGCAAAGGGCAATTAAACAATGTTAACTAAGTACCTAATTAAATTATTCTTGTTCTTTTAATATCAGTTATTAATGTCAATCCATACTTTGTTTCCCCTTCAAGGAGATAAAGGGATATTTTGGCGGAAAGACTACTTCTCTATTTGCCATTATAGGGGTACTGGGGTGACCAAGCATAGGGCATACACCTCGGAGGTGTAAATATATTAAGTACTACACCAAAAGGAGTCGACACTGCAAAGCGCACCCCTCTGCGAAAAGCACGCGACCGGCGGTCATACTCTTAATATAAATATATCGGTCTGGTTGCGCTTGTGTTGCATTAATTTTCAGCTAGTGTTAGTTTACTACATTTGTGTGCGTATAAACTTGCTTATATTTTGGTTTGTGTGCGTTTTTTCACCCCCACTGACTTGGCAGACTTCGGTGGTTAGGCGTGTCGACTCCTTTTGGTTAGGTACTTAATGTGTAAATATGACCAATAACAAGAAGGCATCTGTAATAGTAAGACCCTCACACCGAGTGCTTAAAAGTGCTAATTGCTAGATTACTACTCTACCCTGGGCTATTAAGCACATTTTCCCTGAAGATTAACCCGACTTTCTTCTTCTCAGCTTCAGTTGGACGTCCACTGCAGAATGTAGGCAGTTTTGTTTAATTTAAACCATTTAGTTGCTTCAATACAGCTTTTTAAAAAACAATAGATGCTCTACTCTAATTCGTTGGTTTGGCATCTTGCATAAGCATTTTTTATGAATTTCCACCAGCTAGTGGCGTTGATATCACATCTAAATTATTCTGAGTCACTCTATCGAATGTAGTTTACATAATTATTTTTTTCGCTGACCGTACCTGGTTTAATTTGACTATCATCTGTTTGCAACAACTAATGAATCAATCTCGCGATGTATTTTTTAAAATAGATCGGACGAGTCACAGCCATGACCATTACACTTCAAAGCGGCTTTATTTTCCGACCGTACTTGCATTCCAGCGTGTACTATTTGCACAGCAATATCAAAATAACGGCACGTGGGTGAAACCGCCAACTTTGGCCCTTCGCCAGAGGTTTGTTTTTTTAAACTTTGATATCGCAAACTAGAGATGGGGTGTCGCAAACGTTTGCCAATGTCGATAATTGAAAATGATTTCGATAGGTTTATCGAAATATTTCGGCGTAATAGACGTATTTGCAGGAGACAGGTGTATAACTTGTAGGGTAGTGTAGAGCTCAATCCAGTAAAATTAACAAATCGATAATAAAAAATCAACAAACACAAAATAAAGTTTGGGATGCTCGTTCCTCAGACGCGCTTCTGAGTCCCGAATTACTTTGATGACTTTCGATATCACTGAGACACAAACTGAAGTGAGACGGTTAACATTATAATAAATTATCAAAGCCATGGTGGTCTAGTGGAAGTAACACCCGACCTGCAATCGTGAGGTCGTGGGTTCAAATCCCGATCCCGTACCAATGAGTTCCTTTGGAACTTATGTTTCACATCATTGGCTTTTCGGTGAAGGAAAACATCGTGAGGAAACCTGCATACGTCCGTACAAGAAATTCGATGGCGTATGTGATCCACCAACCCGCACTGGGCCAGCGTGGAGGATATGGCCCAATCACCTTTCATGGATAGGCCTACGTCCTGCAGTGGACTATTAAAATAAAAAAACCTGGTACAGTACAGTACAAATTATCTCAGAAATAGTCATTTGGATTCGTAAGGGAGAGGGGGATCTTAGTGAACAAAGATTCCATTTGAAAAATTTCAAGAACTGATATGGAAATAATCGGTAGCAATCGCTCGTCCCTAGAAAAACACTTTTCCAGCTTTAAGCATTTGAAATGCTCGCGTTGTTATGTTTAATGTATTTTATGTAAGTGTTATATAAGATTCCTATGTGATAGAAATGTCTAATGAATACGTGATTCCAATAGATAATTTAGAAAGTAAATACGTTTATAAAATATACTACCAAATGTTTTTTTCGTGTGGTTTTCGTTAACTTTTTAACTTTGCCTATGAATGACACCGATTCCTCTTTATTATTTTTTTGCAATATTTTATTTTTTATAAGCTGTAACCAGTTAAGTAAAAGATTTTTATATCATTTAGGCATTTTATCTTTGAAGTTTGCGAATGTAAACAAAGTCAAGTTCCATTCAATGTCAAACGAGAACATTTTTTATACGAAACACGTAATATTTATATGATAAGTATTTTTTAGCATCTCAGGGTGTTATGAATATATTATTGAAATATATAAACAAGTGCATATTTATGATTTGAAGAAAGATTGTACATATTTCTTGTTACCTAACCTAAAACTTCAGAGAAGGACAAAGAAGAAATTTTCTCGTCATGTATTACTCCTATCCTACTATAATATTATAAACGCCATAGTTTGTATGTATGTTTTTCTTTCACGCAAAAACTACTCAACGGATTGAAATGAAACATTGCAATTGTATAATAAATAAAATATAAAATATTTATTGGCCAAAACTAAATTGTTTAATTGGCTTGTTTTACACAACTGTCAAAGCTTTATTTGAACTTTGTTTACAGAATTTTAGTTAAAATTAATTTAATTATTTTATAGAATTAAGTTGTGATTTCTTTTTAAGTGTGATTTCTCTTTTATATTGATTCTGACACGTTTTGGTATTTACTGTAAGTGTCTGAATATTTCGGTAATAAATAAATAAATAAATTAACAGTTCTACTAATTTAACATAATACAGTTTGATCCCTAATAATAAGTAATGTTTATACATCAGAATAACATCAAAAAGACATTGTGTGAAACGAAGTTCGCCGGGTTAGCTAGTTTTTAATATAATTTGAGCATCACGTACACATTCGCAATTCGCTATTCGAATTATGTACACGTTTGAAGTCGGCTATGTCATTTTTGGCGAAAACTATAATATCAAAAAATTTCGTGCAAAATTAGGTCCACGTTATTTCGAGATACGTCCCATTACGTAGGATCTGTGGTTAGAACACATTGTTCAGTATCATACCGTCTACCGGCTAGACGTTCACCATTACTCTTCATTAGTCACCAGTCTGTAGTATACATAAACTAGTAGTAGAGTATGTGCAAAAAGAGAACCGTCGTGGCGTTACGGTGAAATAACAATAAGATTTTAATCAGCAGCCAAGGTACCGACTACTTGGTAGACGCGAGTACTTATGAAAACCAAATTGTTGTCTACCAAGTATCAAACACTTTTTGTTGTACTAGCAATGACATCTGTGTTGTCAACGTAACAAAAATATTAAAATGGCACACGGGCGACCTCACCGGCGACGCTTCTCTTTTTGCACAAACTCTACTAGTATGTAAACACAACTTGGCTGTACACCAATGGCGGGCCGGCGCCCGACCCTAACCTAATCAAGCCGGCTATAAAAGAGGCGCTAAATAATTCCTATTGTTTACGATTGCCGTATGAAGGCCGACAGTAGCGTAACTGCTACCAAACTCGCAGAACAAATAACATACCATAGGATTTGTTTAGAGATTTGAACTTTAGAGAAAAGAAACGCAACGTCGGCCGGAGCTCTCCTAGCCCGCGATCACACCCCAAAAATGCATTACACATCTTTCACTAAGATAGGTACAACGCAGATATCTTCAAATCATCTCCTTCAAAAATAAATAAGTACTTTAGTTTAGTTGATTGTAGTATATTATATTATAAAAATACGTAGGTATAACAACCTGTTCTCATCCTGTTCAATAAGTACATCAATATTTTCGTTTATTAAATTTTTTACTATTGGTAACTAACCAATAAATTATTATAATATATTACGGGACTAATCACGTACTAAAATTACGAGATAAATAAATACCTCATCATCCCGACGTTTCGGCCGAGTTGCATCGACCGTGGTCACGGGTAGACTAGATTTTTTAAAATTTTTTTTTTTTTTTTTAAATTTGTTCCTCTTGTACTTCCTCCGACATAAGTCGGAGACATTGTCAAGCTGAACATTTGCTTACGCAGTTTTCTATTTTATTAATGAACGGCCAATTTGATTGCCTCATGCAGTTTTGTGTGAGCATAAATATGACATGCATATATAATTATACATATGTTACACAGTAGAATAGGTACATATAATATGTTACAAGAAATAATAACTTACGTTAGTAAACTAATCAAATTAAAATTTTAAAGCACTAAGCCTAAAGTTAAACACTTTCTGTTATTAATCACTACTAATTATACCTAGCATACAATATCTCTACAAATTTTTATTCGATTTTTTTTTTTTTTTTTTTTTTATTATTTTTTTTTATTTTTCTTTTTTCTTTTCCTTTTTTCTGATATATTTTCATTTTTTTTTTTTTTTTATCAATTTTTTTTTTTTTTTTTTTCACGTAAATATTCATATCAGATACTTATAACTAGTACAGTATAATATAAATTATTCAAGTTTCTTTTATAACTATTCCGCGTTCCAGTTTTTATATACATATCTACATTTATTATCTGGCTCGTCACTTTTGGGTTATTTGAAAGCGTTTAAATGAGTTGGGTATGCATGTTATATACCATGCGTACACTCATTTATGTCGGATTGACAGCTGAGTATTATAAGAGTGCAAATATTTCCACTATATTTGCAGCTCTTACATTTTGTTTAGTCTAATTGTATCTTGAGCTTATTTCTATTCTTAGTCGAGTCTATCAATGTAATCTACTTTCTTATTTATACCGTACGGACGCTAGGTTCTATATGTAGGTAATATATTCAAAAATATATCTCACATATAGTTTTCATAAACTATTATAATTATATTATATGTCTTAATACATTTACGTATATTTACATTTCTAATCTAATTATATTTACATAATTTTATAGAATATCATACTTAAACGTACGTATTCCATTAATTTGTAATTACTTGTTTCTTTTGTTACACCTTTTTGTTACATATCTACAGAATTCGAGGAAACTCTCTCTGCCATCAAAATCCTGCAGCCACTCACTCAAATTGTTTCTCTTTAAGTCTTTTGCAGATTCTATCTCCAGCAGTGTTCTTTTCAGTATGTATACAGGGCAGTCAACAATCGCATGGATGGTGCTCTCTTCTTCCTCCGGGTCACAGATGCATCCAGGTGAGGGCTTGATTTTGAATCTGTTAAGATACTGCGCAAAACCTCCGTGTCCTGTGAATACCTGTACTAACTCCTGGGTAAGTTTGATTGTTTTGAGTTGCTTGTGGGCCGTCTGAACATCCGGAAAGAACATTTTTGTAGTTCCTGCTGTCTCTCCCTCAGCATATCTTGTCTGCCACTTGAGAATGCTCTCGTTTCGCACTATTCGTTTTATATACGAGATGGGACACCCGTCATAGTGAGCTGCCGTAGTTGTTTTTGTTGCAGCCTCCTTAGCCAAAAAGTCAGCTCGCTCATTGCCCTCAATTCCGATATGTGCTTTCACCCAATAAAGGTTAATTGTTTTACCTTGTTCTTTTAGCTCAATCAGATTTTTTCTACATCGAAAAGCTATTGGGTGGAACGTATCATAGTTTTGTAGTAGTTCCAGTGATGATCTAGAGTCACTCAGTATTGTCACTTCCAGTTCATTAGTTTTTAAGGCTTCTGTTGTTGCATGGTACAGAGCGTATAATTCTGCTTGGAACACTGTACAATAAGATTCCAGCTTAAGTTTTTTTGCCTTAATTTCTTTTCCATCTTTCCACCAAGAGACGGCTGCCCCCACTTTACCATCTAACTTGCTCCCGTCTGTAAACACTAGAAGTCCATTCAGGTTGAATGCCTTGAGTGTTTCCTCTGTCCAATCTTCCAAGCATTTGAATTCCAGACAGAGATTTTTGGCAGGATGGATTGTGCTTAGAAAGCTTTCTCGCGTCTCTATCTGACGACCAGCAATATACTCAAAAGGTTTTCCTCTTCTGGCTTCAAATATCTGAGCAGCTTCATGGACTCTCATGTCCAACGGGATCAAGCCAGACAGCAGAAGAGCAGAATTCAAAGATACTGTGCGGTAAGATCGACAAATTTTTTGAGCGAAGCCCCTCTGAACAGAGTTTAGTTTTTTTCTTACTGAAACCTTTGTTACGGCTTGTGACCACACACTGGCACCATACAGCATTATGGGTTCTATAACAGCGGTATAAATTGTTTTTGTGACATCAGAATTTAGACCCCAGGAAACCTTAGCTGCTTTCGCTAGCTGACCATAAATTCTAATTGATTTTTTTGCTATATTTGAGATGTGACTGTTAAATGTAAGTTTTTTATCAATGGTTAGGCCTAAGATTTTTATTTCATCTACTAAGTTGATTGAAATGCCTCCTATACTTAAATTTGGAATATCATATTTTATTTTTTTAGTTAAGAGCATTGCAAAAGTTTTATGAGGAGCGAATTTAAGCTTATTTTTTACCCCCCATTCGTGAACATCATTTAGGGTTGTGTTAATTTGCTGTTCTAAATTTTGCACTAAATTTTCCGAAAACACAAGAGTAATGTCATCAGCAAACGCTTGGCAGTAAACATCTTTACTTTCGAGGAGGTCCAATAAAGGGTCCAAAAGTATATTCCAAAATGTGGGCCCTCCTATGGAGCCCTGAACACATCCTTTAGTTGTTTTTTTGGGGCAACACTCTCCAGCATATCTTACTTCAACTTGGCGATCGTTTAAGTAGCTGTCGACCATCCCCCTAAGATTTCTCGGGCTTTTTTTCTTGATGAGTTGATACTTTATGGCGGGCCACCACGCGCTATCAAAAGCACCCTCTATGTCTAGTGAGACGAGTACTGCTATTTTTTTATTGTCGATTTGTCGTCTGATGTGATTTACTAGATCATAGAGGGCATCTTCCGTGCATCGTTGGGGTACAAAACCATACTGCCGGGGGTTGCACTTTGGTAGTAAATACCATTTTAGCCTTTTTACCAACATTTTTTCTAAAATCTTACCAAATATTGGTAGTAATCCTATGGGCCTGTAAGATTTTGGCTGACTATAATCTTCTTTGCCTGGTTTACGCAATATGATAACAGTTGCTGTTTTCCATATCCTTGGAAAATATTGTAATGCCAAACATTTGTTGACTATTTCCAAAAACAGATCCTGGCAAACATCTATAGCTCTCGCGCAAATATCGGCGGTAAACCCATCAACACCCGGAGCTTTTTTAGGATTAAAGCTATTTTTAATGCTCTTCATTTCGCTGACGGTGAAAAGGGGATCATCTGTTGTACTGTCTTCTTCCGTCGAACAATCTTTTGTTAGACGCCTAATCTCTGTGTGAGATGGTAAATCATTCTCCTCATCGTCATCTGGGTAAAACGTACTAGCAAGTAGGTGTGCAGATTCCATCGGGTCCATTGTTTTCCCATCTTTAGTAAGTAATAAATCTTCTTTTCTTTTAGCCGTTTGTCTTATCACTCGATAAATTCCATCCCATAAGCTCTCTCTGTCTTGTTTTGTACAATATTCTTTCCAGTTATCCGTTTGTAATTGGTTTGCTTCTTCTTCGTAGGTTTTTTTTGCTTCTAGATAATTTTGAATCACATATTTTTTTCTTCTTGGCGCTGCACATTTTATTCTTCTCTTTTTTGTCATCATATCTTTGAACTTCGTTTCTATATCTTCATTCCACCAGGGTAACTGAAACTTACTATTACATTTCTTTTTTGGGATTGCTGCTTTACAGGCTAATGTAACGCATTCGGAATAAGTTTCTATTTTCTCTTCTAACTCTTCAGTCTTTTTTATTTTTTCTACTGTATCTACATTTAATTCTTTTTCATTAAAGGCGTTTCTTAGTACTGAATCAAATTCATTCCATTTTGCTTTTTTCGTGTTGTACAATCTTGTTGTTTTAAGTTCAATACTTTGAGTTGGTTTCCCGAACGTGACTGTAAATAAAATCGCATTATGGTCTGAACTCGTTACAGAAGTATCCACTCTCCAATTGTCTATTTTAGGAAGCAAATTTTCGCTGCATGCCGTAATATCAACTCTACTTTGATAAATCTTGTTATTCCGGACAGTTTCAAAAGTGGGGATGTCTCCAGTGTTTAAAATATGCATAGATTTCTCATCTAAGTATGCTGTTAATTTAACGCCTCTAGAGTTTTCTTTTACACTGCCCCACCAGGGGCTCCAAGCGTTGACGTCACCTCCGATCAGAACATTTTTAGTGCTAACTTTTTCTAATATTTTACTAACATGTTGAAGATATCCATCTAGAGGTTGATCCTCTTCAAAATAGACCGATAGCACCGCAAGCTCCCAGGTGTTCGTTTTCAGAATCGCGAAAGCAATATTTTCGGTCGAGAGAGTTGGGTCCGCTAATATTTTGATATTATTGTCTGTTACCATAATTGCTGCTTTCACTGGTTTCTGCGATGGTGTGTAATTTCCAGCATATTGGATAATACGAACTCCTATGTAATCTCGCATTTTTCCGATTGCTCCTACGTAAGGCTCTGATAGTAGACCAAATCCAACTCCTCGCTTTTGTGCTTCATGAAGAAACTCTAGGGTTGCCAGTTTACTTTTATGCAAATTTGATTGCAATACATTATACTTAATCGAGCCTTTTTCTTAACAATATGCTACACTAGTTCGGGAAAGTGCGTCCCATCGCAGTCTAACCGGGCAGCCAAAATCGAAGGCGCTGTGGTCGTTTCGATCGAGTTTTGCAATGCTACAGTTTCGGCATGACGGTATATCCCCCACTGACCATACTGGACAGTCTTTTTTGAGGTGAGGCCCGGAGCAGTGGCTACACAAGTCTATTGATTCTTTGCACAGTTTTCTCCCATGGCCGAAACCCAAGCATTTTGTGCACTGAATTAACGGCGATTGATCGTGTACAGATCGTCTTTGTAAATCAACATGAACTTCTCCTGCCGCTGTGAGTCTCTGCCATACTTTTGGGGAAACCTGCAAAATGATGTGACACTCTAATGGGTTCCTAGTACGACGACGATATTTTACGGTTGCACGATATTCATTTTCTGGGATGTCACCGGTGACTTTAGCGTTTTGTGTCTTGAGGGACTTTAAAATATCTTCATCTGTGTTGTAGGACAATACGTCTCGAATAATTACAAGGGGATCTTTACTCTTAGCTTCCTCCACAAGCAGACCTTTTTTCGATTTCTTGAGACGTTCACTTATCTTTGTTATGTCCTCTTTCTGGCGGCAGCTTATGAGAATCTTTTGATTTTTAGCTTTGCGAACTCCCGCAACTTGGATTCCCATGCCCCTAGCATCCACAGTTCCTCTGATTTTAGTGAGAACATCTTCACAAGTATCTTTTGCTTCTTCAGAAGAAATAATAATGGTGTGTTTAGGTGGCGGCTGGCGTGCTACTGCAGATGCATATGTCAACTTGTCCGGTATCTCTTGTTCGCGTAACTTTGCCATATTTTCCTCAAGGACCGCTGTCGTTCGCGGTAGAATCTCAGAAACAGTTTCTTTTAACTCTTTTACTTCTTTAGTCAGTAACGCTATATCCACTTCTTTCACATTACTCTTTTCTGCTACTGGAAGAGCAAATTTAGGATTTTCCAAGACCTCGAAAACAATCAACTGTCGCAGCGATTTCATCTCGGCCAAGGTCTCCTCCAGGGGAGACCTCACGTCTGCCTCTCTAACCGAGTCGACTAGTCGTGCTAAATTTTTTGCATGATCTCTTTCGCGGTTATACAATTCGTCCTTTATTTGGGATTTGACTTTTTCTATTTGTAATTGCAGAGATACCCTCGATTCATGTTGACGTAAAATGATTTCATACATGCCCGCTAATGAATTGATGACTGCCTCTTTTATCGAGGCTTTTAAATTACAGGATTGTTCGAGCTGGTCTTTGGCTTCCTGGAAGAGTCGATTCGCTGTAGATGGCATATTTGCCATTGGGCTATTAGTCTCGGCCACCGAAGATGGACGCGATGTGGGCGGGGTTTCAGATGGTGAGCCTACGTTTGATGGATTAGCTTGCCTAGACGTTCCCTCCGCAGAAATGCCTAATTCGATCTCCGTTGTATCCTTTTTGCACTTCTCTGCATTTTTAATGAGGGTGGCTTTACGTGTAGCCCCGCTTGCACCTTTTACAGCCGAAGCCCCGGACAAGGACCCGCTCTTGGAAGACTTCCCCGATACCACTGACATGATTCCGACTACAGAATTGGGTAGACTAGATTAGGATTTGTAGGATTAGTCCCGTAGTATATTATAATAATGTGTTCAAATCGCAATAGTTTAAAAACAACAAGCAATAAATTGTTTAGTCTTGAATAAGTTTATTTTACATATCTCATGTTCGGTAAGTAGGTTCTTAATACCTCCAAATGGGGCTTGTACTTAGGTGACTAATTAACGCTCTAGGGTAATAATGTAGCTAGAAAAGCCCTAGGGCGGTAAGTAATCTACGTTATCGTCATCATTATGTAGAGTGAGAGAACTCGTAACTTCGTAAGTGAATAAAAGGTGAGATTTGACGATGTATAAATTGATCTTGTCCTATATACCTCTCAATTTCAATAAAATGTGTTATTCTTGTACTGACGGTTTTTTTCTACTTACCTCACAATCGAGATGTAAAGCAGAATAGTTAGTTCGGGTGTAAGCACCAATTGCACCCTCGAACTATAGGCGCCCTCGCTGCGCTCGTGCGCCTAAATATATCGGGCTGCAATTGATGCCTTACAGCCCTTGGGTACTAATATACTATTAATCTAGTATTATTAAGGTTATTTTAAGAGATGCCTACTTTCAATTTAATAAGTTTATTTATAACAGATAATATTATCTAAGTAAGTCGTACTACAGTGAGCGCCCTGTATTTGCAATACCCAGCAAGGGCAACTAAGTCTTAAGAGCTTTAAAATAATTATAGGACCTAATTGTAAAACACGTAAGTAAACCGCAAATAAAGTATATAAGTAAATAGGTTAGGTACATATATATCTTACCGCGTGTGCGTGTACCAAACACTTAGATCGCATCTCTGCATAACGTCAGGCAAACAGGTTAACGAAATACAAAAAAGAACGATTATTATAAAATGATTTAGCTCGCAGTGCCTGTCCAAACAAAGTTGTATAGGACGAATCATACAAGTCGGCGGATGTGAATTAAGCTACAAGCTGCACAATATCCAATCCTGACTGCGTAAGCTTGATGGATATTGCGCAGCTTGTAGCTAACTTCACAACCGCTGACTTGCATAATTCGACCTATAGCCTTTCTTTGTTCACCTTGCCCGATATCAGCTCTATTTCAGGGCCGTTGTTCTCCCAAACTCTTTTACTGTTTGTTACGTTCGTAAACTACGACCATCAAATATGCGAGTCGCTCTCAATCACATGTATTATTCACTCCCACAAACATATTCCTAAAGTTACATCAAGGCGCCACGATCTCAATCCCCAAACATAATCTAAAAAAATTCACCAGTAAAGTTCTTGTTCACAAATTTCGCCGCGTGCAAAGAAAAGTTAACGTTTGCACGATACAATGTTTATAAGAAGCTCTCAGGTAATTCGAGAGCTTTTACGTACACGTGAGGAGAATACAGGAGCTTGTTTACTGTTTGTAATGACATCTTTAATCACAGTAACTTTATTCTTATAAGGTTGTTCAGAAACAGTGTACCTACTAAGCCGAAAGGGGGGGATTCATACCATAATTTCGAATTATGTTTACTATGGGGTCAACCCAGAATTCGAGAAAAAGAAATGAGCTGTTTCGTATATTATGTCAAAGGTGACGTCCACAAGTGGTATATTATTCAGAGAAAAATCGAACCAAGATGGTACATACATCATTTGAAAGCTTGATTTAAGGGCTTCTCAAAAATATTTAATTTTGATTTTTTCATCCCTCCATTTTTTTTTTAAATTTGAAATATAAATTGTATGATAAATAACAATACAGCTTTTATTTTTTTCTTGTTTAGCAATAATAAAGTGCTTCTATCGTTATTTTACTAGCTTTCGTAGCTGATTCTGCCACATTCATCTCCTAATTTGCTAAAATTAAAAATTATAACCTACCAGTGGGACCAGTTAGTAGGTACAATGTGACAAAAATCACTTTAAAAATGTGTCTAATTGGTAAAAATGTTTTTATTTAAAAATTTGGTGGTTACTTAAACAGGGTTGATAGAGATAAACTACCTATTAAGCCAAATATGTTAAAGTATACTAATAAATTCAAAATTAATTTTAAAAAAATCGGAAAGCTCTTTTTTGTTTTTAACTAATGTAATAGACTCAGAAAAATATGAACTTTCTCGAAATGTAACGAGTATTGTGGTTAGAATTTTTGATTATTATTATACCAGCCTCCATACATTTTGTGGACATGTCCTTTGAGATGACAGCTGACATTTTATTCTCTAATTCCGGATTGGCCCCATAGTAAAAGTTGACGACAATAATGGTCTGTTATTATTGTATACTACGGGACTAATCGCGCACTAAAATTACGAGATACATAAATACCTGCTCATTTATTTTGAATTGGCGGTACCAGCTATTTCACTTTCCAGTCTATGACCACGGTCGATGCAACTCGGCCGAAACGTCGGTATGAGGAGGTATTTATTTATCTCGTAATTTTAGTGCGCGATTAGTCCCGTAGTATATAATAATAATGCGTACAAATCGCAAACGTTTAAAAACAACAATTATGGGCTGAATAGCCCCCTTTCGTTTTAGTATACCTTAAGCGAATAGCCCTGTTTTCATTTTATTGTTTCTTTGTGGCTCGAACCGAAAGTGTTAGATCACTTCGGCAAGTTGAAATGGCAGGGGGTAGAGCATAATATAGCAACTTTACATGTAAACTAATGTATGTACTCACAACCTGATTCTGAGTCAAAGTAGATATTTTTTAGCCATCGTTATATTTTAGTGTCATGTTTTTTGACAGAGCAAAAACGTAAAATGCAAATTTTCTGGCACCGAACAAAAAATCCCGCGCAGACAGCTGGTCTGTAACAAAACCAATAAAACTCTAGATTTACGATCACACAAAACTAGTGTCATTAACATAACACTTAAAATGTAAAAAACACAGCAACAAGTTTAGTGAAGAGAGATTTAACGTGATACATGACATAATATAGCTATAGCTTTCATATCTTATACATATTCAATTATTCAGATCAAAGGAAACCGGACGGTGGTTTAAACGTGGATTAATTTTATTGGTATGTCTTATCAAATGTTATAAGACTATGGGACCAAGTTTGTGGAACTCTAATTATAATGTGTAGTGGCGCTCACAGTGCGTTTCGATTAGGTGATTCTTAGCGATGATTCAGATTGTTCACTCAGTTACCTATACTAAGCGCCACACAAGTCGGCGGATGAGAAGTTAGCCGCAGATGACACTTTGCCGTGATTCGTCAATTATTGCGCATATGAGCACAATGCCGACGCTGCGTATCGTGGTGTTGAGCACGGGCGTTGGGAGCGCGCGGGAGGCATGAGGTTGGTGAGAAGGGTGTCTTCGTCTCTCTGGCTCCCGCGCATACCTATATTTTGGCTTTTGCGCATCACTCTGCGCATAACTTCCCATCCGTCGACTTGTGTGGCGCTTAGTATACTGCAGCTGAACAGTGGCGTGCAGATGCGTGTATCTCCGGCCGAGTCGCAACACTACGTTGGGCGCCACAATGGTCTATATTTCTGCAAGAGAACGTTAATTTATAAATAAAAGTATAACAACCTCCAGTGATATCATACATTTTAAATTATAACTTACTAGCCACCCGCCCCGGCTTCGCACAGGAATATTATACATATAAAACTTTCTCTTGAATCACTATCTATTAAAAAATCGCATCAAAATCCGTTGCGTAGTTTTAAAGATATAAGCATACATAGGGACAGACAGACAGCGGGAAGCGACTTTGTTTTATGGTTAATATGCTCCTTGGTTTTATACTATGTAGTGATAATAAATATGTCGATTTCAAATAGAAAACTGCATCTAAATTACCGTCATTTATTGTGGGAGGTACAATGTTACAGATATATACGACACTACAACAACAATTTATTGACACCACAAAAAGGTACAAAGTAGTACTTAACAGAAAAAACAAAGTCACACGAGAGGCATAAAAGGCGGTCTTTATACAGTCATTCAAAGGGACAAATTAAAATAACAGCACTATTTGTCACTAAATCCTACGTGGATATAAACAGAGCTTGATCGGTGCATAATCGCTCGAACTTTAGCTCGTCGAGAGGCATAAAAGGCTGTTTAAATACAGATAATACAGATATAGATGCTAAAATTAAATAACACCGTTCTTTGATACTGAAACCCACGTAAGCACATAAACCTCAGAATAATGACAAAAAGGTCATAGAAACCTTGCAAAATTTTACTCAAAACAAAAACTACGCTACAGCTGTCTTATTCATATCTGGTTATATAGCATACGCGATAGCAAGTGGAACAAAAAAAAACGCATTGTCTGTCGGCATACGTCAAAATCACAAATTGGAATGTCAAAATAGTTGAAATTTGGTCCACTTTGTCTTTTGCGATATGATCGGAAATTTGAACCCTCTATAGTTCCAGAAGTAGGTTCAAATCTCTGATAATTTTACCTTCCTAATTTTTACCTTTTGGAATTTGGACAGCCGAGTGAAACCCTTCGAAATTACGTAGGTTCGGGTTTATGTGCATCTTCTTCTAGCACCTTTTAAATTTCGTATTTAAAATGGGACAATGTGATGTATATCTTTTGCTATTTTAGTACGGTTTCCATTACATTAGTCCTTATTCTGAGACATAAACAAAGCTAGATCAGCGCATATTCGCTCAACCCAAACAATTTCGCAGTGGTTACGCAATGCCAACATCACGACATTGAAAACATTGCGCGTGGAAATAGATAGGAGATAATCGCGCAATGACAGAGACATTTATTTTAGAAGTTCTTATTAGAATAAACTTGAAATGATTCATGGGTCTCGGCTTTCGTAGCTCGATTGTCATATTTTCTTTGCCTTCAAATAAAATTTATATATTCACGGTCTGTCTAATCTAGATTTGAACTCTATAAATCTGGTCTACATGGTTACCGAACTAAACATTTTTACAGAGGTCGGGTTATAATGTTATACGATTTTTTTTAGTAACCACACATATTGTTAATTGCGACATAACATAAGGAGATGTCTGAGAGTTGCTCATTTTCATAGATATCAAGCCTACAAACATAGATGAATTGAGATCAATGAAGACCCATAGCGTGACCCATAATTATTCATCTATGCCTACAAATCTGTGTTGGGCCTGCGTGGTGCTTAGACCGTAGATTAATCTGTCTCATCGAAGACGCCAATATATTATTTTGAGCAAATAAACAAATAATCGTGTAAAAAAGATATAATGTTGTGCATCACATGTGTGACGCGAGCGCATAAAATTGTACATTCACGGCGAGAGGAAGTGCCTGAAAATTGAATCACTTTAAGAATTTAGATCTGAGAAGATTCCGTGACAAAATTCACCGTATACAGGATCATCCTGATGCTAATGAGAAACTCAATACTGTATCACAAGCACATGTGGTGGTTAGTGTGATTCATTACCACACCGCGCGCTGGGGGCGTAACTACTACACCACGTAACTGGACATCATTGTACAGTTATAGCGAATAAAGAATAGACATCGGCATTACCGGGATCGGTAGATTACAACATTGCTTGACTTTATACCTACAACAATTTTGTTTTTAACCTTCGATTGGATTGAAGAGGTAGACGAAGAGGGGTGTTATACTGTACCAGCCTTTAAATAGTTCATTGCTGAACCTAGGCCCATCCACGAAACGCTATTGGGCCATGTCCACTGCTCCGGCTTAGAGCGGGTTGGTGAATTCAACGCAGTTGAATTTCTTCTCCGGACGTAAACAAGTTGCTCGATGTTTTCCTTCACCCAAAAGCCAGTGTGCAAGGTATGAAAATCCGTAGATAAGTTCATTCAAAGAATTAATTTATACGGGATAGGGATAGAGCGAGCGATACTATCTGTAGATTACCACGGCTTATACATTTGTTAGTTGTAACACATCTGTGCTGCTAATATTAAATAATGAAATAAGGTGATTATGCAAAAGCGCAAAAAGAAATTCAAGCTTCGCTCAGCAACTGTTCCTGTTCATTCGCGCAAGTTGTTTTTCAGCTTGAAAAACATTCCGAGACTTCAGTAGTTCTAAGAAAAAAACTAAAAACTTTCAACGTCCAATGTTGACACTTCCACCGAATCCAACTGGGTCAAGTCGGCAACAATAGCGTGAAATGAAAAAACAAAACCGCGCTTTCAAAACAATTTTGGACGGACAAAATTCAAAATCGAAAAGTGGTGGTAATGAAGTTTTAAAAAACTGATTTTCTGTTTATTTAACGGTCTACATTTGCGCGAAATTATGGTATTAGTGTTTAGGATTTCGTCGTTCGTATTAGTTAGCTTACCACTTTTTCTTGTTCACGTTCATGAAATAGCGCATTAATTATACGTTCATTCATTCGTTCTTACGCATTACGTTATGTCTATATGAAATACCTCAGAATAAAGACCTGTAAGGAAATACCTAGCATATTTTGTTGCCCCACCATGGTGACTCTACTACGCTGTTCTAGTGAGATAAGGTCATCTTAGTTCACAAAATCACACTAGTTACCGAAAATATTCTTTGCAAATAACGCTATAGTGAATAGGGATACCACATAGCAACGCATACCCACGCCCAAAAAACATCGTTCTCCTTTCCCAAGCAATCAGGTAAAAGAACTAAGTCAAGTAGAAGGTACGAAATCTCAGCGTAATCCACAGATCTCGCGAGATTCTATTTGTCGTTCCGATCATGCGGGGCTTCAGGAGCACAGTTTAAAAAAGAGAAATAACTTTATTTCGCACGAAACTACTAAAAATCGCAACTACGCGTATGCGAACCGCTTGTGGGGCGGAACACCGCAGTACTCCGCGAAACGCAAATAGTAATTACACAATTGATACTTACAAAGGACAACAACAACAAAAAACACAGCACTGCATTCTGCAGTATGTATGTTTCATAAATGTGCATATTGCTATGTATGAGTCATTTTTCTGGGCTCAGCACGTTTCCTTTCGCCATTTTTTACTCTATCATACATTATGATATAATATGTCTCACAAGCGGATTAGAGAGGAGGCCTCTCTCGAGATCTCTAAGCTCCAGAGATATCGATAGCTTAGAACGTAACGCTCACATACCTAGCTCTGAATGTGTCTCATAAACATGCATTTTGCGGTATATGAGTACCTACTGACTACAAATTAAGTGTCTCACTGGCGTAAAGACAAGGCGCCTCTCTAGATCTCTACGTTCCAATCAGATACAGATGTCGATAACGTCGTCGAATGTAGGCCGCGGCCCACGTACCTAGCTCTGATTGTGTCTCAATCATTCAGATGGATTAGATTACACACAGATTGACATATTCTCCGTAAGGACCCGGTTTATAGGAAGTTGATAATGCGGAAACACCTAAAAGGTGTCTATTCAAACTCAAACTGTGAACTTCAATTTGAGATTCTGTTAGGTAAGTGCGAGAGCGCCGATTTTCGGCTAGTGATATGTAATGTAGGTATGTATCGGAGAGCGGTGGAAATAATCAACCAATATTATTCACTTCATCATTAGTATGTATTTAAAAATATGTATAATGTATATGTAGTATATCAGTCTCTGGCAGCCATATCACAGCTTTGCTTAGTTTGAGGTCAGAGGCAGTGTGTAAGATGTCCCCCAACATTAAAAAAAATCAAGTCACTCTTACAAATCTTACTAGTACATTCTCTCTCTCTCTCTCTGCTCTGGTGGAAAAACAGCTTTCGGTAGTTCTCACACCAAAGCAAAGGCAACGCAACATAAGCGGTTTAGCTACTTTTTCCCTTGGTTGCGTCTCGTCCAAGTCTAGTTACGTCGGGTAGGATTCGTGTGTGGTAAATCAGTATAAAATCTTAAGGAACTTGTCAGGACTAAGGACCAATCAGTCCCTGAATAACCATTCAGCCATCCATTCACCTTGTCCTAGAACTAAAAGACGGCCTAATACCTAGCATCAGGCATTTTCCTAGCTCAACAAACCTCAAAGTAGGCCAACTACACCGTAATGATCGAGGCTGGGTCGTAGACCCAGACTCCGTTAAAGCGGAGTGAAGCTGTTCTACGCGCGTTGTAATTTATGATCCCAAAGCAAAATAAAATCTATGATCCTCAATAGATATCCAATAAAATAGGTAAGAGGCTCGCATCCAGAGATTCCCTGCGATCTTTCAGATCGTCTGTCCACCTTAACGGTGAACTTGCTGGTGTGTGGTCATTCCGGCCATCGGTTCTGTGTGCTAAGTGCCCTGCCTCTCTAGGCTATCTGCTGAGAACCAAAAAAAATGCTAAGTCGATGTCACAGAGTGCTTGGGCAACATTAGTTCTTGTACGGATTTCGGCATTCCTGACTCTATCACGACTGCACAATTATTTACTTACCAAAGAACAATGGTGTCCAGTTTCAATCCGTGATTATGACTTGCTTAGGTAAATGAAAAAGCAACTACGGACTAGAGCGCTCCGCCCCGCTTTCGTAGAGTTCATCTAATGACGCTGGGTCATAATCTCAAATATGCGCGACCTTTCTAAACAGAAAGGCACGACGCGACAATGGCGAGTTGGTCTACAAGCTGCATACTTTGTTAGTGCCTGGTATACCATCTAAATATTACATAGTGGACTACATAGTTGACAACAAAGTATTGACTAAAACCCAGGGCGTATTTTTAGAATTTTACTATCGAGATGTAGTCAAAAATTTATTACTAATAAAGATCTTGTAGGTACCTACCAAATTCTACCTCGTAGCGCATTCGCAATTTCGATGTCTACGAGTATGTCATTGAAACTCGCAAATGTGTGAAAGGACATAACTGTAACTGTAAGAGACCCTGCTATAATAGCAGGGACTGTTAGTGATGTTTTCTACTCCAGATCCAAAATTATGGGTGTTATTTGAAGGTCGTTTCATCCGTATCTGTCGGTGACATCATGATTCATGGCTCTCAAAGGAACGGGGTGTTTTTGACCGATGAACCGGAGGAGGTACTCAATTTGACGCGTACAATTTATACAAAATAATGTTTAATTTTATTATGTTTTACCACGCGTAATTTTTTTCATAGTAGTCCGATTTCAAGAATTATTTTTTTATTAGAAAGGGTGTACTTCGAAATTGGTCCCATTTAAATTTTATTGACATCGGCTGAGCAATTTTTGATAAATCAACAGTAATGTAAAAAATGCTATATCGATCCATGCGAAATATTCGCGAATTCTGTACACGGGTGAAGTCGGCCATGCTATTTTTTGCGAAAAATAACTATTAGTTGTTATAGTATAATGCAACGTGGGAGTGTCCTGTGTCCATGTGAAAGATTTGGTTTTGATATAGAATAGTCAACTCTTTAACACCGCAGAAAATACTCGTGCTCAAAGTGCACCCATCGCAATTCCATTATACCATCGCATTTCCCAAAATGGTCGATCCTTAAAACACGGACTAAAATCTCAAGTATTCAATTTAAACGTTCGCTACGTCCAAGTGCGCGGACCAATAACTGCCGTCTGCAGAGACCCTATTCATCTGTCACCAGCACCCGCCACATGCCAAGAAAATATTCGCATGCCTTGAACCTTTTACCTCGAGGCCGATCTACGGGCCAATTCCACTACTATACTGTATTGTACTGTATCAGCCTTTTTAATAGTCCACTGCAGGACGTAGGCCTACCCACGATGGGTGGTTGGGCCATATCCACCACGCTGGCCCAGAGCGGGTTGATGGACTGACATACGCCGTCGAATTTCTTCTACTGACATATGCAGGTTGCATCACGATGTTTTGCTGTACCGAAAAGCCAGTGGTATTAAATTCCGTACATAAATTCCAAATAACTCATTGGTATGGGACAGGGATTTGAAACCACGACCTCACGATTGTAAGGCTGGTGTTACAATCACTAGACCACCACGGGTTTCCTACCACTAGACCACCACTAATATCAGAGGAAGCAGTTTATAAGTTACAAGACGTATACTGCTAAACAAAGGTCTCCCCTACAGTCATCGGAAGACCAGCGTCGGCTGTCACGGTCGGCATTATGCTGAGGTGGGACCGATTTGTAGCAGGGACGAAACATTATGCATAACATAATTTTCATGTGTACTTTACTTGTTTATGTATTTATTTTTATGCGGTTGTTTTGTATGTGTATGTGTTTGGTTTCTGTAGCAAATAAAATTATGTCTATTGTCTAGATCTCCAATAAAACCAGTCAGTAGCAGCATGCATCCTACTGTCTTAATGAGATCGTCTGTCCATCTCGAGCATATTCTATGCTGCGCTTGCCTTTACTTGGTGTCCACTGTCCTCTGATTTTGGAGCCCTTGGGTCGCCGTGCTATGTGCTCTGCCTACTAATAATCGCCACAAGCCAAGAAACTAATAGCATGCCTTGAACCTTTTACCTTGAGGCCGATCTGGCGATGCCTTAGCCAGAACTAGCACGCTTTAGTTGTCTAGACGTCCAGGGCTAACGGTAACCATGGTATTTCTTCTTGAATTTAATATAATTTAATTTAAATATTAATAAGTTCCGTACCTCGAATGGAAAAAACGGAACCCTTATAGGATCACTTTGTTGTCCGTCTGTCCGTCTGTGTGTATGTCAAGACTCTTTATCTCGAAAACGCGCAAAGATATCGAGTTGAAATATAAACTGTATACATATATCTATGATCTCTTGCAGTTGTGTAAAAGAAAAAGTTCTCAGTTATCGTTTAAAATAGTTAGAGCCGTTTATGTCGTAAAAAACCGCATATTTCGACACTCACAAAAACCAAAACTTACAGGGTACTTCCCGTTAACATATAACTATGAAATTTGGCGAAAAGCATTGTCTCAGAATCTATCATATCTCTAGGAATAAATCTGAAAACTGCACATTTTAATTTAAATCACAAAAATAGGGCCTCAAAATTCACAAAATATGGGTTCAAATTCAAACTGAGTAAATCGTATCATGTAAGGTATCATATAAAAGAACTTCATTAGCACATGCTAGAACAGGTTTTTAATTATTTTAACAATGTGTAATTTTCGCTGTATGACAAGAAAAGTGAAAAAAAAAAAAACGTTTTTTGTCGATGGTTACAGTATAGAGATTTTAACAACTTACTTCCCAATTTTGTTAAATTTTCTGGATTTGTACGGAACCCTCGGTGTGCGAGCCTGACTCGCACCTGTCCGGTTTTTTTTTGTTGGGAGGGCGGCCACCTGCAGGAGCAGATTTTTGCTGATTTTTTCAATTTCGGAGGTGGGTCAAAAAGTTTCTAGGGTAGGCAAGTTCACCAAAGTGAGCAAGGCCGCAAATCGTCAAAAGACACAAGAAAAGTCCCTAGAATACCATTAAGCCGATCAACCCTACAACTACAACTATCACTCGACTAATCCCTGGTGCTACCGCAGCATCGCCACTTGAGCACTCCATGGCGGGTGGGGAAAGTCGAGGGATGAAACAAGTACCGGGATTTTTAAATGGATTTAAATTCAAAAAAAAACCACAAGGCGAAAGGACCGGCGAAAGCTGGGACTGCGCAACAAAAGGCGGGACCGGCGAAAGCTGGGACTGCACACCAGACGGCGGGACCGGCGCAAGCCGGGACTGCATCTTACCTGGCAGGAACGTCCAGAGGTGATACTGCAGTGGGATTGTCTCGCGGTGGGGCTGTGGTGGGACTGTCGAATGACGGGACTGTTGCGGCACTGTCGAGGGCCGGCACTGCTGTGGGACCACCAAAGGGCGGAACTGCAAACCAGCCTACCGGGCTTAAGGGTTCTGCCAAAGCTAGCGTGACACGAGACCCTTGCGTTAGAGGTCAAATGATCTCGGACCTTGCGGCCTCGGACACGACCGGTAAAGGCAGCACCTCGTCCACTCCCGGCGGCCAGCCTGACTTAGGCGGGCATCCGGTTGGACGATCTGGGGCGCGTAGGAAAAAGCGCCAAAAGCTGAGACAACAGGCGGCTCTAGAGGGGACTCCTACGGAGGGCCCATCAAAGAGACCGCGTGCTGTTCTCAGCAGCGACAGCGGGGACATGGTGGCCAAGAGGATGAAGACCCAAGGGCAATCACCCTCAACCGGATCCTTTAGGGATGCGGTGGCGGCTGTGAAACTTGCTGTCGTCACAGTCAAGTACCCGGAGGAGTACTTGAAGGCGGTGGACTTGGTGCCAATCCAGGAGCTCATAATTGAGAAACTGGAAGTGGCGCCGGATCCCCTGCCTGTTCTCACGGTTGCTCCCGGAGTCGTCGCAGGTGCAATTCATGTATCCTGCGAGGACTCCGATGCAGCTAGCTGGTTTCGGGGCGCCATCCACAATGTGGAACTTGGATCCCTGAAACTCAAGGTCGTCGACGCCAAGGACCTTCCAAAGCCTGTCAAAATGGCATGGAAGAGTCGCAATTTGGCGTTGCAAGACCCTGCTCGGGCCATTCGATTGCTCCAGCGACTCAACCCTGCCTTGAGGACGGACGACTGGAAGGTCGTGAATACCCTCACTGAGCGGACCGGCATCCGTCGTATTGTCCTCATGGACGGGGTGTCCGCTGGGGTCATCAAGGCCGCGGGCTACTCTCTTCCAGGAGGAATTGAACGATATTCGTTCAAGCTCCTGGAAGAAGACAAAGGAGAGGCACCTGCTGCGGAAGCAGAAGCGGAGCCCTCCGAGGATGGACCACCACAACATGAGGAGGCCATCGAAGAAATCTCTGCTCACGGCACAGCACAGGAGACAGAGATTGGGACCAGGGCGTCAGAGGCAGACCACGAGGACGACATCCTTGAGGACTTCGACACCCTGGGGATCGAGTCGCCGACTGCCCTCGAGGAGAGCCAGGCGATGGAGGAGGGGCTTCAAGAATAAGGCCCTCCTTTACCAACACGAGCCCATCAAAGTCATTCAAGATGGAGGGACTAAGGTGTGTACAAATTAATTTGCATCATTGCAGGGCCGCTACTGCCCTTCTGGCTCGGCAACTGAAGCTAAACACATACGACGTTGCCTTGATACAGGAACCTTATCTGTATAAGGGGACTATAAAAGGCTTAGGTGGGACAGGCGGCATGGTGTTCTATGACTGTCCAACTAATGACGCGAGGACTTGCATCTATATCAGGGGCGGTATAGAGGCAATGCCCTTACGTACTTTCTGTTACAGGGATCTCACAACAACTTTGATCCAAGTGGGGACGGGAACAGAGAAAAGGAAAATCATCCTTGCCTCTGCCTATCTCCCATATGAACTTAAGGAACCAGTAACACCACTAATGAGAAGACTGGTTGACTACGGCAACCAAGAAAACATCGACCTGATACTTGGCTGCGATGCGAATGCACACCACGTCGTTTGGGGCAGCTCGGATGTCAACAAACGAGGAGAGGATTTGTTGGACTTTGTGGTAAGCGCTTCTTTACAAATCCTTAACGCAGGCAATAAACCTACTTTCAGGACCTCTGCAAGAACTGAAGTTATTGACCTGACACTGGCTTCAAACAGGGCCAGCGCTCATATTGAAAACTGGCATGTATCGGACGAAATCTCTCTGTCTGACCATAATTATATATGCTTTAGGTTTAGGACGGCGGGAGACGCCGAAACTAGACGAAGGAGAAACCCAAGGCATACAAATTGGGACTCGTACAGGAGGGACCTAAAAGTAAACCTAGGGAGCCCTAAAGGTAAGCTTAATTCCATACTAGATATAGAATTTGAAGCGGACAGAATCAAGATGGGCACCATCGGTGCATGGGAAGATAACTGCCCAGAGAAAAAGGCCTTTTGTAAAAAGGTACCATGGTGGACTCCTGAACTAGCTAAAATACGTAAGGAAACACGACAGGCCTTTAATGATGCAAAAGCCAGGAAAGATTTTTCTGGCTATCACAGCATGCTAACGAGGTATAATACGGCGGTACGCAAGGCCAACAGAACTAACTGGCGACAGCATTGCACCTCCATCGAAACTCTGCCAAATGGAATGAGGTTGTGCAAAGCAATGTCCATGACTAAGACAAACCCACTATCATCTGTAAAGGATGAGAATGGGTATCTCACGGAAACTGGACAGGACACTCTGGGCGTGATGTTTAGGACCCACTTCCCAGAATGTATACTGCGCGACAGCAATGAAGAGGAACCAGTCACAAGAGACGAACTCACAAGGCACACGTCCAAAAATAACTGGCTCACGGCAAAGAAAGTGGTAGATGAAAATAAACTGAAGCTGGCCATAGCAGGCTTCCAGCCTCTCAAATCCCCGGGTCCGGATGGCATCTACCCAATACTATTGCAAGAAGGGGCATCTGTTTTGATACCTCATTTGAGTAAGCTCTACAGAGCCTGCATAGCCTTTGGGTATGTACCCAAGGCATGGAGGGAAGTCAAAGTCACCTTTATACCGAAGGCAGGTAGACCGACTTATGAAGAAGCTAAAGCTTATAGGCCAATCAGTCTATCATCTTTTCTCTTGAAAACTCTGGAGAAACTGGTAGACAGGTACTTAAGAGAGGGACCACTGAAAGTACTCCCTCTGCATAAACTACAATGCGCCTACAGCCCTGGCAAATCTACGGAAACGGCATTGCACTATGTTGCGAGTCGAGCCGAGGCTGCGCTAGAGGGACAAGAAATCTGTGTCGGGGCTTTCCTCGACATAGAGGGAGCCTTCGACAAGACAACATTTGAGTCCATACGCATTTCTGCAAAGGAGCATGGCATCAACGATACCATGTGCAACTGGATTGACTACATGCTGAGAAGCAGAATAGTCAGATCGGAACTGATGGGTGACAGACTTAGTGCAAAAACAACAAGAGGTTGCCCGCAAGGCGGAGTGCTGTCACCATTATTGTGGTGCTTGGTAGTAGACTCGCTACTTACCAAACTCAATACCGGACCATTCTACACAGTAGGCTATGCAGATGACATAGCTATAATGGTCAATGGTAAATTCCCGAACATAGTCTCTGGATTATTACAACAGGCATTGAGGATGACGGAGGAATGGTGTACAAAGAATCACCTCTCTATCAACCCAAGCAAAGCAGTAATTATTCCATTTACGAGGAAGAGACAACTGGGTAACCTAGAAGAGCTCTCCCTCAATGGAATAAAACTGCCTTGGTCCACCGAAGTTAAATATTTGGGTGTAACGCTTGATAAAGAACTCAGGTGGAAAACTCATGTGGAAAATATTACGACTAAGGCCTTACGAGTGTTCGGCATGTGTCGTTCCACCTACGGCAAAACTTGGGGGCTAAAGCCCAAAGTGATACGATGGCTGTACCGGACAATGATAATACCTATTATTACATACGGCAGCATAGTGTGGTGGCCTAGAACAAAGCTTGCCTCGTGCAAAGCGCCACTCACCAGGTTACAAAGAACAGTGTGTCTTGGCATCACGGGTGCTTTCAGGACAACACCTACGGCAGCGATTGAGAGATACCTCAATATCCCTCCACTGCATATGATGGTTGAACTCGAGGCAAGGAAGACACTACATCGTCTTGCTGTTGCAGGACTATGGGATGCCTCTAAGCCAAAGACTAACCATACAAAGTTCGACGAAAACGAAGGCCTAGATCGGGTAACAAGCATGTTATCCGATAAAATGCAAACTGTGTTTGTGTTTGAAAGATCTTTTAAGGTCCAAATCCCTACAATAGAGGACTGGACGAAGGGACTTGATCCACCAGAGCAAGATAGTCTGGTGTGGTACACTGATGGATCCAAAATGGAATCAGGTACAGGAGCGGGCATATACGCAAAAGGCTACAAATGTAGCAAAAGCTTAGGGAAGATGGCAACTGTATTCCAAGCAGAAACATATGCCATAATATCCTGCGCTCAAGAGAATATAGATAGAGGAACCAGTGGTAAATCCATATATATTCTTAGTGACAGTCAGGCTGCAATCAAAGCCATGGCATCCTACAAAGTGGACTCCGGACTTATTCTGGATGCTATCCAGACCCTAAACAGGCTTGGGAGGCACAACAGGGTAAGACTGATGTGGGTCCCTGGGCACAAAGGATTCCATGGTAACGAAGTGGCCGATGAACTGGCAAGAGAGGGCTCAGCAAATGATTTTGTGGGTCCAGAGCCATGTGTAGGCATTTCAACGTGTCTCGTGAAAGCCGCATTTAGGGAGTTTGCAGATCACAGACAGCGAACTTATTGGCTGTCTAATACCGGTCTACAACACTCCAAGAAGTTCCTAGGCTCTACGTTTAAAGCCCGGGAATGCATTTGGAACATGAGCAGGGGACAAATCCGCTACCTGCTTGGGGCCTTTACTGGGCACTTTGGTACCAACGACATGCTCATGAAGATGGGTCTAACCGCGACACCCATGTGCAGGTTGTGTGGGGAACATACGGAACGCATGGAGCACCTTCTGTGCACATGCGATGCAATGGCTAGTAAGCGAATGAGTCTCCTAGGCGTCGGATATCCAAAACCAGAAGACTATAGGCTCGTATCTCCTAGTCTCGTTGTAAAACTCATGAGAACAATTTTCGACGAGACTGGGGAGGAGTAAGTTATCTAGGGGACCACAATAGATCCCAATGGGTCGAAGTGTCCGAGTTATTTCTTGGCCCCTCTATAAGATAAGATAAGATAACCCTACAACTAAGCTTTCAACACTTTTACAATAAAACCTTTCCCGTAACAAGATAGTTGAAATGCCCGCTCGCAAATCGCAATCTCTCTCTCCATAGGCTACATTTCTCAACATCAATAAAACGCAGATGTTTCGCGAGCGGAAGCGTAACAACAAGGCTGTCGTCGATGGAGCGGAATAAGCCTGCGACGAATCACATTTCCGTGAAAGACAAGTAAACAGTTTTTCTATTCATTTATTCAAAATTTTAAACTCTTTGTCGGTGGAGAAACTTCCACGTTACGCGGTCCTCCGCCAGTGTCTTCACCGCCCTGTCCGACATGACATAATATCTTCTCTTTAATCTGATCTATTGGTGTAAACCTAGACGACGGAGTTTTTTACCAACTTCCAAAATGGAGGAGGTACTATGTCGTCTTTGTTTTTTTTTGTGTATATTCATCGATATTTTCGCCAATTGGGAACCGATTTAAAAAAAAAACTTTTTTAGTTTGCAGAGTGTACTTCCGAGGTGATCCTATTTAAATTTATCGAAATCGGCTGAGCCGTTTTTGATAAATCAAGAAAAATGTACATGGATGTCACATTGAATCTGCACAGATTATTCGAATTCTGTACACGGTGGACCAGTCGGTGTTGCGATTTTTTGCGATTCCGACATTGTTGAGAGAAAGAGTTGAGAATCAATGCATTTTTGTCGAATGTGGGAGCTTTCACAAGATATCCGACTGCTTAGGGGGGCAGACGTGTTATGTGGGGTGTTGTAACCTTTAAAACACCTCCCTGTGGCCTACCTGACCATAATAATATGAGTTGTCTCACGATGTTTCGTTCATGTAAAAATCCGTAGAGAACACAGCATGACGTATCAAGACTGGATTTTGAACCCATGATATCGCGATCGTTCTCCCACTAAGCCAAAAAAAATTTATGTCCTGAAAAAATCCTATGTTACATCAACGTAAAAAAATTCAAGACTTCAGCAAATTCGACCTTATGAGCCCTGAAAGCGAAATGTTCTATAGTAGAACTACCGGTACAATTTCGTACCGTAAGTTCTACCGTAGGACTACCGGGACAATGTTGTGCCGTTAGTTCTACCGGGACAATTTTGTACCGTTAGTTCTACCATAGGACTACCGGGACAATTTTGTACCGTTACTTCTACCGTAGGACTACCGGGACAATTTTGTACCGTTAGTTCTTCCGGGACAATGTTGTGCCGTTAGTTCTACCGTAGGACTACCGGGACAATGTTGTGCCGTTAGTTCTACCGTAGGACTATCGAGAGAATTTTGTACCGTTAGTTCTACTAGTAGAATTAATAGTAGAACTTACGGGAACGACCCACGGACCCACCACAGCCTATCAAAAATAATCTTATCTAAGTGTATTAGAACCTATCGTACAGAGTCGACTTTCTGTACTTACCTACTCTATGCCACATATATTTCAGCCAAATAGGCCATGAACTAAAAAATAATAACACTATAGCTGCTTCGTAATCTGCATTAATTAATTACAATTTATTTATGGCAGCATCGGTACTAACAGGCATTTCATTTGCATTTAGTACTGTGTCGTAATAACAATGATGTAGAGCTAAAAAATAGTATTCAGACTTGCAGTGCATTATATCTGTACCTACTAATTATGCACGAAATCTTTAGGTTTACACAGAATAAAATGATAAGTAAAAAAAAAAGAAGGATGCCAACTCAACTATATTTTATACATATAATTATAAATATAGGATAAGTTTGCGTTTAACCACATCCTGCCTAGTAATAAAAACAGACCCAGTCTATAGATAGATAAACTCTTTATTGCACATCAAGAAATAAACAAAATAAAGGTACAACGATACAAACAGTGGTACAATGGGCGGCCTTATCGCTGATAGCGATCTCTGCCAGGCAACCTTAGGATGGGGAGGACAGAAAGCGTATAAATAATGTAATGTAAGCATTTTTCTTACCGATATATAAACTATAATAATATAGAAATAGATATCTTCTATATTGAGAATTTTACACCTATGTAGTAGTAACTTACTGGAAAAACAGACAAAGATTATTATCCTCTTATCCTCAAAGACCACAAATAAAAAGTATAGAATGACGACAGTATAGCCCAATTATGAAGGCGCTATCGTAAATTTAATAGCAACGTAAAAAGGGTTCTCTCTATCGAATGCCTAAAATAAAATAAGAAACAAATAGTCTAATTAGCTATTATAATTAAGATGGTTCCTTCATAATTGGGTCTATAACTTTCGTAAAAATCCGCTCTAGTTATCACACCGGCCTATCTAAAAAATATTTTACCGCAATGTAGCAATAGTAACTATGAGCCCAAATAGTTTGACAAATAAAATTCATTAATAGATAGCCCAGTCGTGTCACAGGAAATAATATTGAACATGACACTACTGGAAACAGAGTTGTGCCATGGGAAATGTAATTTTACTCGTAGTACTACTAGTAATGTCACGGGAATGTAAAATTTGTCTTCGCTCAACTAGTTGTACCAAGCAGTGGAACCACAGGAGATAAACGAGATACTTAATAGACGTTGATTCTCTTATTTCTTTACTGCGACAGGGTACTATCCGGTGAATTGTAATGAAACGGAGTCAAGTAATTAATTATGTAATTTTTTTAATTATGTGGGTTGGTGAGGTCAATGAAAATAGTACGTATGTCCGTGGAGCATTACTTGCTAAATTAACAGTAATTAATTTTATCATATTTATAGTTATACAGGTATGGTACATGTAGCGCTCATAGCGTAGTTTGATTAGGTGTTTGTCAGCGATCACCGAAGTTGAGCAACGTTTGGCACGGCCAGTCTTCGAATAGGTGACCGCGGGTAGCATTTACAACTGAGCGCTACCGTGGCTCGGTTGACACGTTAAATTGTAGGTTAACAGGAATGGCGACGGCCAGTGCTAGTTTGTTTTGTACAGATATTGACTCAGTAGATACGTATGCTTTTCTACCGACCTATAATAAAAGATTTCGCCAAAAATGGCACATCCGTATGATCCGTAGTTCGTATACCTAAAAATCAAAAAAATTAGGGGGACATCTCACACACGGTCTGACCCCAAACCAAAGAAGATATAATAATACTACGTACTAAGCAAAGCTTGTAATACCTACGTATGATCTAAATAAGTATATCTACCAAACAAAAAAGGGATCATCAAAGTTGATTCATAATTAATAATTAGCAGAATGATCGCATAACATAAAAAACAAAAACATACAGTAAAATTAAGAACCTCTTAATTTTTTGAAGACGATTATAAAGGACTGAATGTCACAATTTTAATGGGATTCTTAAATAATCTGTCATACAGACTACATGACAAAATTTAAGAAAACCTCTACGTTGTAGAAAGAGATACGAGTACATTCACAATAAGCCCGAATACAGAGGCGCCAGCGTAAATTTTATTAGCAACGTAAAAAGCGTTCTCTCTAACGCATGCCTAAAGTTATAAAAAGAAACAGAACTATGCTATTTAGCTATTTTAATTACGATGGCGCCTCTGTAATAGGGCTTAATGTAATAAAGATATCATTGTTTTTGTTATCGATTTTCGGTTATTGAGACGAATTATGTAAATAATAATTTTTAGACATTTTGCTACTTTAAATAGCATAGATTAGTTTCGGGTTTCTAAACGAATCTTGACTTGTTGCAGAAATTGGCGCTCCGTTTTCAATTTTGAAAAGATAAGACTTTTTGAAATTTAAAACCTAGTTTAGAAAGCACTAAAATAAAAGAAAAGATTGTTTGTGTTGTTAACCAAAATAGTGGCAGTGGTGGCAGAACCAAATAGTTCCATAGTTCTAATTGAATTCAAAATACGATGACTGTTCCAATCATACACTAATATTAATATAGAAGCCGTGGTGGTCTAGAGGTAGTGACACCCGCCTTACAATCGTGAGGTCGTGAGTTCAAATCCCCGGTCCCGTACCAATGAGTTCTTTGGAATTTATGTACGGAATTTCACACCACTGGCTTTTCGGTGAAGGAAAACATCGTGAGGCAACCTGCATGCGTCCGTAGAAGAAATTTGATAGCTTATGTGAATCCACCAACCCGCACTGAACCAACGTGGTGGATATGGCCCAATCACCCTTCGTGGGTAGGCCTACGTCCTGCAGTGGACTATTAAAAGGCTGGTACAGTACAGTACTAATATTAATCCGAAAAGTTTGTTGGTTTGTTTCTCTTTCACGCAGCAACGGAGCAACGGATCGACTTGATTTTTGGCATGGATATAGTTCAAGGGCCGGAAAGTGACATAGGTTGCTTTTTATCCCGGAAATATAAAAGGTTCCTGTGGGATAGCACAAAAGTCAAATTCCACGCGGGCGGAGCCGCGGGCATAAGCTAGTACATAATATTTAAATAAAGTTTGCTGTAGAGACCTAAACGAGGCCGCGCTAGTACACTAGGGATGCTATTCATGCTATCGAAAGAACTTTTTCGCCATTTTGTTCAACTGTAGGAATACAATAAACATGTTATTTAATTGATCGGTACCTACGAAGTGCAATCAATACACTCCGTGGGGTGATTGTACATCGGCACTGTTATCACACACGATAACAGTGCATTCGAGCGCTTAAACACGCGTTAGGGATGTGCCGCAAAGTCAAATTATCGATAAGATATCGATATTTTCGCTTTCCACCTGGTCATTGTTATTGATTGACGTATTGTTTTCTTGTAAGTGGGCGCGGATGATGATTTTGACATCTGATAAATATACAAGGTGTATGCACCCATAATATTTATTTTGTTTGGTGTCGTTGTTCAGATTTCGTATACAAGGTTATTTCTATTCAATTAGCATCATTTTAGGGGCTTATTCTGTACATCAAAACTGACAAAAAAAATCAGTTGTTCCATGAATTATATTTTTCTATGGAACAAGTTTTTTTTTTAAAGTTTTGACAAAAGTCGCAGAACAGAAGTTGTAAGTTTGATGTACAGAATGAGCTCCTAAAAGAATAATAATTGAATAGAAAAACCCTATATAATATACATATCCGTATTTATATATTTGCGTTCGACTACATACAGCCTAATGTTGCTGTGTAGTGAGTAGAGAATACAATCCCGGGATCCCGACCGTTTTCTGGCCCCGAAAATCCCGGAACTGTACTTGGTTGGTCTTGGGATTTTCGGGATTGCTACAAACAGGTTAAGTTTGCATTCCGTTATCCATTACGCTTTGAGAACAACCTTGCCTACATTATATTAAGAGGAGTCTGAATCGACCACTGATTCCGCGTTTTCTGTAGAACATCGGGAGAATTTTCAGGACATTTTTGATCTTATTCACGTTCCGGGAAAAACTCTTTAAATTTTAATAAAATGTTATGTTTATGGTGTCAATCGCTTGAATACGTACGTGCAATATTTCTATATTGCACGTACGATGTACGCGACGACTTATTTATTTCAGAAAATTTTATAATTTAATAATTTTAAGAAAATTCTATTCCCGTGATAGTCCCGGGATTCCGTATCAAAAATCCCGTAGTCCCGGGATTGAAAAACATGCTCGGGATTTTATTCCCTAAGTGAGTGTGAATACCTATTTTCTGTATAACTATTCTAGTTTGTTCCTTTTACCTATTACTACTCGTATCAGTCAAGTGAGTTCAATCCGTGTTTTCCGATGACACCGCCTAATAAAAATAAAAACATGTTTAGTATAGATATGAAATCCATCAGCGACAGATTTCGCCGGATAAACATATCGTTCGAAATAGGTATGAATACTTTCAGTAACCTCTTCAAATAGAAATGAATTAGATTAGCTATATCAATATACAGATATATTTAATATAAATCTAGCTATGATTCATGGTCGTAGATAAAGGGGGAGCAGTGGGAGGCCTTTGCCCACACAAGAAATTTCGTTACCCACTCCAGTCCATTATTATATTCTGGTATGGAATTCTCTTTTTTGGGTAGTAGGTTGGAAACAAAAACATGTTTGCTATAGATACGAAATCCATCAACGGCAGATTTCGCCAGATAAAAATATTCGTATAACAATGTCCGACCTCTGTCTTTGAACACGGAAAAAACAGAAAGACTCACGCTAAAAATGTAAAGGAACAAAAACTACTCTAAGATCGAATACTTCATAGCGTTTCCTCTCAGACTCTCAAAGTGGAGTGAAGAGTGTTGTCAATATCAATTTTGTCAACGCAGCGCAATTCATTCAAATGCGTCTAGAGAATCCTTCTGGTCTGTTGATGATGACCTCTGTAAATAGAAATAGAGTTCGTTATCTACCTTCATCTGAAACACTGATAACTTATCACAATAGCTCGTCCCTGATATAAGGGTGATTTTCGAATAGCAGGGCAACAATAGCTGAGCTTATACTATGAATCATCATATTCTCTTGGCGTAGTTGGTAGTAGGTACCTCTGCCACAGCCTTCAATGCGGAGTTCGATTCCTGGACCTTCCGTTGCAAACCCTCAGGATAAATAAATTGTAAGGACATAAAAGGGTATCGGGGTAAAATCAATAAATCTCATCATCATCACTATCAACTGTTGGAGGTAGGCCTCCCAAATAATACTAAAAGACCGAGCCCGCAACCCGCGGCCACCCATCAAATGGATATAAAATCCTATCGGAGCGATGTCGATAAATCTCATCACTATCACCAGTACGACGTCTACTATTCGACATAGGCCTCCTAAATGAGACCGGTTGAAAGGGGCAAGCAACCAGCGTGTTCCCACTCTATCATATTATTATCATCTATCCACCTTGGAGAACATTTTACGTTGCGCCTGCAAGTGTACAATTTCTATGCAAATCTTGCTAGTGGTATTCAATACACTCAAATGCGAAGTAGGAATCCCTATTGACCCCCTTTTCGACCCTTCAGGGTAGATCGCGACCGCAATTAGGTCACCCATCAAAAGGATTTAAAAGCCTATCGCAGCGATGTTGAAAATACATATTATTTTTTTGCTTTTATCATCTGTTTACCTTGTCAGAAAACATTTTACGCTGCGACTGCAGGTGTGTAGTCTCTAAACAAGATTCTATAGAAGCTCCTATTGACCTCCTTTCCGACCCCTCAGGGCAAACCGCGCCCGCAACTCGGTCACCCATCAAAAGGATATAAAAGCCTATCGGAGCGATGTCGGTAAATCTGTTCTGCCACATTTTATCCCTTCCGGGAGTATTGATACTGATTCTTGGAGAGCTCGGAACTTGAAAGGTCATAAAATAATAAAATATTTAGGTTTATTGAAATCAGAAGACCGTATTTAGGGTTCCGTGCCCATAGGGTAAAAACGTCTGTCTGTCTCCAGGCTATCTCATGAACGTTGAGATTTTCACAGATGATATATTTCTGTTGCCGCTATAACAACAAATACTAAAACGGAAATAAATATTTAAAGAGAGACTCCCATGCAACAAACCTGAATTTTTTGCCGTTTTTCGATCGATATTAATAACGGTGACAGATGCTTGAAATATTCACAAAATATTAACATCAAATAATTACTTCAAAAATAAATATTTAAGGGGGGCTCCCATGCAATAAACGTTATTATTTGCTTGATATTAAAAATGACAACAGGTAGATGCTTGAAAAATGCACAGAAAATTAAGTTGTATATTGCCTACAAAAATAAATAGTTAAATTAAAATAGAATATATTAAGGAGGGCTTCCATACTGTACGGAACCCTTCGTGCGCGAGTTCGGCTCGCACTTGGCCGAGTTTTTGAACTTCGAACACCAAGGAGCGTATACGAAAATGACAACTGTATGGAGAATCTCTATATTATTGTCTATGGAAGTAGCGAGTACTCCATACAAGGTCCGTATACGACCAAACCGTGCGTAGTTCAAAAAACGCTCCCCAGTACTCAGACCAAATAAAAAATAAAGACAGAATGTTGTGAACAAACAAGTGAGGCCGACCAAAACTACGCCTCGCCGTGTACATACAATTACACACACATCTATCGTACAAGGCAACTACGCCTTGGCTTGTCAGTCGAACTATGGCGGCGCAACATTGAAAATCTCGCAGACAACCACGCGAATCAAGCTGAATTTCACAAGACAATGTGCCCGCTCCGCGTGTCCGCTTGCTCTGATAAACCTAGCTAGGAATCCCACCTACACTAGGTAAGTAGGTGTCCTAGGTAACCTACGTACGGCATAGACTCCACGAAAGCAGGGCGGAGCGGGCCGGAGCATTGTAGTCCATAAGCCAACTATTGCCATATTTGCTTCACGAGACGAGAATGAGAGAACTAGGGTCTACTTTTAGGTCTACTTTTTATTAAAATTAAATACATAAATAATAAAAAATTAATAATAAAAATTAAAATTTTATTTCATCTGTTTGGATGTTGCTTCTCACATAGATTTTTTAATTGGTACTGTATCAGCCTTATAATAGTCCACTGCAGGACGTAGGCCTACCAACGAAGGGTGATTGGGCCATATCCACCACGCTGGCCCAGTGCGGGTTGATGGATTCACATACGCCATCGAATTTCTTCTACGGACGTATGCAGGTTGCCTCACGATGTTTTCCTTCACCGAAAAGCCAGTGGTGTGAAATTCCGTACATAAATCCCAATGAACTAATTGGTACGGGACCGGGATTTGAACCCACGACCTCGCGATTGTAAGGCGGGTGTCATTACCTCTAGACCACCACGGCTTTTTTTAATTGGTACGCACAAGTTCTAATTTTTTTTAAATTTTTAGTCGGGTTTATTTTATTTTTTATTAGTAATTCCATCCAAAAAGTGTAGCACCATTTATGTATCAGCAAGTTTTGATTTATCACAGGAACAAATAGGTGAAGGTCTAGCCGAGACTTAGGCTTATAAACCCAGACGAAACTCCACTCCGCTCCGTATTAGTAGAATCTAGGTCTTACTAGGTTAGGAACCGGTCTAGACCCAAACAATGATACGAGTACGTTTGCAACACGCCGCATGATGTCAGCTGGGCGTGCGGAGCGTTTTGATAGGACATAAGCCATATTTATCGTCAGATATTAATGTCTACTACACATTTCTCTCTAGGTACCTAAAGTTTGGTACAATATGTTGTCTATTTTTGGGCCCTAATGTTGTTTTTGACGCTTCCATGAAAGGAATTGTGTCGTTCGCTGATTTTCGTACGTTTTGAAACAAAATAGAACCAAATGACTTTCGTCTTCGCTCGCTCAACCATTCATAGTAGGTATATTGTTCTGGTATTTTATTATAAATATTTGTAATCGCCCGTAGAAAAGAACCTAGAACAAAAAACCCCGCTGCAAAAACGTTTAATTATGATACAATGAGGAATTTAGGTACTCTGTCTATTTGGCTAACCAGAAGTGGTCAATTCATACCGTCCAGCATTTTCATACCTTTTTTGTTTTTTTTTTTTTAAAGTTTCGCGATTTTTACGCTAGGTAGACGCAGGTATCGGAAGCACGGTTTCGACGATGAGAGGTAGCCGGCTTTCATGCCTTATGTTAAAGGAGTGATGGATAAGGTGGGGACTTTGCTAAAGGATTACTCCATCAAGACAGTGTATACTCCCTTATCCAAACTACTGGGCCAAGTCAGAACGCCGAAGGATGTCATTCCGTTTCGGACTCCTGGTGTATATAAGGTGGATTGCAGCTGCGGTAGTTCCTACATAGGTCAAACGAAGCGTACTTTTGCTGAACGGATCAAAGAACATATCGCGGCAGTCAAAAACAGCCAGATACAGAAATCTGCTATAGCTGAGCATTTGCTTGACGGAGGTACTGGTCATTGGATCGAGCTCCACGACCCAAAAGTCCTCTCCACGGATCGACACTATTTTTCAAGAATAGTTCGTGAAGCGGTGGAAATCACAAAACATAAGGGACAACCGGGAGGATGGTTTCAAATTATCGGCGTCGTGGAATCCTGTTGTCAACAAATGCAAATCGCGTAGTGTAGGTAGAAGGACATTGTTAGATACCGTCAGTGTTGTGTGTCGTAGTGACAATTTTTCAAGTTCAAATTGAATTGGCGGTACCAGCTGTTTCACATTCCAGTCTACCCGTGACCACGGTCGATGCAACTCAGCCGAAACGTCGGAATGAGGAGGTATTTACTCATCTCGTAATTTTAGTGCACGATTAGTCCCGTAGTATACAATAATAGTCCCGTAGTATACATATATTTCATATCTATTTAGAACTTGACTTGAGTATTTTTGTTATGTAAGAAGAAGGCAATTATTTCAAGGCAAGCCGTCTATAGTAGAGTTATTTCCCTCGGGATATTAAGACCGAAAGGCTCCTTCCAATTCTAAGAGCTCAGGTGGCGTATATAAAATTGATGTTACAAGTAAAAGCTCACTTTCTCCCGCTAATTCTATGGAAATTTTATTTCTCCGAACAATATGAGTGTGTGTTGAATGATGAATTTGATGTTGACTCTAGCGGCCAGCTGTTGGTAAACAGATCGTGACAAAAAGTTTGGCCGCTCACTTCGTGAGTTAAATCGAGTATCGTGAGTTGACGTGATCCCGAATTGGATATCTTTAACTTTCGTTTCACGCTTTCAGATGGTGAAAAAGAGATATAGAAGACAACGCGATCCAATTCAAGCACGAACCAAGAATTCATGAAACAAACCTTGATCAGAGAAGAGAAGAGAAGGGGTAGACTTCCCGACGGACGACAAAGGACACTCCTAGGATAATAGACTGTACAAAAGGTGACAGAGGGTCGAAATAAGACAGCATAACCATCACAATCGGTGATGGAGGCTTCAGGATGGGATGCATCCGACGGTCACGCAAAATTCAGCTTATTTTTATAGCGAATGGCGGACTCATTCGCTATACTTGACTACTGACTCGCCAAACGGTAAGCAATTTTGTGCTGATAGATGAAACACGCAAGAAGACTCTGAAAATACCTCTCCACTCAGACTTTCCAAAGCTCTCGATACGATCAAGAAACAAGAAAGCCGGCAGTCTGTTTCTTTCCCTGGCCAGCTCGAATGGCCCTTTTCAAAGGACGCCGTAATTTCAGCTCTTATAAACATGAGAAGGCAATACTAGAAGATATTTGGATCACAACAAACTGCTCGATTTATAAATAGCAACCAACAGGGAACGTACGAAATATTAAAAAAAAATATAGCTATGACGATCGGAGCGGTGTGAAAACTGGGCACGGACTACACGAATTATGTTTTCCAGTTTCGAGACAACTCTAGCAATCAGGTGTTAACAGCCTGCGTGCAGATAAAAGGGTAATTTAGTTGATGGCTTAATAATAGCCCTTACAATACTCCACGCGCGGAATGACGAACGCTCAGTAAACATGGGTGCATCGTAAAACGTACTCGTGAAGCAAATCGATACAATGAGGATGTATCGATTCGTTTCCTGGGTTTTTATTTGTTGGTTGGGTCACGATGTTTTTTACATCGATATCTCAAGTTTATGATCATCGTGGCAGCCGTAAGACATGTGACGGGTACAGCATTTGGTTTTGGGATAGGCTTGCTTGACCTAGTTGAGTATAGGATTCAAAAAGCTAAAGGGGAACTGTATGCTGAGTGTGAGTTTTGTCGTAAACATGACGCGCTCTTCGGCGAGCGCGTAAGCATGTAATTTGTATGAAGAAATGTACAGCGCCACTAGCGGCGCGTTTTTAAAACACAACAAGTTCATACAAATTGCATACTTACGCGCTTACGCGCTCGCCGCAGAGCGCATCATGTTTACGACAAAACTCACACTCAGCATACTGAACCCAAAAGAAAGAAAAGTTTGATGTAAAACCTAGAACACGTGCTCTTATTTAGGAATCCTAGGATCCAGTACTATGTAGAAAGTCAGTAGCTGGCGATTAATTTTTGTAAAAATATTTTGTAATTTGTATTAGCGAAAGATTATACCTACTTGCTTTTTATTTCAGATTCATGTGAAAAGCTAGCGAACTGGTTGACGCGCTTCCTTAGGCAAGAGGTTCCCGTCGCTTATAGGCAATTAAATGCAACACCGGAGGTGTTACCAGTGGATTGCCTACTCTTCAACTCCATGCAGGATTATCTCAAAGAGTTATTTTTATGATAAACATTTCAAAAATCTGTCACGAACGCAGAACTCCAACCCGCATCTCCTACTTTTGTGAAGTGTTTGGCGAGTGGGTCAGGAGGCGAACTGGAACTTGGAAAAGCGCCGAGACAGTGATCCGGAGATGCAGGTTCAAATCCTGTGTTCGCGACATATTTTTGAAATGTTTATTACAAAAATAACTCTTTGTGATAAGACCTAGTGTGGGAAAAGCACTATAAAATTGAAAAATAGATTAAGACCAGCACCCGACCGCCTAAGCAATAGCAATCGTAATAACAATCGTTTATGACTTCATTTTAGTCATTTGGCACCGCCTATGTGACGTTAGCCATCAAAGTTGTTCATTCAACGATTGCTTGATCGCAATCCGCACAAAGCAATTGATGGCTAACGTCACATAGGCGGTACCAAATGACTAAAATGAAGTCGTAAACGATTGCTATTACGATTGCTATTGCTTAGGCGGTCGGGGGGAAGTATTGTTCACATTTCCTTCAAATTTAATGCTAGAGAAGGTTGCAAATAATGACTAGGACTCGAAACTAAATAAGTGATGTACTTAATTTATAAGGTAGCCCGCCTACTATTCCATGTTTCCATAACATTTGATTTCCCCCGGCACACGAGTGAGTCACGGTGTGTTGAACTTTAAATTATACATTTCTTGCGTATCAAGTGTAACTTGTTAATTACTTTACCTACAGTATTACTTGGAAAGGGTCGTTGTGAACTCCACTACATCGTTAGCGTTAAGTAAGTTCGTATAGGTAAGTATGCTAAGTAACTGTCCCTGTGTGGTTACTTTATAAAACTAACATTCACGAGGTTTTTACAGAATTTTTTGTTTATTCAGACTTTAGGATATTAGAGTGTGGTTTCATGCACTATGTTCAAGGAAACTTTCTTTTTAAAAACATTTCAAAAATTGACGCGCTCGCAGGATTTGATCCTGCATCTCTCTGGGATTCCGGCCCAGATGCTTTGTCGTAGTAGGTATTTCGAACATTTTATCATTCACTTGTAGTTTTTTCAGTTTTAAGCGGTCTACACACCAAAGCCGCTGACCCGGCGGCACAGCCCGGCGGCTTAGTGCCGGCGGGTTAACCCGGCGGCTTCAGAATGTTCAAGCCGAACGACTTTGCCGGCGGCAATGCCGGCGGCACGACAGCCGCGGCATGTGGTGTTCTAGTAATTGCCAAATACCTAGTCGTAGAGATGCCGGCGGGCAACTGACTGAGTGAGTGGAGAGGGATGCCGATGCCGACGGCATCCCTCTCCACTCACTCAGTCAGTTGCCCGCCGGCTTTCATAGAGTAGTGACGTATCACTTATTACTAGAACACCACATGCCGCGGCTGTCATGCCGCCGGCATTGCCGCCGGCAAAGTCGTTCGGCTTGGACATTCTGAAGCCGCCGGGTTAACCCGCCGGCACTAAGCCGCCAGGTCAGCGGCTTTGGTGTGTAGACCGCTTTAAGTGTGTAAACAACTGCGCCGAAATACCGAAAACTCCCAAACAAAAACCTCGGGAAAAACTCAGACAGTTTATACCTAATTATTATAGTTATTATTACACTCTGATGACTCTAATCAAAATGCTGAATATATGGTCTAATCGGCTTTCAAGGGTAGGCCTATGTTCTGGGATCCACTAGCCGGCTTCATAACCAGACAACAGGTTTATGGTAATTGCATTTTCATCGAAGTCGCGCGGGAATGCCAATTTTCACAGCTCAATCAAACCATTGGAAAGTAGATCAAATAGAGGTAACAAGTTAGATTTGACAACGGAAACCACACGGGCTAGTATGCGCACCACGAATTATTTCTTTCATAGTGTCAGAAAGAGACAGCGTATTGGCAAAGTATATGTATATATCTGTAACTTTTTCACACGTCGAAATGAGTTCTTTTCGTGGCTGTTCGTGGTCGCATAAGCATGCGACCACGAACAACCTGCTAGGTAGTCAAGCGACTAGCAGGGCGGTTCTTTAGGAAAACACGCGCGTTACGTGCCCCACGTCTTGTATATAAAAAAAGTCATAATCTAGGTATAAATAATGTTATTTTACCTTCTTATTTGACTTTAAAGAAATTATTACAAATTAAACGAAAGCAAAAGATGCAGTCACAACACAATTAGTCGATACGGAATCAAGGCACTGAGGTCCTAGTATGAGTTTACATCATAAACAAAAACTATTATCGTTTTCATGTGCCTCCGTACATTTTTATTAGTTCTTCCATCAGAGACTCTGTAGTTACAAAAATTTATGAAGCCTCACGAAAACTACAGGCCAAATCAAATTTGTTGGCGGCTGTGAAGTTAGCTACAAGCTGCCTCGCACAGCTGTTAAGTAAGCTTCAGTCAGGATTGGGTTTTTTTTGCACAGCTTACAGTTAACTTTACAGCTCGCTGCGATCGCGCTTCGTACAGCTATAAATATTTCCATTACTCATCATCTCAGCTTCAAATTTTCCCTTTACTGAATAAATATCCTAAAATTTTCGCGCTCAGTGCGCTCGTGCTCGAATTTAATTTGGTGTTTTCTAGTCCTTATCTGATATCATAAAAAAGAAATAAATCTAAAAGTTGTACTCAAAAGTCTTTTGCTTACTGCTTTAGAAAATAAAATTAATAAATATTTACTATGAATAGTGTTGGGTAATTCTAACTAGGTATTAAATGGTTTAATAAAATTAAATTATAATGCGGTAATTTTTGTTGGGAGATGGTATGGTTAAGCCACTGTATTTACTGTAGCAATATACTTACTGTAGTAAATAGAAACTACAGTATAAGTATTCTATGCAGGTAATCTCATACTAACCCCCTCAATCTTATCTGAACAAGTGAAGTAAAGCTAAATAAAATTTAATGAAATAGCACTAATCTATATTAGTTAGTACTAAGTAGTACATACAGGCTATAAATTATAACTGTGGAAGCCATACTGCTCAGTTATCAGCCATAAACAAGCTCAGCCTTCATTCTAATTACATCTTCGGGTTTAAGCAACAGCGATGGCAGTTTGTTTATGAATTTATAGTCTGTTGGTAGCAATTGAACTATTTAGTCGGTCTTTTGAATGAATGGAAATTTACTAAGTATATACACCAAATGCTTACTACTCCATAGTGATGGATACATGTCTCTTCCAAATAATCCCAGATTTAAAGGAAAGATCTTTGTAAATTATAAAATGGATGGCATAACTCAACAATTTGAGTTTAGAAGCACTTGCAATAATTCATCCTTTTCCTAAAGCCTTTCAGGCAATTCACAACCTCCTGTAATTTTGTTGTAGGTATAACCTAAAATGAACAAAAACTAGTATAGACCAAAACAAACTTCTTGTGACGTCGGCTACAAGTAGCAAATGCGCTAAGCTCAACCCTGATTGAAGTTTACTTAACCACTACACAAGGATTGGGTTTCATCGAGCATGTAGCTACTTTCTCTGCTAGTCAAGAAGTTTGATTCCGCCTATAGTAAATGTATCACAAAACAAATGTATATCATTGTGCCAAACAATGACTTTGGTGATCCCTAACAAACACCTTCTCAAAATAAGCTATGAGGGCTACATAGAAATATACAACAAATGTTTTGTAGATTATTATGAATACAGTAGGTACAACAATAATAAATTGATTTATTGCAAAGCTAAGACAACGCCTAGTCAAAGTAAGCTATGATCAACTGCTATGAGAGCTACATAGAAACATACTAAAAATTAATTTCTATAAGAAGACAAAGGATTTTGTAGGTTATTTTGATTACAGTACAATAATAATAAATTGATTTGCAATCAAAGCCAATATAACACCTAGTCAAAGTAAGCTATGAGGGCTAAATAGAAATACACTAAAAAGGTGACATCCACAAGTGGTATATTATTCAGACAAAAATCGAACCAAGATGATATATACATCTTTTGAAAGCTTGTTTTATGGGCTTCCCAAAAATATTTAATTTAGATTTTTTCACCCCTCCAATTTTTTTTTAAATGCGAAAAATAAATTGTATGAAAATTAACAATACAGCTTATTATTTTTTTTTTTGTTTAGCAATAATAAAGTGATTCTATCGTTATTTTACTTGCATTCGTAGCTGATTCTTCCACATTCATCACTTAATTTGCTAAAATTAAAAATTATAACCTACCAGTGTGGCCAGTTAGTAGGTACAATGTGACAAAAAACACTTAAAAAGTGTGTCTAATTGGTAAAGATGATTTTATTTAACAATTTGGAAGTTACTTAATCAGGGTTGCTTGAGATTAACTACCTATTGAGCCAAATATATTTATTTATCCTAATAGATTCAAAATCAATTTAAAAAAAATCGGAGGTCTCTTTTTTGTTTTAAACAGTTGTAATAGACTCAGAAAAATATGACCTTTCTTGAAATGTAACGAGTGTTGTGGTTAGAATTTTTGATCATTATTATACCAGCCTCCATACATTTTGTGGACATGTCCTTTGTTACTACAATAAATTCAAACCATTTTGCAGGTTATTTTGATTACAGTAAGTACAATAATAATATTGCAAAGCTACAAGACTGTCAGTACATACCTACCAACATTTGTACTAGAACAGAACCAGTTCAATCAATTTTAACAAGGAAAAATAACTTAACAGCTGATTACACTGTACCTACTTCCAACAAATACAATTCACAATAATTTATTTACTAAGAACACACCAAATGGTCACACATTCAACACAGCTGATATACAATATTACTAGAGGACAACCCTGTACAGTCTGCTGCTATATGGTTGCCGCAGGCTGCATAGAAGTAGTTGGTGGTGGAGTAACTGAAGGAAACTCTACTGTATTATAAGTAAATACATGTGTTACTATAGTGCAACCCAGCCTTGCTCAGTGCAAAACAAAGAGTTTTGGAGAAAACAGCATTAACATGACATATATTATTCCCATAATGAATGAGAAAAAGTGAAAAGAGCTATGGTTGGCCTCATCACTGATTCCATTCATGAGCCATAAGACATCTACAGCTGTAGCTTGCCTCCAGCGCAATCCAATGTTAGTCTTCCCCTCCCGCTTTTGCCACTTACCATCATATTAAGAGTCAAGATAGCCTGCCGATCTTTAATTTCTCAGTCATACCAAGATAGCCTGCCACTCTTTAATTTTTCAGTCACTGGCGCTACTTTCAGACTTCCCCTAACATACTCATTTCTAATTTTATCCATCCTTGTCACTCCACAGAGCCATCTCAGCGTTTGCATCTCCGCTGCATGCAATTTCCTTTTTTTTCCTTTAGAGGCCCAAGACTTTGATACATACAATATAACAGCTCTTATAAATTTTCCCTTTTAATTTAAGAGGCCTCCACAGATCACAGATTGTTCCAGTAAACTATCGCCATTTTATCCAACCTTTCAATCCAATGCTATTTTTTTTTTCTTTAGACCTAATAATACAAATATTATTAAAAAATAGGTCTATATAAAATTAATCTTTTATTTTTGACAATTTAGTAAAATGAAATGGTCTGAAAAAAGCCTCCCAGTAAAATCTCTGATGCCACTCTAGGCTCCAGCCTATTCAGCCTATTAGTAAATCCACTACTGACCTCAAACATCATCCTAGCCACTGGAACAATTGTTCCTACAGCCCAGAGTCACACTGTTATTTTATGGAATTGGGCTGACTCAATTAGATCAGCATCTACAAGGGGGAAATGCATAAAACACCCTATGTGAGATATCAGGGGATCGTTTTTTTTAGCTTAGCATGGTTTGGCATATATGGAACTTCATACAATCTGTCAAAGTTCTGTATACATTCATTGGCATTCAAAGTTCAAAAAATCAATTCCCAGTGCAGTACACCAATTGAAAATATCAAGTCACCTGAATTCATTTCATTTGAAAACTACATTTTGGAAAAATTAAGTGCTTCAATTAATGTTTTGCTAAGTATTTATAATTGCTGTACCTGCATAATTATAATAAAATAAATAAATAAAACAATTATTCAAAACAGTTTTCACAAACAAGTTGTGCACTAGATCCCACAATACGGTGACCTGTGTCGTGGGACCTAGGCTCTTCCTTATTTTATATTATACCTACAATTATACAATACTTCTAGATATAAGGAAAAAAAAATATTTTCTAGCTTTTAAGTATGTAGTTATTCAACTAAAGCAATTCACTATTAATTAGTGATAAATGAATCCAAATGAATACCATAATATAATATTATCTTGGTAGAGGAGGGTAAAGTTAGATCCTTTTTGAGGTCAGATACTATCCACGTTACTTAGCATGAAATAAATAAAAACAAAACATAAATAGGTACTAATTAGCATTATAATGAGTTTTCTCATAACTATTACTTTAACTTTACTGTAAACAATTCACTTATTTCCTTTATTATTGTGCGAGTGCTATTCAAAGAATTCTGTGAAGGAAAATGTTATTCATAATAGTGTGGGATTCTAAAAAGAATAACAATACTTTTGTTTTAAAAAACTTTCTTTACATAATTACCGCAAATTATTTCAAACACAATAATTTACTCCTAATTATATAGCCATAACACTTGCAATTAAGATTTTATGGGGTAATAAATATTGAAAACACGATATCATTATAAGAAGGTAGGTCAGTTATTTTTCAATGTATTTGGCATAGCATTAGGCTTCAGCCAATGAGCGAGCGATCACCCGTTCACGCCTTCGCAATGAAACGACAGTAGAACCTTGAAATTGCTAGGAAAGCACAACCCATACATAGCGATCAAAATATAACAAACTATACCGACCTTCGGCGCTTTGGTTCAGCGACGGCGGGGCTACGGAGGCCGACAGGTCTTTCTTCTGCCCTTTTTTTGGCGGGTCCGAGTCCGAGTCATCGAAGTTTAGCGTCCTCACTGACTGGGAGCATCGACGATCCATCGTCACTCTCACAATTCCACTATTTATTCCCCCATCTAACACAACACTACCATTTTCTCCATCACACGGCGCGAATACATCACAAAGACGATGCCAACCGAGTGCGAGTAACGATTGCGGTTTCCTCTCGGTGTAGTGTGTATGCAAATATTTTTTTCTATGCCATGTTAGGTAAATAGAGCGCGATACACGACTCGCACAAATCGAAACGAACGAAAAGTCGAAAATGAAACGAAAGTCCGGAAGACAGTCGGAGGCTTTGGTGACAGTGACAATGACAACTATGACAATAAAACCGGTCCGAATTACACCAACAGTATCTATAACTACAGCCACTTTTGAAATGAAACAAAATAGTCGTATTCTACTCAAAATTACCTAGGTACGTGTATGCCGAATCATACGTCGGTGAAGAAGTGAAGTAAGCTACAAAAGCTGCGCAATTTTAAATCCTGACAGAAATTCACATAAAGCTGCACGTTCATTGGATATTGCGAATCTTATACTTAGCTAACTTCACATCCACCGTCTTGTATGATTCGGCCTAGACTTACATTATTATTACTTTTTACTAGGTATTTGAAGTGCTATTGCTTTTTCCATAGATGCGTAATCTCAGTGTGAAAATAGATATATTTATCTTGTTAAATAATTATTTGTAGATAAACACATAAATACCTAACTTCATACTTAATACAAACTTGATACCTAATATCACAGAATAGAGAAATAAAGTGAAGTTCTGTTGTTCTGTGCCTAATTTAAGACCAAATCAAACTTCATGGCATTTGTGAACACGAGGCGAATCAATAGGAATATGTTATTCATATTATGTTGATAAATCAATTCTATTATTCTTTAATACAATTCAATTCTTATTTTGTCAATAGTAGAAGGAGTTGAGATTTCCGCAGCATGCAGAGTTCTAAGGCATTATAATCTTGTAGCTATTCGGTTTGGACTTAGATTATAGAGGGAATTTGTTGTGGGAATTGAATGTGGTTTGGATGTTACAGCCATTATGACAATTCGGACTCTTTAAATAAAATATTTTTTTTAAATTTTTTTTTTTTTAATAAATTGGCACCTAGGTAATATTAAACTAATCTTGCTTGCTTATCTTTGCAAGTTGATTTTCTACCATTGTCTAAAGTCACAGTCCAAAAATAAAATAATTCACAGCTAGCAAGGATCAAATAAATTGTGACTATGACCCAATTTTATTTTATGATCTGCAGACCAATCGCACTAAAAAATTACAGCTGAATCACAATTGAACTTTAACTGAACTTCAACTTTTTGTCTATATTCGTATCGCGCTAATGATTTTGACAAAAGTTGAAACGCAACTCAATCCGAGTTGGAACGTAACCGGTGTCAAACGAACGGTTGGTGTATGAAGTTTATCGCAATACCGAATTCTTTATAGCTGAATTGAAACTTAACTACAATTGTAACCGAACTTTAACTGAATTGCAGACGAAACGCAGCTGTTTAAAATTAGCGCGATTGGCCTACTGAGTTATATAACATTGCTTTGATTGATTGCCATTGATAGACATAATCCATTAAGTACATAACCAAAAGGAGTCAACACCTCCTAGTAATATTGTTCTGTGGTCGACACTGCAAAGCGTACCCCTTTCTCAAAAGTACCTGACCAGCGGTCATGCTCGTTATATAAAACTAGTTGACATGCGTTCGGCGCCATTCATCTGATACAGCCGACACTTTACGAGCTCCTACAAAAATGCCGACTTGCAGTATATTCGGATGCAAAATAAGATCGCAAACATCTAGTTTGCTGAAGGATAATATTTTTTTCCACCTGTAATACAAATATTGTCAATTTGATGTTCCCTCTATAATCTAAGATTTGATGGTCTAAATTAGAAAAATATGCAAAAATATACGAATATTTAAGTGTTACCATTACATCGTCAAGCCTCGACTTTGTTTAGTTTTTAAAGTATAATGAAATTATTACTAGTTCAAAGAAGATATAATAATACTACGTATAGAACGGTCACTCGTTACCCCCCACCCGTTTGAGTCTTCCTCACTTCCACCCCGCGTTTCACGTACCGATCGTGTACTCTGCGCGCGGGTTGCACTGGCCGGTAAAAGATTTTGTAATAAAAAATAACTAGACTGTGACAATAGGGAAGAATTGTGCTGTGTATGGTTGAATATCAATAATACGTAACAAAACATTAAACTAAGGATAAGTAAAAGGAACTCATTTTACATTATTCGGTAACTTTCTCTTCATATTTTCTTTCAAATAAAGTAGATCAGTTACTTATTGCTAAAAGGCTTCCAAATTAAGTGATTGTTATACTTTTATAAGCACTAGATTTATATTCATTTTTGCAAATTGAATACGCAACTCTCACTCACGCGGCATGTTATCACGTCGTGGAGATCGCTGACAGCCATAGACGTTCCGCACACAAATGCACGTGTAGCGTTCGTGCGTATGTGTGTTGTCTGTGAGTAAGTACTGTTTAGTGTGCGTAAGACAGCAGATTTTGTATGAAAAATCGCGGAGTGTCCGGGCTGTGACTACGTACTAGTTTTAGCAATTAATTTTACTATTGTAGATCTTTTCTAGTAATACTTGCCACAAATCTTTTAAGCCGGAAACGTACTATCGGACGCGGCTGACGGACGCGACTGACAGCCGCGACTTAGCAATGTGCACATCCGGTGTTCCAGATCGCTCTCGGACTTCCGAACGCTCAAGGTCGTCCGAAGTTGAAGCCCGCGACTTATATCCGATAGTGTGCACGGCTCAATGTACTTTCATAGTCTATGTCGCTTCTTACGACCGATAAAACCTTTTAATTTCACGCCTGAGTAAATAGAACAAGCTTAGTTTCCATTTAAAGTCTCTACTATAAGTGGTTTGAACTCATCCTGAGGAACTCATCATTCACTACTAGATCATTTATACCTATAATTATAGCCAGTCAAGACTATTTTTAAATTTAGGCATGTACGACAATTTAATGAAAGAATATGAACAATTGAAATTACAGTACCTATGAAATCTTAATGTTCATGCATAAGCTACATAATATTTTATCTTGTCAATACAATTTAATGAATATCGAAGCAGTTTCAACAGCAGAAAATCGTTACAGTACAGTATGATAATTACAAATATCGATATCGATTTTTTCAAGATGAACCGATGTTATTCTGGTTATTTATTAAATCAAAAGTCGTCATTTTGAATTGAAATAGGTATATGTTATGTTTGAAATACTTACTCCGTTTTTAGGGTTCCGTAGTGAAACGAGGAACTCTTATAATTTCGTTGTGTCCGTCCACCCTCATAATACTAAGCCTCGTAACTTCCACATTTCGTGATCACATCAATCAAATTACTTTAAATTTGATATTATATTGGTTTAAATATAGGTCTCAAATTAAGTAACCTAAAAATTTCAAAACTCTGGATTTCAAGGGTATCTCCCATATATGTGAAGTGGGGATGAAACATTTTTTTCATCTTTGAATAGGGTTTTTTAACCCTAGAAAAATAATCTGTGTAAAAAATACGCATCCGAAATCTTAATATAGCTCCCACTTTCTTATTTTCGCGTATCTGGCTCCAAGCTTTTAGGTAATCTTAGTTTTTATGTGGACTTTGCGTGAGGCATATGTGTTGTGCCATCGTTTTTAAGATATAACAGTGGATAGTGGAGTAAAAAGTACGCATGATTATCTTTAACGTAACTTTTAATATTTTGACTCCTATAACAATTCGTAAGATTTTTTGTTTGTATGTATGTTGTTGTTTCGTGATTTTTGCAGTGTTCATGTATTTTTTTATGTTTTGGGGATATTATTATAAAAAATGCCACGTCAAACAGTCAAAATTTCGACAACGATCAAATAATCGGCTCTCCCATAAGCAGTGATGATGAGCATAACTGTAATGGAACGAATGATGATAATGATTGAATACCACGAGATTGCAAATATCATTTATAGCAATCTGGAAGAACATTTTGTAGACAAGGGCAGAAGTGACGGCCCGGTTCCCGCCTAAAATAACTGTTGTCGGAGAGTGCTTTAAGCATGATGCTGAAATATGTCTTAGTTGCATCTGAATAATTTATTTGGTGGTTTTGACAATTGAAACAATTATTTTTATTCTGAGAAACATACGAATACTTAAAATTTAATTTAAAATTACAATTTGCACATATATACATTTCGATTTGTAATAAAATGAGGGTAGATCACATATTTGGGAATTATTTCGCATTTTCTTTTCTTTTTATTAAAATTAATAATACGTTTATACACTTTTTTGTTTCTTTTATTCACCAAAGACTAACATGGTCAATTATAACTAACTGTAATCTATAAAGCTAGGTATATTTTACTGTAAATAATAAATAAATGTATAACTAGACAGGGCGCTAAATAATAATAATTAGAAAAGTAAGAGAAGGCGAGGTGTGCAAGTATAAATAAATAAATAAAATAAATAAATAAATATTGGGGGACATCTTACACACGGCCTCTGACCCCAAACTAAGCAAAGCTTGTGATATGGCTGCCAGAGACTGATAAGGTGGGCATACACGGTCAGTTCAACTGATCAGTTTTTCGCGTCACTCCAATTGGGGCTCATTCAGTAAATTAAAAGATGGGAATTGGTGGCTCCATGTATAAACCACTACCAGAAGCTGGGCACACACGATGAAATGATTGCATCAGTTCATCTAATAATTGCAGCGGGGTCCTAATGTAGTCAACTATTGCCGATAGGTACTGCGATGGTTTGCATGTTTTTACCACTTCGATGATTAACTGAATCTTCAGTAACTCACGTAATTTCAATTTTTTATAAAAAAATATCTGAACCAAAGTTGTTTGGAATTTGATTTACTACAACTTTAATTCACATCAACTCTTGTAGGATCGACATTATTCGAATATCACAGTGGTGCCATTGTAAACAATATGGCACCACCGTCTTATCAAAAAAAATATCGATCCTAGAAAAATTTGATGGGAATCAAAGTTGTAGGAAATTAAATTTCGAACATTTTTGATTTCCAAAATTTCTCATGAAAAATTGAAATAACTCAAGTTATGGAAGAAGCAAAATGGCACCACTGCCTTAATAAAAAAAATATCGATCCTATAAAAACTTGATAGGAATCAAAGTTGTAGGAAATCAAATTTAAAACATTTTTGGTGCCGATAATTTATCATGAAATATTGAAATAACACTAGTTATAGAAGAAACAAAACGGCACCACTGTCTTATTAAAAAAAATATCGATCCTAGAAAAAGTTGATAAGAATCAAAGTTGTGGGAAATCAAATTTTAAACATTTTTGGTTCCGATAATTTCTCATGAAATATTGAAATAACACAAGTATGGAAGAAACAAAATGGAACCACTAAGTTGTAAAAAAAAAATATCGATCCTGGAAAAAGTTGATGTGAATCAAAGTTGTAGAAAATGAAATCTCAAGCAACTTTGGCTTCGATAATTTCTCATGAAAAATTGAAATAACAAGTTATGGAAGAAACAAAATGGAACCACTAACTTATTAAAAAAAAATATCGATTCTGGGAAAAGTATATGGGAATCAAAGTTGTAGGAAATCAAATTTCAAACAACTTTGGTTTCGATAATTTCTCATGAAAAATTGAAATAAAACAAGTTATCGAAGAAACATCATGGCACCACCGGCTTATTCAAAAAAAATATCGATTCTAGAAAAAGTTGATGGGAATCAAAGTTGTAGGAAATCAAATTTAAAACATTTTTGGTTCCGATAATTTATCATGAAATATTGAAATAACACAAGTTATAGAAGAAAAAAAACGGCACCACTGTCTTATTAAAAAAAATATCGATCCTATAAAAAGTTGATGAGATTCAAAGTTGTAGGAAATCAAATTTAAAACATCTTTGGTTCCAATAATTTCTCATGAAAAATTGAAATAACACAAGTTATCGAAGAAACATCATGGCACCACCGGCTTATTAAAAAATATCGATCCTAGAAAAAGTTGATAGGAATCAAAGTTATGGAAAATCAAATTTCAAATAACTTTGGTTCCAATAATTTCTCATGAAAAATTGAAACACTTAACACAAGTTATCGAAGAAATATCATAGCTCCACTGTCTTCAAATATGGAACCACCAATTCCCACCTTTTCATTAACTGAATGAGCTCCCAGTTGGAGTGACGCGAAAAACTGATCAGTTTAACTGACCGTGTGTGCCCACCTATATACTACATGTACATATTTTTTAAATACATACACTACTTATATATGTATAGATAGTATCTAAATACACCCAGACACAGAGCAAACATCTATGTTCACCGCATAAATGCTTGCCCGTGTGGGGATCGAACCCACGCCTCTTTGATCCAGAAGTCAGGTTCACTAACCACTGAGCCACTGAGGCAGTCATAAAGAGTGAACAGGACGAAAGTAATATCTTTTGTCTCTATTTGCGTATACGTTTTATTTTGTCTGACTATTACGCAATGCCTAGACGTAACAGTCCGGCAAATTTTTCGCGTCAAAAACTACTGTTGATGAGATGCTTAAGTATACAACATATTTATGAACTATTACCTATTTTCTATCATTTCTATTAGTAATAAGCAGGTTTTTGCTATTATCTAGAGCAGCCATTCTCAAAGTGTGTTCCTCGGACCCCTAGGGTTCCGCAAAGTCTCTGTAGGGGTTCCACGAGAATACTGAATGAATGAGAATAAATAAAAACAAAAATTCAGCGACTCGAAAGGTTTCAAGGTGACGTTTGAAGAATTTGGCCAATATTACTGGGCTGCGCTTAATGGGGGCTTCTTTTGAGACATTGTACTGAAGAAACGAGTACAAACATTTTTTTTTTGTTAATTTTAGGTCTCCGTCGAACATTTTGCTTTTCAAAAGGGTTCCGTCACAAAAAAGTTTGAGAACCGCTGATCTAGAGTATAAATATGATATAATCATAACACCGTGTGTATATATAGCTATCTAAGTATGTATAGCACATCTTTTTTCTCGCTAGTAACTTCTCCATTCCCATTCTCCCTCCACGAGTCAAGTATTAACACTTGATTATGGCCCCAGAGAATAAAGCCGGAAACATACTATCGGACGCGGCTGACGGACGCGACTGACAGCCGCGACTTAGCAATGTGCACAGTCTTAAAACATCCGGTGTGCCAGATCGCTCTCGGACGTCCGAACGCTCAAGGTCGTCTGAAGGTGACGTCCGCGACTTATGTCCGTTAGTGTGCACGGCTCAGTGTACTTTCATAGTCTAGGTCGCGGCTGTCAGTCGCGTCCGTAAGCCGCGTCCGATAGTATGTTTCGAGCTTTAAGCCGGAAACATACTATCGGACGCGGCTGACGGACGCGACTTAAGCCGGAAACATACTATCGGACGCGGCTGACGGACGCGACTGACAGCCACGACTTAGCAATGTGCACAGTCTTAAAACATCTGGTGTGCCAGATTGCTCTCGGACGTCCGAACGCTCAAGGTCGTCCGAAGGTGACGTCCGCGACTTACGTCCGATAGTGTGCACGGCTCAGTGTACTTTCATAGTCTAGATACCTATCAGTCGCGGCTGTCAGTCGCGTCCGTTAGCCGCGTCCGATGTTTTCGGCTTTAGGGTTCGCGGTGCTGCCACTCACCGATGGCTCGCCACAAAGCCGCCCGTGCGATCTGCGGTCATATTTAAGTAATTTTGTTATAAATACTTACACCTAGTTCAAATATTGTACTTTTCATTGAATTTTTTGGATAAAAGTAAAACCACGAGTAAAACAAATATGTAGGTTTCACTACTTCTATACTACTAGTTCTACTATCACTTATGATCTACATCTACTTCCTACTAAAAAGAAGAAATATATTTTCTGCTGGTAATTGCTTTTTTGTGAAAGAAAAGGAGTGAAATCATAAATATTGCCATTTCATATTTTAAAGTCCGAGATGACTGCCATCTATTGATACACAAAACAAAAGCTACATTTTTGGCTACCAGTGCAAAAAAATAATGTGAAATTATTACCATTACAATAAACTTTTGATCAGTATATAGAGCAAATCTTACATTATAATTAGACTTGTTTAATCAAATATGTTATATAATTAATTAATATAAAGAGTATTGTAATTATTTGGATTATTTAAGCTAGAAAAATGACGCATATTTTAGACCATGTACTGCCATCTAGCGTGTAAAAAGTGCAAAATGAAGTTCATCCGTCAAAAGAAACGGAAAAACACGAGAGTGCGTCGCCTCAGTAGATATCAGCTGAATTATTCGGCTAAAATGCCCTGGCACGGGCATACGTAGTCGTCGGTCCGCCATTACGACGCAGCCGAAGACACGTTCGTCGTATTTAGTTCAATATTTTCGTTTATAAATGAGTAATAACGCTCATGAACTAAGTAATCGACTTCTGAATGCGTTGGATAACAATTACAATGTAAGTTTTCGAGTTTTTAAGCTCGTATATTGGATAAATCGGTCGAGATACGAAAACGGTCCACGAGCCCATGACACCCGATTCAATGTTGCGATTAGGCTACTTGGGAGGTTGGATCTGGAGTAGCCGTTGGTGCGCGAAGCCTTATCAAGGAGTGTAGTTATCAGTCGTATCATGAAAGTAGAAATATAGTGTGGATCACGAGACGGAAGTCTCAAGTGTGCGGTTGGTGAGCGTCGGGAGCTCGGCGGGGCACTGACGTCGTTAGCTCGCTCCTCGTCCCTCGCGCGTCGTCCCTAGTGCCAAAAATTTTGCAATGTGAAAGTATGGAATTGTGCCACGCGTGACCTTTCCCGTATATTTTGTGGTTTACGATGCAAGGTTGAGTTGGAAAAGCGTTATTTGTACTGAATGACCTCATGTGAGTACAGAATGAAGTTACAGTGGTGTGGTCTAAGCCCATGTGGGATTTTACTTACCCTGTCCTTCTACTTTAAAGTATTCTCATCTTTCCTATCAGATCTCTAGTCATATATAGTGCAACCACAGCTTGAAAGAAATTTCCAGGCATGCAAAAGGTACAGTTTATACACATAGTTTTTCTTTGAAGCGGTTCTGAGATTTACTTCGTTGAGTTGCTGAATGGTTTGTAAGTATGATAGCTTGTGATTTTTTTCAGTAATACTGTAATAACCATGTAATGTATTTGTAATAAGTAACCATGCAATGCTATATTTAATTCAATTTCTTGGATCAGTTGTATTTTTAATCAATATAAATTCATGCAGTTGTTAATTTTGTCATTCTCGGTGCCACTACAATCTGTCTAGTCAACATTTCATAACATAGTGCAACATTTTAACAAATGCATTGAGTGTATTGAGCAGCCTATTGATAACTTTTTACCTGTCTTGAGCCCTACAGAATCTCGGTATTACTTTGTAGTCAGAAATAATGGAATTCAAAATTACTCAAGTGAAAAACAAACAAGTTTTAGTTCTGATTGATTTAAATATAAGGGAATATTTTTAGTGCTATACTATATTAGCTTACAGAGATCTTACAGATGAGTTAAGATTGCTGCTAGGTGCTCGGAAAGGCTTTTACAGATCATAGTTCATTGCCCATTGCCAATGAAATTAAAATTTTTTAAACCTACCAGATCAAAAAAGCAAGTTATCTTACATGATCCTTCTTCACATCCTAATAGTTTCTTAACAAGACATACACACCTTGGAATAGTAAAGGAATAACAGAGTAAATCTATATTTATATTATAGAGACATCACATTTTCAAAAATCGTTGAAGTCTTGGCTAAGAACAGCTGGGCTATAGCTTGTCCCTTGTAAATAGAAGAGGTCCATACTCTCTCATACAGGCCAAATCATATTAGTTATCGGAAGTGAAGATAGCTACAAGCTGTGCAATATCCAATCCTGACTGATGCTCACAAAAAGCTGCGCGTTGATTAGATATTGCACAGCTTGTGGCTAACTTAACTTCCCCTGACTTGTATAATTCGGCATAAAGGTCATAGTGTCTCTGACAGCTCTGAAGTTTCTTTCACACTCAAAAGCAAGGAGCTGAACCATTTTACACTATGCAAGCTTATCTTTACCTTCTTATCACGATGATTAATTCAATGTTTGATAACATTTTGCTTTATTACATTTCCTACATTTTGTTGTTAAACGTTCTGAGAATTCTGTTTGGTTTGTTTATTGGAGGGTTGTTTTTGATTTCACATTATGATACAACATAACCCCAAAATATTACTGTTATACAGTATGGGGGTGATAAATCTTGCACTGACATCCTGCATGGGGTGTTTAGTGCATTTCTCCCTCCAGCATCTACCCTAGCCATCGCCCAGCTCCATAAAGTAACTGAGCAGGGCTCTGGGCGGGTATAACTCCAAAATCTTCTAAATGAAATTGTTTCTTTGATAGATATTACTGGCAAGATCTCTCAATGCATTTCTCCCTGTCTTTATAATTGTTGTATTTTTGACAAGGACAGTGCAATACTTACCTTAGTTTTGCCATGTTAACTTGGAGGTTATGTCCACAGAGTAATAATTTATAACATCTGCCCGTGTAGCTTGGCAAGGGGAGAAAACCATTTTAATGTCAGCTGTCATTGTCAATCCATGCTTTATTTCTGCTTCGTGGGGATATAATGGTGGAAAGTCTATTTGTCCCTTTGCCATGCTTCCCATACTGGGACAGTTTATCCTCTGGATACACTATGAATGCGCTTCATTCTTCTGTAGCTAAATCCTCCAAGGTAACAAGGCAAAGGCTGTATTACCCAATTTCTTTATTGTATTGTAAACATGACAATGATGGGATACAATATCACATTTCTGTCTCCCGAACCTTGGTCTATACTTGATTACATTCTACTACATATGTTGTGTACATTCTTCTGCTAGCCTCAAACTTAACTACCCAGAATAACCCATAAGTAGCATATCATATACCCAAAATCGCATTGCATATCTTTGAGAATTATTGCTGCCATTATCATCGTTGAGAACCCATTGCTGGGCATATGCCTCCCTTTGTTTATGCCATTGACCTTTATTGATTTTGTACTGCTGCTTTTTTGATATATTTTCTTTTCTTTGAGAACAATTTTGATTAATTGTCAGTAATAACCCATAAGTTACTTGAGCAAATTGGCATACATTTTGGAGGATTATTACCTCGTCATCAGCCTATATCAACCCACTGCTGGGTATAGGCCTCTTCCTTGTGCCTGTTTTCCCTCTGCTCTGCCTGACTGACTGCCTCGGTGGCTCAGTAGTTAGTGACCCTGTATAGTAGGCTAACGAGGTGTGGGTTCAATTCCCACCCAGGGCAAGCATTTATGTGTTGAATAGGTATTTGCTCTTTGTCTGGTTATTAGTAATTGTATGTATTTAAAAATATTTTTATGTAGTATATCAGAGTCTCTGGCAGCCATATGACAAGCTTTGCTTAGTTTGGGGTCAGAGACTGTGTGTGAGATGTCCCATAATATTTATTTAAATGTCTTGGGCTGATCTCTTCAGGATCTACTCGATCTGCCATCACCACGCCTGGCTACATGCCTGGCTCTTGAATCATGAGGTTCTTGAATTACATTTGGTTCTTCATTTTAGCCATGGATATTTACTGTTTCATAAGGTTCTCCTGTATAAACTTCTATAGAGAATAATGACTCAGATCTATAGTCTTCTGTCCTAGTGATTCCATAGTATTTGTCAAGTTTACTTATTTTATTTTTTAAATTGTTTCACTTTACCATTTGTCTAGAACTCCAGACAGTAAAAATCATATTTATTTATTTATTTGTTTATGGGCAAGCAGTGTATACTGATGTACCTATATCAAGCAGAGTCGAATAAAAATAGTATTTATCTGTAAAAGATTTTCCTTCTATACCCAAAGGTCCAGTCTGTTCTTAAATGTGTTAATAGTTCTTGCAGTAAAATGTAATATTAATGACCACAAATTCCATCCCTTGAAATTGTTACTATGGTATGTAGTAACAATTTCAAATACAATTATGAACAAAAATTAGTCACTAATTTGACCATGTTACATCATGTTAACTAAACACCGAGTACCTATAAGTAAGGTATTAAATGACGATAATTGTTATTCAATTGTCATAACTTTTCGAGTTGAGTTTTTAGGACGTTCTATAGGCTAATAACCCCTAAGTTATATCTGACTGACGCGACATTTCCTTATTATTGTGTGAACCCAGTCAATTGCTGTCGGCAACACATTAATCCAAAAGTAGGAACATGTAGCTAGTTGCACCCTCATTTTCCCTGTTATATTCCAGGATAAAAGAATGCTGTCTGCCATCTTGATGCCTACTAATTTCTCATTTTATTGATCAAGTTTATGAGAGCAAGTTAATTTTTAAATTCAATATTCACCCCAATTTAAACAGATTGCTCCATAGTGCATCTACCTGGTCATCAAGGGGGTTCAAGACCCCATATCCCTCACCAAAAAGCATCTGCACCTCTAAATTCAATGTTGAATTTAGTTATTTAATAAATTATACCACCAGATGTCTCTAGATGCCCTCCAAACCAAACTCAACCTCTTCCCAAATCAAAATCTTTAGTAAGTCCTGCTCTGACGTCCCTCTTGGGGTGTTTTGAGTATTTCCTCCTCCAGCATCTACCCAAGCCAGCTCAGTTCCTTAAAATAACAGAGCGTGGCTACGAGTAGCTGGCATAACTGCTCCAGTGGCTTGGATGGTTTATGAGATACTAGCAATCTGCCTCGGCTTCACAACAGGTGTATTATACATATAAAACTTTCCCTTGAATCACTCTTGTCAATTAAAAAAAAACTGCATCAAAATCCGTTGCGTAGTTTCATAGATATAAGCATACTTGGAGACAGACAGCGGGAAGCAACTTTGTTTTATACTATGTAGTGATGATGAGGATGTCGATGCTGATGACAAAGCAGTAGCATCATGCTACCTGCAAGCGATCCTAGTTTCTTCTGTGGCTTCGCGATGCCACAGAACACAATACAATGCCATTGCTTGAGACTTTTTTCTATGTGTTATAGGCCAAATCGAATAACTTGGTGGGTGTGATAGCTTCAAGCTGCGGATAACCCAATCTTGACTGAATGATGACATGCTCGCTTAACAGCTGCTCCATGATTGTGTTATCCGCAGCTTGTAGCTAACATCACAGATGCCAAGTTGTGTAATTCAGCCTTTAGCATCGCTTTACTATCTTGTGTGTGCTCACCCAAGCTGTCACAAATAGATAATAGATTTTCTCAAGCATTATCCATTCAAATCCATCAACTTTCCCATTAAAATCTGACTATTGATTCAAAGATAATATAGCAGTCTATAACACTTTTTGTGTCATAGTAATTTCTCTATCTAGTGGAAAAACTTCAGACCTCATTAATTCCATATCATAAGAAATGTTGCATCAGTAATTGACTGAGGTCCTATATTGATTGATTACTGGGACTTGTGTAATATTACATCACTTACATCGGTTCTGTGGGTTTCTAACTCTTAAAAATCTAATCTCTTTTGTATGTTTTTTATCCATGCCATAAAATCCATATCCATAAATCCATAGGAGAAGCCTATGTCCAGCAGTGGATGTCCTATGGCTGATGGATCAATGTTTTTTAAACACTTGCTTAAAGACCAATTCGAAACTTGAGAAAAAATTTGGTGTTTCATATTTTGTTGAAAAGAAATTTTTTCAAGTTGCAATTTTGCTTGGAATGAATTTCATTTTTACCGACATCCATTAAAAGAGGGTGTACTATGTTCGTCTGTATATTTTTTTTTTATGTATTTTCATTAATATTTTCGCCAATTGTGAACCGATTAACCTTTTTATTATAAAGGGGTTTGAACATTTGTGCCGCCATTATGTTTTTTTTTATAAGTTTCCGCGCACGGTGAAAGTAGTATATATGAGTAGGGGACACTTATACACACAATAAATGTTTTGTAGTATGGTACCCTAAAGTGTCACGTTCTCGAGATATTTGGGTGTAAATATCGCTGTACGAGAACTTTGCGATCTTTACATCAAAATATCTCGAAAACTTGACACTTTAGGGTATCATAGTACTAACATCTATTGTTTTTAGAAGTGTCCCCTACCCATATACATATACTATTTTAATTGTGCGCGGAAACTAATAAAAAAAACATAGGGCGGGTGGGATATGCCAGCTTCCATACAAAAATGTTCAAACCCCTTTGAGGTAGCCCCATTTAAATTTTATCCAAATCAACCAAACCGTTTTTGATAAATGAACAATAATACACATGGATGTCACATCAATTCATGCATACTATTGGGATTCTGTGCTTGGTGGAAGTTGGCGATGTCATTTTTTGCGGAAAATAATGGCCCCATAGAAAAAGTGGTTTGTGATGGTAGATTGATAATAAGGGGGAGCTAATCTCTGCATTGATATTACAGTATTTTTCTTTTGTTTTATTAATAGTAGTATCCGGTCAAACATTGTTATAAATTGGTTTCGATGAATGAAATATTTGGTCCATTCATTTTGCAATACCACACTTGAACGCCATTACAATGGTTGATTGCTTTTTTATCGTTTTAGTATTTTCCTTCATTTTGTAGAATTGTGAAATGCGTGGAAATAGTGGTTTTTGGCGTTTCGTAGTTGGATTGTGCAATTTAAATTTTGAATTTAATGTTTGCAGTATTTACTTATTATTCTATGTTTACTTATATTGACCAAATTGTTTTTGGTGAGTTTAATACTTATCAACAGGTTAAACTGCTTACATAATAACTTTTTGATTATATAGTCAAAATAGAAAATTCACTATATTTCTGATATATAAATTGGTTGTAAGTTGTTTGTAAGGAGAGTTAATTGATATTTTGGCCTTTCCTATTGCCTTTGGTTGTAGATTCCGCTTTTGTGTTGGTATTTTTCAGTCGGGAACTTTCGGGTCGGGAGACAATAGACTATCATCGTCAAACAAACATTTTTAGGGTTCTGTAACTAAAGGGTAAAAATGGAACCCTATTACTAAGACTCCGCTGTACGTGCGTTTGTCAGTCTGCCTGTTACTTTAACACCTTAAACATTGAAATTTTCACATATGACGTATTTCTGTTGCCGCTATAACAACAAATTCTAAAAACAGGAAAAGTAAATACTTAAGTGAGGTTCCCATACAACAAACCTGAATATATAAATAATTAAATGAAAATAAAATATATTAAGGGGGGCTTCCATACAGTACGGAACCCTTCGTGCGCGTGGCTGACTCGCACTTGGCCGATTATATGTTTTCGATCACGAAACATATGCTATTGATTAAGAATTGTTATTAAAATTGTTTTATTTTATGTTCCAGGTTGTCGACATGCATACCGTTAACGAAATCATATCCATTTTGGAGAAGTTTAATATTACAAAAGAGTTGTTGGAGGTGAGTACATTCATCATTTAAACATTTTCTAACTAAGCCGCAACGGTACACCAAGTGTAGGTTGAATCAAACTTAATGGCGTCTGTGAAGTGTTTAGAGATGATTTATATTAGGTCGGGACAGGCACGGGACGGGCCCGGACGGCGACGACCATACAACGCACGATCCATACATTTATGGAGTGCCCCGACCGGGCTTTTACACAAAATGTACACGTGCCTCGTACGGGCCCCGTCCGGTCCCGTCCCGTGCCCACCCCGTCCTAATATAAATCATCCCTTATGAAATTGCTACAAAGCGAACTCTGCTTGTGACTAACCTCATGTATACAGATGTCATTGAGTTTAAATTGTACCTACTATACCTACAGTATACGCAAAAACTTATAACCTACCCTGAAGAATAGGCAACGCACTGGTAACTCCATAAGTCGCAGTATCAGTTGTCCTGGCGATAATGACCTCTTACCTAAGGAGGCTCTCCAGCTTGTTTTGTTTGCTTCTATTACACAAAAAACCCACGATGAAAGATGGGGAAATCCCGATACTGTGGAAGGTTAGTCCCCGATATTTCCCGGGGTAACCCTGTTCTCTCAGCCAATAATGTTTCTAGACACCTTATTTTAACCATATGGACCGAATCATACAAGTTGGTGGATGTGAAGTTACCTACAAGCTTCGCGAAACCCAATCAACGCGCAGATTTAAGGCTCCATCAAACACAGGCGGTACGAGCGGTAGAGCGGTACGAGCGGTAAAGGGCGGTACGGCAGTACCGCGACCGGACCTGTGTGAGCCCTTCTTATATAACCAGTACAATACAGATGCCCGCCCGTCTGCTATACCGCTCGTACCGCCTGTGTGTAAAGGAGCCTTTATGTGAGCTTAAGTCAAAATTTGGATATTGCGCAGCTTGTACTTAGCTAACTCCACATCCGCTCACTTGTATGATTCTTCCTTTAGTCAATTGCTGGACATATTCACCTATACGAAAAATCATTCGTATATAACCGTAGAACGTTCACTGCTGGACATAGGCCTCCCCTACGGATTTCTAGTAAGCGGTTTTCATCCAGCCTGTTCCTGAGACCTTGATTAGATTTTTTCCGAACACTTTACGGCTCCAACGGCCATCAGTTATAATGAATAAAGTAGATGTCCAAAAAGAGTGGTCGGAAGAGGCTTGCTTGCGCACTTTTACAACTAAATAAATATTATCACAGAAGTGTTAGAAATTATGTATGAATATGGCCTTATCACACACCTAAATATAAACTTGACACAGTGGATCATTGTGATACAACTTTGTTGCTTGTATTCATACAAAATTGCCATTGATACATTATACAATAAAGAATTGCATCTATCTACAATTGAATGAGAGCCCCATCTGTTTGCTGCTGCCTGTTACATACAGATGAGCCGATATTAGGAAATAGAAGTGGATAGAATCATAGAGGTTTAGAGAGATGTCTTTTCTCGCGAGACATGTACGTATATGAAGCAAATACGCATATACCGCAGTCAATGTTTTTAAGAAACACTGCCGTGTTGTGTGAGCGCATAGTATGAACTAGTGGTTTGATGAGATCTGTGAGTAATTTTTTTTTTAACTATGTAATAGACTAAATTACAAGAAATATACTTATTCCGTTAGTTAGGTTATCAAAATATTAGACACGTATTTTTTGTTTTATCAACTAAATAAAAATGATGAATATAGTATAGCCCATTTAAGTTCAGCGTGATGTCACACCTAGCTACAATAGAAGTGACATGGAAACTCCACTCCCGATTATTGATTTGCTTTATCTTTGCCATTTTTTTTTTATTGGAAAATGAAAGAAGAAATGTGTTCAAGGTGTGTTTTGATAATTTAAGTAACTGATTAATTTATATATGTAATATTTATTCAGTCATATCACAAATTCATAATACTATTAACGTCAACTTAAAACTAGCTTATTAATAAATTAGGCGAAAAGTCTGCCCCTGATTGTCCCCGGCGCAAAGGTCCACATTACACTAGCCGTATTACCGCGCTCAATGGCAATGGTTGGCCATTGACTTCTGCACCAAAAAACAACCGGAGCGGGAGTCACCATTCCTTTCTCTGATCCGTTGCCCAATCTCACGAATCTGCTTCTTGCCCTCGGTCCCCCAACAACCCAAAGTCTCAACGGATTAATTATAATAATTTCGTATCAGTTAAAGTTTCCGTTAGATCGAAATGACATGACCCATCTCATGAGATCTGTGGATAAAATGAAACTGAAATTGCAATGTAAAGTAGGCAGTCGAGGTTTAATGTTTTATTCAGTAATATCAGCGTCTTTGTTTCCTCAAAACAATATTATACCTCTTTAAATCCGAAACAAACTGTAAACAGGTTCTTGGTGGTAGGTGAGCTTCAATTTTCAACATATCACAGCTTAGCATAAAAAGCTAGATCAAACACTGGCCACCTCACCACAAAAGATTTAAACACTGTTTAACCGTACAATTAGTACTGTTAGACATTGTCTAAAGCGTGTGTAAAACTTTTGTGGAAGACGGTAGGTTATACAGTACCTAATATATGCACTCACTTACACAGTCACACACACAAGCGCCCATGTTCAATTGATTGTTCAAATGGTTTCTGTCATACTAACTTTTAAATGAAATGAAATGAAATTGAATATGTTTATTCGTCACATGGATAACACGTACAAAAAAAACTTATATAACTAATGAAAAAACAGAGGCCTTCAGGCGGCCTAAAAACTCTGACACCAGGGCTAGCCACCCGGCCTATACAAACTTACTTACTTACTCACTAATGAAAAAACAAAAGTGTCGAAAGGGACTCACCTCAGCTATAAAATGTTGAGTGCTGGAAGGACCCAACACTCAACGCTGGTATTCTGATGAGCCCCTTATTGAAGGGTAGGTGTAACTATAAAACATATACATAAATACTAAACAAAAATCTTATTATTATTATTACTTATTTTAAAAACAGAATAATATAAATGTTTTAGGGGGGCTCCCATATAAACTAAACAAAAATAAATGAAAATGATGTACTATGTATATATTTTGTAAAATTCTTTGCTGGGGGTAGGCATTGCTATCTGCGACAGTCTTCTTGACTATTTTGAATATAGGCCGAATCGTACAACTTGGCGTCTGTTGTGTTAGTTACAAGCTATGGATAGCCCAATCCCGACTGAAGCTGACCTAACAGCTTCGCTAGGGTTGGGTCATCCACAGCTTGTAGCTAACATCACCAATGCCAACTTGTATGATTCGGCCTATACAAGGTGTGGTTTCGTAAAGCACAGGGACTTACGCAGGCGTATCCTTACAGGGTTATTCGTATAGGGTATACTAAGCCGAAAATGGGTGATTCAGAGCATTATGAAAACTTTTGCAATGGTGCCAACCCGGAATTAGAGATGATAGTTTCAGGATAAAACATATTTCAATGCTACCACATTATTGCAACTCACCACGAGTTGTGGTATTTATTAAAAAAAACTAGATATGGTCGATAGCAACACGGTATTCGGGGATTTCCCCAATTTTATCAAATCCATCATAAATAGTTGAAGAAAATAATATATAACGCTGTAAAACTCATTCTTTGTAACAGTAGGAAACCTAATTTAGTAATCCATAGCTTCTTCTTTTCGAGTCAGCGATTCGATCGTAAAATTTATGATCCATAGGTGAACTTAGGCTTACGTTCATAGCGCGATTGGCTTGGCTTTTTATCTACGCTGCGCGCTGGCGGCACGTTGACAGGTTCATCAGTCATCACAATGTATTTATTCCTTTACCAAAAACTTAGTAGTATGTATTGAAATTGACACATAAAATAACAAAATACCCAGTAAATTCCTCAGGTCTATCTGGCTATAACGTCCCATCAAATTCGTCAGGGGCTTTGTATGAAGGAAACAAGTGACTCATCTAGAAATATTTATTAAAATTTAAATTATTAATTCTTATCCAGCAGTGGTTCGATACTTGATGATTACTGCTAGATTTGGGCCTACCCATGAAGGGTTCACACCCCGTTGTCAGTATTAGTACTATTAATGACCTTACCATAACAGTATTTGATAATTCTTGCAGACCACCCGACTTGGCAAGCACGTGAACGAGCTCCGCCGCAAAACCACAGACCCTTCGCTAGCGCGGCGCGCCAAGGTGCTGGTGAAGCGATGGCGCGACCTCGTCATACCCTCCGTGGCTTCACCCGGACACCCCGGTAATATAACGATACCCAGTATAGCAACATCAAACTCTGCCGCAAGACCACAGACCCTTCGATAGCGCGGCGCGCTAAGGTGCTGGTGAAGCGATGGCGCGACCTCGTCATACCCTCCGTGGCTTCACCCGGACACCCCGGTAATATAACGATACCCAGTATAGCAACATCAAACTCTGCCGCAAGACCACAGACCCTTCGCTAGCGCGGCGCGCTAAGGTGCTGGTGAAGCGATGGCGCGACCTCGTCATACCCTCCGTGGCTTCACCCGGACACCCCGGTAATATACCGATACCCAGTATAGCAACATCAAACTCTGCCGCAAGACCACAGACCCTTCGCTAGCGCGGCGCGCCAAGGTGCTGGTGAAGCGATGGCGCGACCTCGTCATACCCTCCGTGGCTTCACCCGGACACCCCGGTAATATACCGATACCGAGTATAGCAACATCAAACTCTGCCGCAAGACCACAGACCCTTCGCTAGCGCGGCGCGCTAAGGTGCTGGTGAAGCGATGGCGCGACCTCGTCATACCCTCCGTGGCTTCACCCGGACACCCCGGTAATATACCGATACCGAGTATAGCAACATCAAACTCTGCCGCAAGACCACAGACCCTTCGCTAGCGCGGCGCGCCAAGGTGCTGGTGAAGCGATGGCGCGACCTTGTCATACCCTCCGTGGCTTCACCCGGACACCCCGGTAATATACCGATACCGAGTATAGCAACATCAAACTCCTGCCGCAAGACCACAGAGCCTTCGCTAGCGCGGCGCCGGGCGCGCCAAGGTGCTGGTGAAGCGATGGCGCCACCTTGTCATACCCTCCGTGGCTTCACCCGGACACCCCGGTAATATACCGTTACCAAGTATAGCAACATCAAACTCTGCCGCAAGACCACAGACCCTTCACTAGCGCGGCGCGCCAAGGTGCTGGTGAAGCGATGGCGCGACCTCGTCATACCCTCCGTGGCTTCACCCGGACACCCCGGTAATATACCGATACCAAGTATAGCAACATCAAACTCTGCCGCAAGACCACAGACCCTTCACTAGCGCGGCGCGCCAAGGTGCTGGTGAAGCGATGGCGCGACCTCGTCATACCCTCCGTGGCTTCACCCGGACACCCCGGTAATATACCGATACCAAGTATAGCAACATCAAACTCTGCCGCAAGACCACAGACCCTTCACTAGCGCGGCGCGCCAAGGTGCTGGTGAAGCGATGGCGCGACCTCGTCATACCCTCCGTGGCTTCACCCGGACACCCCGGTAATATACCGATACCGAGTATAGCAACATCAAACTCTGCCGCAAGACTACAGACCCTTCACTAGCGCGGCGCGCCAAGGTGCTGGTGAAGCGATGGCGCGACCTCGTCATACCCTCCGTGGCTTCACCCGGACACCCCGGTAATATACCGATACCGAGTATAGCAACATCAAACTCTGCCGCAAGACTACAGACCCTTCACTAGCGCGGCGCGCCAAGGTGCTGGTGAAGCGATGGCGCGACCTCGTCATACCCTCCGTGGCTTCACCCGGACACCCCGGTATAGTGATGTGTAGCTTTTGCCGGTTATAATTTTTGTGCTATCAGATGGGAACATTTTATTTTTCGGTAGACGCGGCGCGGTAGTCTGTGGTCTCTATGCGAAAATTTCACGTCTCCAGCTGCCATCCATTCTTAAAACTATAATATAAACCAGAACTGTGTCATTTGAATATTCCAATAATAATTGTAACTGCAATAATACGGCCGACCCTAGCGCTTGTCATCAGGCGACCATCCTGCTCGTCCCGTCACCCAATGACTCCTCTGGTCCAGTGGCCACAACTAGCAGTGCAACTCGACTGGCCACTGTCGCTAACTGGGTCAAGGGCGCGTTGCCCAAGCGTCGTGATCGACCGATTTACGCACCGGCCACCGTTACCGAACAAATCGCTGTGAAATTCTCTACGTCTCATTGAATTCTAAAATGTCACAGCTACCACGCTTTTAATACCATTCATGAGTATTTTTTCCGCGAGATATGCTTAAAGGCAGAATCATCATCGCGTTATCGCTGTTAAGTGAGCTTAAGTCAGGATTGGGCTATCCGTAGATTGTAGCTTACATCAGAGCCGCCAAGATGTTTGATTCAGCCTATAACATTGACGAATGAGGATACAGCATAGAACATTCACTGAAAAGATGGGCAGATGACATGATAAGAACTGCAGGATGCGCTGTATGCTAACATCTTATAAACTGCCCTTCGGCTAATATGATGCTCATCCAGTGAATTTCTTACCTGATATCGTAAGGAAATGTATCAATGTCTGAAAACAATTCATATTCTCAAAGAAATGTGAAGTTTACCAACCAGCATTTTGCCAGTATGGTGGCGCTTTTTTTAAACCCCTATAATGTAAGGTTTAACCTATGAATCAATATCTGAGGCATGCATATTAGTTCCTAAACGGAGGAAGTGAATTTGATTTAATTTCCTTAAATGAGTAACTTTGAGATTGTCTGAGCAGAATCCGTGGAAATCTCACCGCAGGGGTCGGGAACCCAACATCTTTAATTTTTAACTTTTTCTTATGTTAAGAACAGTGTTTAATGACAGGTGACGTCCACAAGTGGTATATTATTCAGAGAAAATCGAACCAAGATGATATATACATCATTTGAAAGCTTGTTTTATGGGCTTTCCAAAAATATTTAATTTAGATTTTTTCACCCCTCTAATTTCTTTTAAATGCGAAAGATAAATTGTATGAAAAATAACAATACAGCTTATTACTTTTTCTAGTTTAGCAATGATAAAGTGCTTCTATCGTTATTTTACTTGCATTCGTAACTGATTCTTCCACATTCATCGCTTAATTTGCTAAAATTAATCATTATAACCTACCAGTGTGACCAGTTAGTAGGTACAATGTGACAAAAAAAACACTTTAAAAGTGTGTCTAATTGGTAAAAATGCTTTTATTTAACAATTTGGAGGTTACTTAACCAGGGTTGCTAGAGATAAACTACCTATTGAGCCAAATATATTTATTTATCCTAATAAATTCAAAATTAATTTTAAAAAAATCGGAGCGCTCTTTTTTGTTTTTAACTGTTGTAATAGACTCAGAAAAATATGAACTTTCTCTAAATGTAACGAGTGTTGTGGTTAGAATTTTTGATTATTATTATACCAGCCTCCATACATTTTGTGGACATATCCTTTAGTCTTTATCAATGTTGTAATGTACCAGCCTTTTTACTAGTCCACTGCAGGGCGTAGGACGTAGGTTGGCCACGAAGGGTGATTGGGCCATATCCACCACACTGGCCTAGTGCGGGTTTGTGCATTCACATACGCCATTGAATTTCATCTACGGAAGAATACAGGTAGCCCCACGACGTTATCCTTCACCAAAAAGTCAGTGGTGTAAATTTACATACATAAATTCCAAGAGCTTATTGCTACAGGACCAGGATTTGAACCATGACCTCACCATTGAAAGGATGTTATTACTACTCGACCACCACGGCTTGAATAATGGCTTTCTTTGTTATCAATAGTAATAGAACGTTGTTTGTTTGCAGGCTCGAACCGGTCGTCGGCAGAGCGCAGCACGGTGCGGCGACTGGGCGGCACTCCGCTCACATCGCCGGCGCTACAAAGGGTAAGTTATAACTAAATACTATTTATAGGTCGCGCCACACAAGTTGGCGGATGTGAAGTTAGCTACAAGCTGCGGAATATCCAATCCTGACTGAAGCTCACATAAAGCCGCACGTTGATTGGCTATTGCGCAGCTAACTTCACATCCGCCAACTTGTGTGGCACGGCCTATACAACTCTGTGGAGCAGAGCAGACAAAGCAGCATCTATTGTCTTACCCTCAGTGTCCAAACTTTACTCATTAAGCATAAATATTACTATGAATCCGTTATAATCCGACCGCTTAACTTAGTCCTCGCCGGCGCCCGCACCTGTCTCAGTCCCCCTGATTATACATGCGAACATCCGTGAGGGAGGGAAAATCGTATAACCCGCCCAAATTAAAAAAAAACATCAAAAAATGGTTGACACGCTTCATAGATATGCTAATTCTTCCATAGAGTTGACATTAGGCAAGGTTTAACATTGAAAGCTTGCAAAGGTGATAACAGGTGACATAAGGCTGTAAAGCTGTCGAATAGTGGCTAGGACTAAGGTTATACTATTAGAGATTTAGTCTCTGATTTCGTCAGTAATATAACAGTCAGTTTCGTGAATTTAAGGTAAATTAGGTTGACAGATCATCATTACTTCCGGTCATTAAGACCGCAGGATGCCGCGATGCAAGCCGCTTTCTTCTTAACTATAACAGAATACGGCTAAAACTCACGTTATAATTATACGGTCGATCCGCAAGGAATTCGACCAGTTTCGGAGTATTTAGTACTCCATCCTCAGGGAATACGCGCACCCCCGTCGACTGGCGCGCGCGCCGGAGGATGGAGTACTAAATACTCCGAAACTGGTCGGATTCCTTGCGGATCGACAGTATAATTATAACGTTAGTTTTAGCCGTATTCTGTTATAGTTATGATGAATACTCACGGTAGTTTTAATGAAGTGACGCTTTTTTCTTATTAGAGATATATTGGGGAAAAGAAGAGGCTGAACTAGCTTACTATACTCTATCTTTTTCCTTACAGACTTAAGAGTGTTGAGCATAGAGTTAGACATTGACTTGTGTACTCATTTTGCAGCAAGGGTTGAGCCCTGCCGTGCCGAGCCCGCGGCCGCCTTCGCGACCCGGTGAGTATTCTTTTAATTGTGAAAAAAATGTTAAATTTTTGTTGCACAATGTTGAACATTAAGCTCACCTTGGCCGCTTGAGCCTGGAGGGAGGTCCAGACACAAGAGGGCCAAGTGCGACGCAACTACGGTCTAATCATTTACCTATAACATAGCTCGCTTTTTTTTATAAATCAAGATCTGTGATTGTTATATGACTAGATAGTAGCCTCGGCCGGAACTTGCCCGCGATTGTATGAAGGACGCTTATATGTTTATCTCGGTGGAGACGGACAAATAACGTCTACAACTCAAGTTCTTTCACAATTGGATTTGCACATATTTTGAACTAATGTGGCGAACATATTTTCGGTAGCGGGTCTACCGCGTTAATAGATACTGTCTGCGCCCTTCTGAAGATAGTAGCCAAACAAAACTTCTTCATTTCCGCTTCCAAAAGCGATATACTTTTGCTGCCGGGAACCGAGAGTAAAGATTACAGTAACTGCTGAGTGCGGGAAGCCTATAGCAGTGCCAAAAATTGTAACCGACGAGTAGTGGTAAAAAAGAATATATAATAGCCTCGTGTTTCGAATTAGAATTTGCCGTATTTTGAGGTAAAATTTCAGAAATAGCCGTATCTCATACGTCTTCATATTTCTTCATTCTTTTGATTGCCTTGTTTTACGAGTTTTATGATACGGAGATTTCAATAAGTTTTGCCGAGTAGACCCAATTGCCGTAGCAATGGCATCTCTGTCAATGAATCGAAACTGTAAAATGTAGCCAGGGGCTTGGCTTAATTTAATGGCTTACTTGCCCGCTGCCCTATCCTACCTATACGAGATTATTTATAATCAATTAGCATCCTTTTAGGGGATTATTTTGGACATCAAAACTAACAACTTTTGTTCTGCTACTATTGTCAAAACTCAAAAGCTGTCCCATACATTTAGTCTCAAGTGAACGATATTTTTCTATTGAAGAAGTTTTTTTAGTTTTGACATAAGTCGCAGAGCACAAGTTGTTAGTTTTGATGTATGTACAGAATAAGCCCCTAAAAGAATGCTAGTTGATTAGAAATAACCCTGTATTTAACACAGGCGGTGGAAGAGCCGGAAAAAAGTTAATAGTTTTATTTGTGTGTTGCCAGCGTGGGGCGGCTACGAGTCGGACTCTCAGGACGTGATCCTGGTGGATGACGACACGCCCGCGCCAGTGCCCGCGGCTGCGCCCGTGCCCGTGCCCGTGCCCATGCCCATACCCGTGCCCATGCCCGTGCCCATGTCTGCGCCCGCAAACCCCACGTGCTCAACCAACAATAACACGCACAAACCTCTCACGCCACGTAAGTAATATTTTTACACTTATTATAGGTGTATTTTAATTGCTGTTAGCACAGCTATTCCATGAGAAACATTTTCTTTTTCTGCGATAATGTCACTTTCCGTCTTTCAAAATATGTCCACGTCAAAAACCAAGTCAAACTGTTGCGTGAAACAGGAACAAGCCAACAAACACACTTTCGTATTTATAATATTAGTACGGACTAGTAGTTTTTTGAACAGTGGATCTCGCGACATATACTCTTTTACTAGATCTTCATAAGCCTATAATTCGCTCTTTACCAATTTGATTCATACTCGTAAATCTTGACTAAATAATAGATAACTAACCGTTCGTTAAATAAATAATAACTATACTCTATAAAATTTAACTTGATCTCTCGACAGCTGTCAGAAAAATCACGCCTATGAAGTCCTGAATTTCTTGATAGTACAGACAGTACCTGTCAATGTCATACTATATGGGCATGCCGATTAGTGATGGGCGACGAATGATTGTGACCACAGAGTTTTAGATAGAGTTTTAATTAAAAAAGCGATAGTTTATACAGACGATATTTTAATTAAAACTTAATTTATCATTAATTTTATTGTATATTTTAATATCACAACATTCTTTACATGTGTAATTAAATTAAACCCAATTATATGTTACATTAGCATCGATAATAGTGAAAAACGTCGATTAATACTATCGTTACATTATTATGAGTATTTAATTAATATCATGACATTATTTACATGTGTACATACTTGATCTTAAATAATAGTAAGTAAATAAAATCCAATTTCTCACCTTCAGTTACTCATTCGATTTCATTACAACATTGTTTGAAAATCGATTTTTTCCACCATTATCTCAACTCTAAATATATCAATATGTAACTATCGCAGAGATCAAGTTAAATTTTATAGAGTATAAGCCGTTTGTGGCCGTTGGTACAGAAGTGTTGCGGCGGAAGAGCCCTGAACTCAACGTCAAGCCGGTATATTCCAGCCCAATGTACAGCACCCACTAAAGCCTGCGCTTCAAATAAGTCGAAGTAGCCTTAAGTGAGGGGTTTTTTATCGAAGTGTTCATTCTCCGGCCTTTTGGTCCGCGGGAGGTATTTTGTTTCCCTCCTACCCTGAGGTATTAGCAATATAGGTATTGCAAATACCTCAGAGCATGCCCCTATCAGCCACCTGGGGACGCGTTCTATACGGACGCGAGGGAAACATTACCAAAAGTAAATGGTTACAATGTGTAGTTATATAGTTATTATAGACTGCCTCGGTGGCTCAGTGGTTAGTGACCCTAACTTCTGGATTAAAGAGGCGTGGGTTCGATCCCCCCCAAGGCAAATATTTATGTGATGAACAAAAGTGTTTGCTCTGTGTCTGGGTGTTATTTAGTTACTATCTGTATGAGTATGTATTTAAAAAATAAGTATAATTATGTAGTATATCAGTTTCTGGCAGCCATATCACAAGCTTTGCTTAGTTTGGGGTTAGTAATATTTATGTAGATAGTAAACTTTGTTTTGAAAATATGGTTTTAATCAAATTTCAGCTGTGAAGAGGCCGCCGTCTCCAGAACCTACGTACGATGAGAAGAAAGCGAAAAGAGACAAAAAACCTAAGAAAAGAAGGTTCGTTTTAGATTTTTCCTTACAGTTCCTTCCTCTCTCAAAACACTCTTTACTCGGGAACGCTTTCTTGATATTCTACAGAAAACTCGGAAACACTGGTCTGTTCAGAATCCTCTTAATGGATTGTAGACTTTTTTCTTATTTATACCTAACTCCATAAAATATTATAAATATGATAATGACTAAGTCATACATTTTTTTTCAAAGCCTTTTGTGTCCGTGTGCTGATCAAAAGCTTCCCCCGTTTCATTTCCACGCATTTCCCGTCTTCTGTCCATACGGGCTGAAGGCTGAATAGAGATAAATTAATCACACCACCGTTAGCTCTGGTTACAGTTATTAATAGGCATGATGACTGCGTAAAACAATCATTATACAGGGTGTCCCTGAACTCAAAGTCAACCCGGCGCGGGATGAGATTGGGGGTCACACCAGCCCCGAGAAAAATATAAAAAAAATCCCAATCGGCTATTTGTTTTTCCCGGGACTGGTGTGACTCCCCCCCTCTCATCCCGTGCCGGCTTGACGTTGAGTTCAAGGACACCCTGTATAATTACCCCCTGATTTATGTTATCGAAAAATGTTAGACACGTATTTTTTATTTTGTCAATCAAACAATAAATGACGAAGATTAATTTTGTCAAAGTTCGAGAGTGGGGGCTCGTGACGTCACGCGGAACTTTAACGGGCTATAAAAATGTTTGTTTAATCGACAAAAGAAAAAATACGTGTCTAATTTTTTTTTTATAATCTACAATATATATACTAATAATATTTTTAGTCATCATGTCTATTGTTATTTTACATTGTCTAGGGGTCACGGGCGAGCCGGATCCGGCACGGAGTCACCGGGCGGCATCACCATCCCTGCGCCGGCCGCGCCCGGGCCGCCGGGGCCGGCACCGTGGCGCGACCGGAACGGGACGGCCGACCGGCGCCGGAACGGCTGCCGGAAGGACGCGCTCGATCCTTATACTGCGCTTGTACATAGGATGCCTAAAGTCGGTGATAAGAAGGTTAGTTGAGTTACTTACTGTACTGTACTGTACCAGCCTTTTTAATAGTCCACTGCAGGACGTAGGCCTACCCACTAAGGGTGATTGGGCCATATCCACCACGCTGGCCCAGTGCGGGTTGGTGGATTCACATACACCATCGAATTTCTTCTACGGACGTATGCAGGTTGCCTCCCGATGTTTTCCTTCTTTCCGAAAAGCCAGTGGTGTGAAATTCCGTACATAAATTCCAAAGAACTCATTGGTACGGGACCGGGGATTCGAACCCACGACCTCACTATTGTAAGGCGGGTGTCACTACCTCTCTACCACCACAGCTTACTTACTGGACATTGGATAGTTGAGTTACTTACTGGACGCATATTGTTATAGGCCGAATCAAGAATGCCTTAAGTTGGCAACATACCGTCTTCTACCACAAAACATTTAAAGTCGCCTTAAACACTGTTTAGCCGTGTAATTTGTACTGTTAAACATTGTCTGAAGCGTACGTAAAACTTTTGTGGTACGACGGATAGAGTTTAACGTGCCACCAAAGTCGCAGTATCGCTTATTTTAGTTCGATGAGCGGTATTGAACCCTTTGTAGGGATTATTTATATTAGACCGAGCAGTGACCGGATCGTACCACGTCACGGCTCGTCCGAATATGTATGACAAAGGACATGTCCACAAAATGTATGGAGGCTGGTATAATAATAATCAAAAATTATAACCACAACACTCGTTACATTTCGAGAAAGTTCATATTTTTCTGAGTCTATTACAACAATTTAAAATAAAAAAGAGCCCTCCGATTTTTTTAAAATTAATTTTGAATTTATTAGGATAAATATAAAGGAAATATATTTGGCTCAATAAGTAGTTTATCTCTATCAACCCTGATTAAGTAACCTTCAAATTGTTATTTAAAAGCATTTTTACCAATTAGACACACTTTAAAAGTGTTTGTTTGTCACATTGTACCTACTAACTGGTCACACTGGTAGGTTATAATTTTTAATTTTAGCAAATTAAGCGATGAATGTGGAAGAATCAGCTACAAATGCAAGTAAAATAATGATAGAAGCACTTTATCATTGCTAAACTAGAAAAAGTAATAAGCTGTATTGTTATTTTTCATACAATTTATTTTTCGCATTTAAAAAAAATTGGAGGGGTGAAAAATCTAAATTAAATATTTTTGGGAAGCCCATAAAACAAGCTTTCAAATGATGTATATATCATCTTGGTTCGATTTTTCTCTGAATAATATTATACCACTTGTGGACATCACCTTTAAGTGATAATTAAAATTGATTATGTTGCCGCTTTAACAACTATATACTAAAATGAGAATAAAATTATTATTTAAAGGGTAAAGGGTAAACATTATTATATAAAATTATTATTTTTACCACACAACAAACCTGATTTTTAGCCGTTTCTCGCTCGATATTAATAATGGCGCAAGATAGATGCTTGAAATGTACACAGAATATTTAGTAGTATATTCCCTTCAAATATAAATAATTAAAATATAATATATACAGCAGAGCTATGCGGCACGGAACCCTTCGTGTGCGAGTCCGACTCGTACTTAGCCGATTATTTTAAATAGATTTTTTTTTATTATACTTGGCTCAAAGTAGATGTTTTATTTGTCAGGTGAAGACGACGCAAGAGCTTCTGGAGCAGATCCAGTCGCGGGGCGCGCGGCCTTCCTCGCCGCACTCTCCCCACTCGCCTGACGTCATGCTCATAGAACCCGACGGTCAGTACAAACTGTTTTTATACAGGGTTATTTCTAATCAATGACAATCCTTTTAGGGGTTTATTCGGTACATCAAATCTAACAACGTTTGTTCTGCAACTTTTGTCAAAACTAAAATAAAAATTGTTGTTCCATAGAAAAATATCGTTCACCCGCAACAAAAGGTATGGAACAGCTGATTTTTTTTTAGTTTTGACAAGTCCCAGAACAAAAGTTGTTAGTTTTGATGTACAGAATAAGCCCCTAAAAGGATGCTAATTGATTAGGAACAAACTGGAACTGTATATTTATCCATCATAGACCTCGCACATCTTGTGGTTTAAAAAGGAGAGTTTGTAAAGTGCTTACGCTCATGGCTAAACATACCAACTCGAGATATATGGAGATTAATCGGAGGTATAAGGCTAAGGACTCACGAAGCGTTTCAGTGAAGATGTTTCATTACAATAAAATGAGATTGCAATCTATTATGTAAAAATGAATCGGTATTTCCTTGGTCACGGAATCACACGTGAACGGCTAGACTGCCAGGAGAAGATTCTTATGAAAGAAAAAAATAAGAAAATTGCGTGGAAAACAATAAAAACGTCGATTTTATTTTCCCATACAAATCCCCTACCAATCCCACCATTGGTGGCGCTAAACGCCATCGAAATTAAAATCGATCGAATTAGTGAGATGAAGGTAAAATGAAATTCACTGGGTCTGGGGCTAGTACCTTGTATACTGAGCGCCACACAAAGTGGCAGATGAGATGTTAGTTATGTGACTGTCGTAGTGCGTAGGGAGCGCGCGGAAAGCATGAGGTTGACGGGCGGGTGTGCCCCGGCGTCTCGTCTCTCTGGCTCCCGCGAATGCCTATATTTCGGCTTTTGCGCAGTTTTCTGCGCATAACTTCCCATCCGTCGATTTGTGTGGCGCTCAGTATACAAATGACATTGTATTATTGCGACGCTTATTACAAAACGTTAATTTATGCTACACGAGTAAAAAAAAACTATCTAATAAGACAATTGTAATTTTCCAGCGGTGCCAATTAAGGTGGACTCCCCGCTACGGAACGGCGGCTCGCCCCCTCCCCGCGCGCCCACACCCACCCCCCCTTCACCCCTCCCGCCGCTAGAAGACGAGCGAGAGTACCACGACTGCACCTGCGGCGAAGAAACCGCCCAAGAAGACTGTCCCGCCGCCAGGAGGACTGAAGTCCACCCCCTACATATCCTGGCGCTCCACCACGCGTTCCTCCCAGGAATCAACGGCACCAGAGCACCCACTCACCCGCACCAGTACGCCGTGAGAAAACCCACGGACCCGGAAAAGCCCGGCCTCTTCACCAGTGTCGTCCCACTATACAAATACTCGGATTACGCGGACGATTACTGCGCCAAAAACATGTCGAAAGTGCCTCTCTGTACGCATCTGCCCTGGACGGAGTTCGCGCCCGAACCCCCCGAATTACCCCCACCACCGTCACCGCCTCCGCTCAGACCTTATCCTATAGAAGAAGTAGAACCCGTCAAAGAAGAAACCCCCGACAGCGACGCGACCAGCGTCGACAGCGAAGATCTCCCAGATAAAACAAAAACGGAAACGATCGAGGCCGAAATGGTCAGCGTTCCCAACCTAGAACCGAGCGATAGGCTCAAAGCTCCCATATTATCGCCGGAAGAAGAGACTCCCTTCACGAAAAGCGAAACCGTCACCGAAATGGAAGTGGAGGACGCTTTCGAAACAAAAAACCAGGACCACAGAACGGTCGAGAGGACGAAAGAGGATATCGACGGGCAGACACTGTTCGAAATGGTCAAAGACGCTGCGGATAGTATACCGTACGATTACGATCAGATACATTCAACGCCCGTTGTGACTTTGCCGGATGAGGAGTTCCAAGCGATCGAGACTCTAGAAGAAGCCATGAATCGTGCCGAGGACGAGACGGAACGGGATGAATTGGGAAGGCCTCTCCGTCCGAGCAACTTCACAGAGTGGCACGAGTGCGCGCGTCTCGGAGACCTCATAGCTTTACCGTACGTGGTGATCGACTGACGTGACCCTGTGATATTGTACCGTTTCGGGTTTACTACTCGGCTGCGCTTTTTGTAGTGTGTTGTGAGAGTCAGGGATTTACGAAAGGTGTGAAAAAACTTTATTGAAAATTATTTTTTTAAAAGCACATTTATGTAGGATTTTGGCAAAGTAACAAAATCATTAAGTTCAGTCCCTCCAGGAGGATTCCATCAATATCAATTTTCGGTTTATACATCCGATTCACATTCTGCTGGCATAATCAAAAGTTTACTGAATTTCAGTTAAATACACCTACGTCGAGCTAATAACAACCGTAATTTTGATTTATTGTCAATATTGTTATCTCAGTTTCGGTCACAAAATTGTTAATTTTGAATCGTACTGTATATAATAGTGTTGAAATGTACTGTACATAATAGAAACACCTTTATCTTCTCGCGTGAATCGTGGTTATTGCAACACCCTATATAGCGAGAGCTATAGTGAGCGAGAGCGGGCGTGAGTCAGACTGTTCTGTGTAGTGCCAAAAGTTCGTTGTCACCGTGTTGTTTCCAAGTGTCCTTACTTTAGTCGTAAGCGTATCCCATTGTATATAGAGGTAAGTGCTCGAATATGTACATACAGTTTGTAAGTTAGCTAATGTAGTTAGGAAACGAATGGTTGGGACGAGAGACTTGTTTAATATATCTATCCTTTTTGTTTCATAAGAGTGCAGTAGTCTTGGAAGCCGTCTTTTGTCTTTTTCTATCGATATGGGATCATTTCAGCACGAAATCATCAAGTCTGGCTAATTAAGCTTGAGGTATCGCCATTTGCAGGATGGCCGAGTGTTAGGCCTTTTAGCGGAGTCAATATTCAATTCCATTGTTTTAGTAAGATCACAATTATTCTATCGTCTAACGTTAGATTTTCACAGTTCCGTGCCTTCCTACAATTTTGCTTTTCCTTCTGAAAACTTCAACTCCATAGTAACCAAGTCGAAAATCCAAGTAATTGTGCGTTGGAAAGGTCCCAAAAGACAATAGTTGTTTTCCGAAGTTACTACGCTTTTTTTATTAAAGCTCAGAATACGGCGCGTAGATCTCGCGGTTTTTCTTCTAAATTGTGCAATGGAGGAAATGGCTTTCATCCAGCGTAATCCAACGGTCATAATTTTACTAGACCATTGTTATTTTTGCTAAAACAGAAATAAAATAGAAAAAAATGGTTCACCTAATTTTATGTAAAAATATGTGAAATAAAGAACCCTGCAAGATTGATTGCACATTACCTACACTAAAAATAAATAATATAAGGTAAGAAAATAAAGCGCGAGCGCAACGAGCGCGTATTCTGGTCGAATATTGTTAGTTCCGCGAGCGCTCAATGTCACCGGAAGCTTTTTCGATTATTTTTTTAGTTTAAAAAATTATTTAGTATTTAAATAGTCACGTGTCCATGTTTTAGTCATGTATTTATTTTGTATTTGTTTTAAGTGGTTAACAAATTTTGTTTTGTTTGGTGGACCGTTTCGTTGTTTTTGTGATATATTGCGGTATTTTGAATATCTGGTCTTACAATGTTCCCATATCAAGAGTTTTTCGAATTATACTCAATCAGGTTTAAAAACTTGCCCTTTTTAAATACCTATCACGTATGAACTCTTCCACTCTAGAGTTCCTGTCTTTACTCTATGGCGTCTTAATATACTCTTAAAACATTCTAGATCTGCCACAAAATGCCCTTAAATATCAACTAAGCTATAGCCATTTCTATGGCACGCAAATCGGATATTGCCGAGTGATTCCCTGAGCTTTAAAACAATGATACCAAAGGTCTATTTTCAACTGCGTGTCTCCCTTTAAAGTCTACTGTACGTGCTGTTTTACCTATCAATTTTTTCAAACGTTTTTTCTGATTGTTTTACTGTTGCAAAATACAGGGACTTTTGGGAAATTTATGTCCATCATTCTGAACAATTTTTGCTATGAAACCACCATCGAAATCGCGACAGAAATCACCTGATCCCTACAAAATGTTTATTGACTTGACAAACTGTATGGAGCTGCTGTTTCTTGTCTATTGACAGTTAGTTTCATAGTAAAATTTGTTCATAATGATACGCATTTACTAATCAAAAAGTCCCGAAACTTAAATAACATCTTGTATTGACGATCCCGGGCATTAGTTTTTTTTTTTCAGAATTGAAATCTCTTGAATGTGTTCAAATGTATCCAAATTATTCTACATTCTCAATGCGATCCACCAATCACTTTGTAAAAATTGAATTTTCCAAATAAGACGGTACTAACTCAGAAATACTGAGTTGTCTTGTTACCCATTGTGATTTTTTATGAAAGAAAATATTAAAAATTAGGTAATTAATAATAATAATAGGAGATCCAATTGTGTATTATACATATTATAACGGTATATCATGAGTGAATAATTAATATCACTAAAGATGTGTGGATAATGGATATACATATAATAACATGGTTATATCAACATTAGAAAATTATATGGGAAACTGATTCTTATTTACATATGTGAAAATGTATAGCAAGCACAATCAAATTATGAATACTACAAATTATAAAGTATTTTTGTTGCAATAACTATATCAATGAATATATTTTGAAAACAAACCTGGCTCATCTAAAAGATTTAATTTGGCTTTAGATTTTTTTTTGTTGTCAATGAAAAGATGATATACCTCTATAAGTTTCCAGACAAAACTATTTTTTTCCTTATAATTACATAGTTATAAAATTTGACTCTAGTGTCAAAGAAGATATAATAATACTACGTATAGAACGGCCACTCGTTACCCCCCACCCGTTTGAGTCTTCCTCACTTCCACCCCGCGTCAGGACACGATTTATTACTCTGCGCGCGGGCTGCACAGGCCGCTGCAAATACCCGTGTAGCGTTCGTGCGTATGTGTAGTGTCTGTGAATAAATATAGTGTTGTGTGCGTAAGACAGCAGATTTTGTATGAAGAAACGCGGAGTGTCCGGGCTGTGCTAGTGTAAGAGTGTGTCCTGACAATGTTACATTTGACAGTAGTAAGGTACCATTGTGACGTCACAAGTTCGAGTTAACTATGTAATTAGAAGGAAAAATAAAATTAGTTTTGAATGGAAACGTATATTTATCTGATATTTACATTTGGAAAGAAATTTTTGAAAAAATAAAATTATTCAAAACATTATTTTCAAGTATAAGTTTAATTTTTATCAACTTAAAATGTCAGTTGTAAATGTCAACACATGCTTTGTTTCCTCCCCGAGGGAATAAATTAGTGGGAAGACAATTTGTACAGGGGACAGGAGACTCGTGAGCTTGTATTATTACTTTATTATGAAGTTAGCTACAAGCTGCGCAATATCCAATCCCGACTGAGCTCACATGAAAGCTTCACTTCACTTGAACACACTGAAATACTTCACTTTATGTTCCAAAAAAATAAACAATGATTTTAAAAATGTTAGAAAGACTCGTAAGTACACATCCGTTATAAAATCATATCGCATTTGGATTAAACAAAGCGCCTCAGCGTCCAAATAAAAAAATAATCTTAAGTTTTATATAATTCAAATTAAGGTTTAATATTGAGTTGATCAGTTTCCCAAAAATCTATAAAAGTGCTATATCTATAGGTGACTATGAGCATTGAGTATAGCTTTAAGAACTACACAGTAATCTTGTAATCGATGTAAAAACAGTTTAGAGCTTTAACACGCCACGTTATATAGATACCTACAGTTTGTTTCTTTTTAGATATTCAACTAAATATTAAAAATCGAATGTAAATCAATATGGCGGATACGCAACCAATCAGAAGATATTCAAGTTATGATTGGATGAAATCATGTTTTTTACATAATATGGGGTCCGAAACACACTAACAGCACAAGCGATGGCTATAGTACTAGTAAGAAGTAGCAGCGCAAAATATTTCTAGCTTATTTTTATCGAAAAAATGTTTATAAAATTTAAATTAATTCATTAATCTCTGCCTCTAATAATAATGGACTGCCTCGGTGGCTCAGTGGTTAGTGACCCTGACTTCTGGATCAAAGAGGCGTGGGTTCGATTCCCACCAGGGCAAGCATTTTTGTGATGAACATAGGTGTTTACTCTGTGTCTGGGTGTTATTTAGGTAATATCTATATAAGTATGTATTTAAAATATGTATATGTAGTATATCAGTCTCTGGCAGCCATATCACAAGCTTTGCTTAGTTTGGGGTCAGAGACCGTGTGTGAGATGTCCCCCAATATTTATATATATTTATTTATTTATTTAAAAAAAAATTGTAAATTTTATTGACATATGGACACAAGTTTTCATACATCATGATTATGGGTCAACTATCCGGATTCCAAACTATCTGACGTATTGTTTTGTTTTTTTTTTTTCAAATGAATTCTATTGAACGTGAATACTTTCTAAATTCGAACTTCTATAACATTCTACGTCTACTAATTTCAAAATGCTTTAGATGTATTTCGGACAGCAACTGTTGAATATTTATAAAGAAATGAATAATTCAAACTGCACTGGCTTACCGAATAGAGCGTAGCAAGACAGAACAAACTGTTCTAAAATAATCGACCCACTGAAACGCCAATAGTGTGATTATAGAGTAACTCATTATATTCAAAAATACTTGGTACTACTAAAACACCGTCACTAGTAACTACTATATGAACTATTACTACATATTTGAATTCATAACCGAATTTGACAATTCTATCGTGTCTTTTTCTCGCACATTGAAACTAAAAGAGACGCAGACAGTTCTCGTTAGATCATAACACGATTCGTATAGAAAATGATGGAATTTTCTTTCACTTAATATAAAATGATGATTTTAATCAGTATTACACACATAACTAATATAGAATGACAAGTCCTTTGTACTTTTTGTAATAGCTCATTTATACAATACTAGTTTTTACCCGCGGCTTCGCCCGCATACGCAGTATATCATTATAATTTATAGCCTATGTGTTATTCTGATATATAAGCTATATTATTGCAAAGTTTCATCTCAATCCGTTCAGTAGTTTTTGCGTGAAAGAGTAACAAACATCCATACATCCATCCTCACAAACCTTCGCGTTTATAATATTAGTAGGATATAGGTATCTTCTAGGTAAGCGTGCTATACCCTAGGCCGCATGTATGCTTAACATCAGCTAGTAGGTATATGTCAAACGCAACGCAAAACTATGTTAAATTAAAAAAAATCTCTGTGTGTCGTCATCTCTTTTGTCCAGCGCTCGCATAGTTACTCCTGTGTGCGAGCAGGACAAAAGTATGCTGTTTATTGGGTTTGAGTGAGACATTCCATGCTTAAGAAAAGCTAGCAGTTAACGCTTCGAGCAAATATCTGCAGAGCCACAGTCCCTAAGATTCTCTTGATTTAGAATCTCGAAAATGGTCTATCTGTATCTTTTTATAACTATGTGCGAGAAAAAGATGTCAATGCTACATTTGGTGTATATGAAATATCTCACAGTGGCTTGTAACCAATATAAATCAGATTTAACGATATGCTTTCTACTCATTCGTGTGAGGATTAGAGACCCGCGGGCCAAAGTTAGTTGTATATTCAATTCTCATGCTCACATATAATGTTTCAATGGTGGAGATTTATAAACTGAACCGTTATAACAATTTGTTTATGCTACCAATTTTAGACTATAAAACATTTCACAATATCAATATGATAATATCTTATTTTATTGAAAAGAAATTTTTCCCGTGCTGTGTCAGATTTTGTATGTTTCTTTCCATGTCAGAGGCCTTTGGGCCACGTAAAAACTAACACCATATGTTTCAAAATCACTGAACTTATTTTTTTAAGGGCAAGTGCCTTTATTAACTACCACTAAATACAACTACATAAACTACTACTACAAGCAATTGGATCATCCACAGACGCTTGAAGGTTTAAAGATAATCCAAATGCTCAAGCCCACTGCCAGGTAGCAGTGTGTCCAGCATGCTGGCAGCATTGCCACGATGCAGCATGCAATACATATACGTAATACTTTTGTATTGGCCTGTTTAGTACTATGGATTCTGAGATCTAGCTGAGATGGCGTTAGCTTTTGTCTTTGTCTTTCTCTAGTTGCAAGAGCAAGACGGAACTATGGCTAATCATATCAAGTTCGAGTGCTTCTAGTATGAACCCGATAGTACATTTTCATACATTTAATGTTCTTATAAACCGATTTTTTTAATTTAAATTACTACACCACAGATAAGGGTCAAATTTGTTAAGTTTACAATTTATAGAATATGACTTGTATATAGAGAGGTTCTTGTAAACCGATTTAGTTTATAAATCTCCACCAAATAACTGTACAATTAAAGTATAAAAAAATACAAAAAATATAAATACAAAAAGCTGTTATTATCAAATAGAAATTATCTTGGAGCGATCCGAACAGACTCATGTTGATTATGTACTCGCCTGGCGGCCGGCATTTTTTTAAATGTATTTACGTTGTAGATTTTTTTGTTGTTGAGTGTTTTTTTTGAATGTTGCGAGTGGGGAAAGAATGGCGGTCGTCGGGTGCGCAGGCGCTGGTTTGAAAACGAATTTCTCGACATTTTTGTTTTTAAATCATAGCCAGGTAAGCCTAGTGGATCTGTCGTACTTTGATGCGATTTTATCTTTGATTGTTTAATGAATTTGTGTTTTAGCTACACACATTAGCCAAATCAGACTTAATAGCGTGTGTGAACACGAAGAGAGTCGTTGCGCAGCAGTGTGGATTTGCAGACGCCATTAAGTTTGTTCCGGCCTTAATTGCACATTTTATTTTTTATTTTATCTGATAAACAGTAAATTATATACTGATATGATAACACTTATGATTTTGATTGTGTTGCATTTTATAGTCACTAAAATAAACTAATCAGAGCTAGAAGTAGCTGCGTCTCTTTCTGTTTTAATATATGTGAAAGAGATAGCAACAATTTTAGTGCTACCTTGTTTGTTAAGAAATTGTTTCAATGTGTTTCGTTAAATTTTAGTTTTTTTTTAATACGGTTATTTCATATTTTTGAATCGACTGATGTTCTTGAAAGACGGTTTTTTTATGATTTTATTGCTGAAATTGATGTTCCACGATCGAACGCAGATTTTGTGTTAATTATTAGTATTTTTGATGTATTTGCTTGATTTTGATGATTGTTTAAATTAGTAAAAGGTTGTTACAAGTTTTCTATGTTGAAATCAAACTTTATAGTTTAAAAGCCGTTTGAATTGAAATGGAATGAAATTGTTAGTGAATTACAAAAACATTTTTAAGTTGTACGTATCGTATCCTTTTTTTTACTGAATCAGACATCATAATCTTTTATTTACATATTTATTTTGTTAATCAAATTGCTCACGTTTGCTATCCTCAAAAATACAGAATGTGTTTTATTGTACTTTATTTGTTTTTACGTTGTGCACGGCCAATTGAAATATTGAGATCACCCGTATTTGATCTCAGTATAAGCCGCGCCAAATAAGTTGGCGGATGTAAAGTTAGCTACAAGCTACGCAATAGCCAATCCTGACTGAAGCTCGCATAAAGACGCACGGTAATTGACTATTGCGCAGCTTGTAGCGTAACTTGACATCCGCCAACTTGTGTGGCGCGGCCTATTTCACATTATTATATTTAGTTACACTATGCACATCGAAATAAATTGTACTGTATAGTTGTAAAGACAGATCCACTGAGACGGCACGGAACCAAAAGGCCTTACGTGTAAGCGCGGGTGAATCCGGGCGCAGAGCTTGTATATCGTATGTGGTACCCGCAGACTGCCTTGTTGGACTTGATCCAAAAACTTTTGGTAAAATATAAAAGCAAAATATATGTGTTTTTATTACGAATGACATGTTTTATTTGAGGAGTTCCTCACGGACCAACTGCTTTCGCACATTTAATTGGTCATCCAGATTGCTTATTCCTAATGGCTACGCACAGCTGTTCATTTTGATATTTTCCTTGTGACTACTACAGTAAAACTCGATATTGTTCTTATTTATACACTGTGTTTGTCTACCGGTGTCCCACAGTAAAAGTTATTCAAAAGGACATGTCCACAAAATGTATGGAGGCTGGTATAATAATAATCAAAAATTCTAACCAAAACACTCGTTACATTTCGAGAAAGTTCATATTTTTTGAGGCTATTACATTAGTCAAAACCAAAAAATAGCCCTCCGAAATTTTTAAAATTAATTTTGAATCTATTTGGTTAATTAAATATATTTGGCTCAATAGGTAGTTTATATATGTCAACCCTGGTTAAGTAACCCCATTATTGTTAAATAGAAGCATTTTTACCAATTAGACAGTATTTAAGTGTTTTTTGTCACATTGTACCTACTAACTGGTCACACTGGTAGGTTATTATTTTTAATTTTAGCAAATTAAGAGATGAATGTGAAAGAATCAGCTACGAATGCAAGTAAAATAACGATAGAAGCACTGTACAAGCGTTAGGTTAAGTAATAGTCCCCGACTACTAAATTCTCTAACGCCTGATGTAAAACCCAGAGCAACACAGGTCGTAAATCTGTATTACTTTAGGTTCGTTGTGACTTGGCAGTCTTCAGCGCGTTTAGCTACCTGCCAATGGGCTACTGGCAGTTATCTAAACGCCTGATGAAACTATTAAAGCACTAGAGCGGGAGCTCTGAGTACTGTAACAGTCAAACCGCAAGTTGCTAAGAGGGAGCCTATCAATCTGTAATACCTAACATTACCTACAAGACCCTACGATCTAGTATGACAATGTCAAACTAGTACCTATTGATAGATTCCCTAGATTTTCCTACAGGACCCTATCCCTAAGGTCCCTACTCCACTCAATACTTACCAGTTCCCTACGGTTCCCTAGCTAGGTTAGAGACCCCTACTCTCCTATCAAGGATACTCACCACTGGGTCCCTAGCTAACCTACCTACCTAGCTATAATGCCTAGCCCTAACCATAGAGCAATATATACACATATACAGATAGGTACGGGAAAACCTGTTGCCGGCGACCTAAGGCAACAAGCGGAATGGGGGAAGGTATAAGGATACGCACGTCGTGCAATGTGCGCAGGGAATGATTCTCCACTGCCGTTCACGCAGGCTCACGTGAACGATGCAGAAGGCAACGGCTGCAAGGTGTCTTATGCCGCAGTGGAAGGAAAAGGTTAGGTCCAGCGGGAGTGCTGGACGGTGCGCGGAGGTCGGCTCGTTGCGGGCGGACGTGACCTCGTGGAAGGCGGGCGGGCGGAGCAGCGCTCGGCGTAGGGCGGGCGGAGCCTCGTGGAGGGCGGGCGGTGGAGCCTCTGGTCGCAGCCGGTTGGCTGGGCGGGCGGTTTCCCTCTGGGCTCTTCTTGCTGCTCCAGGTACTGGATTCTCCTCGGTTGCTCCAGGTGGGGTCTTCTCGGTGGTGGTGAATTAAAACCAGTCGTCGGTAGTAATTAAATTTATTATAAAAACAAACAACTTATATACTAAAACACTTACAATCTACATTCAAAACCCATCGTTGTGTGCTGTGTCGGTGTACCGCACCGTCAGCACACGTGCGATGGCCGCGGAGGTGCCGATGCCCGGCGTATCTAGGTCGCGGACGGTAATTTCGGCATCTTGCAGGTTTTGAAACGGATACATGTTCAATTAGATTGAACATTCTGCCAGCTCTCAGCGTAGGATGGTAACTCCGGTAGTTTTAAAGTTGTCGTGTCGCATGTCTCGTTTTCCATAGGGCTTCTGACGTCCTTGTTTATAGGTGCTGGAGCCGGTTTTTTGGCTATGAACATCCACGTATTTATCATGTACAGTTGTTGCCATATTATGTTATTCACTAAATTGAAAGATTTCGAGAAACATTTGGCCTGGGTGTGGTTTGTCAAGATCTGGTCAACAATGCAATTTTCATGCAATTGCATGTTCTTCACGACTCCAGGAAAGCAAATGTAAGTAGTTGCTTTTTGTAAACATGTCTTGAATTCTTCATGATTTATTTCGAAGTACAACTCGTTGTTATAGTCTACTGCTATATATGGTTTATCTATCTGTATTGTGTCGAACGTGCCATCATCATTCTTTCTCGGGATCGCCGTCACGTGTATTAATAGGTACTGTACAACATCTACAATGGGAAAGTATGCATACACTTGTATGTGTGTAGCATTTTCTGTTAACTTTGTGTCTAGTAGCTGTTTCTGTAGAATCTTTAAGTTAGATGGTAATTTGTTAATTGCTGATTTTATTATGGTACTAACGTTTTTTGGTGTTAAAATGCTGTATACTGTTGCTCTTGCAAGATAAATTTCTGAGAGTCCCGAATAGTAGTCTATAATTTCTTCTATATAATTTGATGCAAATTGATATGTCTGCATTACCTCAATGTTAAGTTGGTTTTCGTCTATTTTGGCATACCAGTGATCTTTGTTTTCTAGATATTCTATAATTGTGTTTGTTTTTGTCTGAAACCTATCTAATTTTCCTTGAATTCTCTCTTCAGTGTCGTTAAGTTGTGACATCGCAGACAACATAAATTTTGTTTGATGTCTTGCCGCTTCTATTAATTTTCCTTGATTTTGACTAAGCGAATCAATGTCTCGGTATACTTCATCGTTAACTCCAAATATTGTTGTCAGAAATTCTCCCAATAATCCTCTCTTTCTTCTTGTGTGATCTGTTTCTGATAAAAATTCTTTGGTTCTTTCAAATTTTCCTTGTTGTTCTAATAAATGTCGGTAAAATTGCCTACAATGCGTATCTGCTATCATAACGTCAGCTTTGTTACATAATTCTTTCACTTGGTTTGTGACTTTCTTTATACTGTCTGAATCTTCGTAAAGGTTGCTTCTGTTATATGTTCTGTTATTGATAACGCTTTGAATTTGGTGCAACCGTATATATTATGCATGTTGGTATTGCATAGCCAGCAACCCCTTCCAACTGCCGCTGAATTATAAAATTTTGACTTATTCTGTGTATACTGTGTTACTGCCTGTTTCATGCCACATGCTTCTAACGACATGAATCTTCGTTGTAAGAAGTCCATGACATCTGATAATTTTTGAAGTTGTTTAGGTTGCATTACATGTTGTTCATACCTTTCGTTTGTTTCAGAATCCCATTTTAATGTGATTATTCTTGTTAAAAATGGATCCCAAGATTCTATGTTGAGTCCCAACCCTTTGAGCGCTTCCAGGCTTTTATTCATGTTATCGTGGAGTTTCTTCAAATTGTCAGCATTGCCTTTTTCTGTTTTTGGTAAATGAATAATGTTGTCTATGTGCCTTGTTACTAAAATGCGCTCGTTTCTATATCGGTTGGTTAAGAGAGTCCACGCTGTCTCGTAATGTTCATCACACACAGTTAAATGGTCAATTAATTTGGCTGCTTCGTCTTTTACATGTGTTTTCAAATATTGCATTTTTTCTGTGAGAGATAACGTTTTGTGGTCATGTATGATTTTCTTAAATAAGTCGTAAAACGATTCCCAAGATTCGTACGTGCCATTAAAATACGGTATGTTAATTTTTGGTAAGTTTACGGTGGTATTCATGACTGTTTCTTGTTTCTTGTTAAAGGACTGGCTTAAGCTTCTTGTAAGTAATTCTTGGATGACTGGTTCTACTTCCATCTGGATATCATCGATGACGTCATTTCTAAAATAATCGTGGCTGACTAACTCTTCTTCTTGCATAAGCACTGCGTGTTGCTTTAGTACTTCTTCGAGTGACTGTTCTAATTGTGATCTACTGGTAACGAGTTCTTCTTTGGGTACTTGATCTATTCTTAGCAATTCAGACGATCTGTTTAGTTTGCTTCTTAATATTTTTATCAAAAAAAGTTGTGATTGAATTTTTGCTGGTGTTTCGATTGTTTTTCTGTGCTCGATCTGTTCAGTTTTGTTACAACAGTCTAAGTATTCAATTATCTCTAAGTAAAGGCTTCTCGCTTTGGTAAAATAATCCAACGTAATGTACTTGTGATTTTGTAAGGATTCTTCATTTTGGAGGACTTCATGGGTGTGCGTGACTTCTTCTATTATTTCTTCAACTCTTTGTCTCTTCGTTTTTACATAGGCGTCGGTTTTTCTATATGATGAATCTTTCTTGATATTTCTGAATATCTGTTGTAATTCTTCTAACTGTTTATCTTGGCTTCTTAACAAGTTGTTGATTGTGGTAATATCCATTGTGTCTCTTCTTTCTTCTTTCTTCTCTCTTGGTTTTTCGTTCTTGATACCTATCCCTACTCCTATCAGCTACACCCTATGCTTCGCTGCGTTCGTCTTATCCTCGATTCGGTACGTGCGGCTTCTCAAAACACCGGTGATTCCCGCTTGTGGGAGGCCGGGGCCCGATCCGCTACCGATCGAAAGCAGCTAAGCGTAAATGTCAGTCCTTATCCGTACAACAAAACTAGCGCTTGGTTGAGTACGCTAGCCTGTAGCACTTCAAAGGTTTGTCAGTCAAAAAGTCATCTACCAGGGACAGGAGGATCGCGAACGTTACCTACTGGTTCAAAAACCGTCGAAGGACCATATGTCCTGGCCTACTGGGTCAAAATTTCTCGAAGGACCATAAGTCCTGGCCTACTGGATCAAAATTTCTCGAAGGACCATATGTACAAGCGTTAGGTTAAGTAATAGTCCCCGACTACTAAATTCTCTAACGCCTGATGTAAAACCCAGAGCAACACAGGTCGTAAATCTGTATTACTTTAGGTTCGTTGTGACTTGGCAGTCTTCAGCGCGTTTAGCTACCTGCCAATGGGCTACTGGCAGTTATCTAAACGCCTGATGAAACTATTAAAGCACTAGAGCGGGAGCTCTGAGTACTGTAACAGTCAAACCGCAAGTTGCTAAGAGGGAGCCTATCAATCTGTAATACCTAACATTACCTACAAGACCCTACGATCTAGTATGACAATGTCAAACTAGTACCTATTGATAGATTCCCTAGATTTTCCTACAGGACCCTATCCCTAAGGTCCCTACTCCACTCAATACTTACCAGTTCCCTACGGTTCCCTAGCTAGGTTAGAGACCCCTACTCTCCTATCAAGGATACTCACCACTGGGTCCCTAGCTAACCTACCTACCTAGCTATAATGCCTAGCCCTAACCATAGAGCAATATATACACATATACAGATAGGTACGGGAAAACCTGTTGCCGGCGACCTAAGGCAACAAGCGGAATGGGGGAAGGTATAAGGATACGCACGTCGTGCAATGTGCGCAGGGAATGATTCTCCACTGCCGTTCACGCAGGCTCACGTGAACGATGCAGAAGGCAACGGCTGCAAGGTGTCTTATGCCGCAGTGGAAGGAAAAGGTTAGGTCCAGCGGGAGTGCTGGACGGTGCGCGGAGGTCGGCTCGTTGCGGGCGGACGTGACCTCGTGGAAGGCGGGCGGGCGGAGCAGCGCTCGGCGTAGGGCGGGCGGAGCCTCGTGGAGGGCGGGCGGTGGAGCCTCTGGTCGCAGCCGGTTGGCTGGGCGGGCGGTTTCCCTCTGGGCTCTTCTTGCTGCTCCAGGTACTGGATTCTCCTCGGTTGCTCCAGGTGGGGTCTTCTCGGTGGTGGTGAATTAAAACCAGTCGTCGGTAGTAATTAAATTTATTATAAAAACAAACAACTTATATACTAAAACACTTACAATCTACATTCAAAACCCATCGTTGTGTGCTGTGTCGGTGTACCGCACCGTCAGCACACGTGCGATGGCCGCGGAGGTGCCGATGCCCGGCGTATCTAGGTCGCGGACGGTAATTTCGGCATCTTGCAGGTTTTGAAACGGATACATGTTCAATTAGATTGAACAAGCACTTTATTATTGCTAAACTAGAAATAATACAAAGCTGTATTATTACTTTTCATAAAACTTATTTTTCACATTTAAAAAAAATGGAGAGATAAAAATATCAAAATTAAATATTTTTGAGAAGCCCTTAAATCAAGCTTTCAAATGATGTATATACCATCTTGGTTCGATTTTTCTCTGAATAATATACCATTTGTGGACGTCACCTTTGCCATATAAGTCACCGCTTAAGGTTCGGACACCGGTAGACAAACACTTAGGGTCCGTGGGGGCCGGGAGCTCATTTCGTTTTCAAAAGTCTTTCTGAGCGTCTGGTGGACGCGACGCGTGACCAAAATGCTGGTGTTTATTTGGCTCAACGTATAAGCATTGCCATTCAGCGTGGCAATGCTGCGAGCATGCTGGGCACGCTGCCAACTGGCAGTGGGCTTGAGCACTTGGATTATCTTTAGACCTTCAAGGGTCTGTGGATGATCCAATTGCTTTCTATGTAGTAGTAGTGTAGACCTGTATGATATATAAAAAAAAAACCGTTTAAAAAAAAAAAAACACATTGTATATGACGAGAGTAGTATCATTTTTACTGTAATTTTTTTAATTCCTGGTGAGACATCGGGATGTACTGATTAACACGTTATCTGTCCAATGACTCCAAAAGGAGTCGCAGCTGTACCCAAGTCATACGTCAACCACTCTAGTTGGAGTCACTTGATGATTTTTATTTGACTGGACGTATGAACAAGAACAAAAAAAAATCTCATGGACGTATGGTTAAGTAACAAGGCGACCAAAAATTTTAAAGGAGCCGTTAAATGTTGCCAGTTTTTTCAAGCTGGAAGCGAGATTGTAGGTGTACGTATGAATACAGATCATAACTTTGTGCTGGGACAGTGACTGTTAAATATTTATGTGCTTAGGCAGGAATGTTGAAAAATAATGTTCTTGATAATTTAATTGATACTCTGAGATGTATTGAGACCTTTAGTTCCTGGTGCTCAAGAAACATGGGGATGCATATTTACTACAAATGTATAGGGCAAATCATACAAGTCGACGGATGTGATGATGGCTCAAGCTGCGCAAAATATCCAATCCTGACTGGAGCTTACAAAGAGCTGTGCGTTGATTGGCTTTAGTGCAGCTTGTACCTAACATCACACCCGCCAAGAATGATTGATACGATGTATCCGATTACTTATATCTTATAGACTACCTGTGATATTTTTTTTTTTAATAGGCGTCGCGTGTTGTAGTGCTTAGGGAGCGCGCGGGAGGCATGAGGTTGGCGGGCGGGTGTGCCTCGGCGTCTCGTTTCTCTGACTCCCGCGAATGCCTATATTTCGGCTTTTGCGCAGAGCTCTGCGAATAACTTCCCATCCGTCGATATTTGTGGCGCTCAGTACAGTAAATTTATTCTTGCTTGCGCCAATTTTTCGCGCCACCAGAGCGAGCAGGATGCAAATGCAAGGAACGCCACCACATTTAGAAGATAAGAGTACCTACAATTTTTAGGTTTTGATCTCAAAATAAAACACCCAATACTGTTATTAAATTTATTAATATCAGATAAAAATTACAATTTATACACAAATAAGGTACTTTAATTTAATAGGTCCACGTAAGACCGCTTAAGTTAAAATATCATGAATGGCACTTGTTAGTGTAGCTTTATAATAATTATACCCTTATTAACCCCTTACCGCATACCGGGACAAATTTGGAACATTTTCAAAAATCGCTAATAACAAACTATGTATGCCATCTATGTATCTAGTTTCGCATTATTTGCCAAGCCAATGCACGTATGAACCCAGAAAAATACAGATCGCGTTTATAACTAGTCATGTGAGTACGAAATTTCGTCGGTAAAGCAGTGTGTTCCGCCATTTTGGTCGAGCATGAGATTGAGAGTTTTTGATGAGATATTTTTAATTGTTTTGGGCTAAATATCATTAAAAAAAGTGTCTAGGAGTGAAGAACAATGGACCCACGACGGTTTTATGGCAAAAAACGTAAGTTTCAACTTTTAAATTGTGATTAATTTGTTATTTAAACTTTGTGCTAAATTCGGAACATCATGCAGTCAAGTTTCAATTTACCCGTCAAATTTGGAACATCATGCAGTAGAAGGACAAAACAAATTTGGCACACTATGCAGTGTGGTACAAGTAGCCTATGATAAAGTACATGTTTTATTTTACAATTCTCTATATATTATGTATGTATGTTTGGCTAACTAACTTTGCAAACAAAATTAGATGAAATGTGGCGATGAAAGGTGGCCACGGCATCTCTGTGATAAAACAACAAGCTTCCTAAGTTTGAGATCATTAGATGATGGACGGCATTGTTATTTATGAAATATAAACTTTAGATAAATTGCTGTACAAGAAGATACCTATTGATTATTTTTTTGTTTGTTTTAGATGCAATTTCCCCTCGAAATCGATGTACTGCAATTATACTAGACATCAGTGAAGATGAGAATATTACAGACGACGAATTTCGAAATAAAAACTTAAGCTTATAAAAAATTGTGTTTTTTATACGACTACTAAGTACTGCTGCATATTGTGACGAATTCGGAACACATGTTTTTATAAACTACAGTGCATGTTGTGCCAAAATTGGAACTTTTTATTTTTTGTTAATTTTTAGATAACTATGAATTTTTTATTTTTTTTATTATTTTTTATGGATACCCCTGAGGCACAGGAACATCATAAATTAAAATTATTGAAATCTAAAAATCCATGCGGTAAGGGGTTAAATAAATAACAATGACGATACAAAAGAGATTCGATGTTATTAAAATACATTGATGTATCTGTAATCTATACCTAATCGAACAAATCTTGACATTAAAATGGAACCTCATTCCTGATTTGTAATCGACTTCCAAAAAGTAGGAGGTTCTATGTTTATCTGTTTGTATGTCCATCGATAGTTTCGCCAGTTGTGAACCGAATCAAAAATTTATTTTTTAGTTTGAAAGGATATACCTACTCCCGAAGTAGTTAGTCCCATTTAAATTTTATCGAAATCGGCTGAGCCGTTTTTTGTAAAATCAACAGAAAAGGAAAAATTGTATACATTAATTTGAGAGTACTCGAATTTTGTATGGGATGGAAGTCCGGTTTTGCCATTTTTTGCGAAAAATAAATACAGCAGATTTTTTTTTTCAGAAAATGGCTTATCTACGGTATAGTACGTAAAAAGGCAGCAAATTAAAATTCTGCCGTAAATTACACAACAAGGTTCATAATATCAATGTGAAAATCTGTCCGGGAAACCCAGATACACCTAAAATAATGCCAATTAACACTTGCTAGTAATATCGATCTTATTACAATTACACTAGGTTTAATATTACATTCACTCGTGCTATACAGAACATTCAGGTGCGCTCGCGCTTTTTACGCTACGTTTACATCTTGGCCGAAACGCGTCGAAAAAACGCCCGTGTGAACCCTTCTTTACAACTGAATATTGGTTTCCATGCTTGGTTTTTCTTAACTTATTTTACAGAGTGTAAACTAGCAAGATTTGTAATTTTACGAGTTATGAACCAATTGTTTAATTTTATTATGCTTTTATTGCATTGCACTGTTATACAGGGTTATCTAGAACTGATGTACAAAGCCGAAAGGAGGTGATTTAGACATAATAAACAACTTTTACTATAGGGTCAGCCCGAATTTCTAAAAAAAACACCTGTTTCATTACATCTTGTCGATTCCGACTTGCAATTTTGTATGAAACAGGTGTTTATTTTAGTAAAATTTTGGTTTGGCCCCATAGTGAAAGTTGTTTATAATGATGGTCTTAGTCACCCCTTAAGGCTTAGTACAGGATAAGCAGATAACCCTGTATTATTGTATTTTGATATTAATTATCTATCAGATTCTCACATAAAGTGAGATGATGCTACAGTCAGGGCCGTAGCTAGGATTTATTGAAAGGGGCGCCGTGGCCCCGAATTTCTTTGATATGGTCACATATAAAAAGTTTTCTGGCGTATTTTCTGGAAGGGGCAAAGAGCATTTCAAGAACGTCGTCGCGTCCCTTTGCTTTTTACCTAGCTACGTTTAATATCAATATAATGATGATTGATTTTAATCATCAATCGTCTATAGCCAGTCAAAATCATTGCAAAAACCGAGTTGATAATTTTGGTAGTTTACTGACAAGAATAACTGATCTATGGTTTATAGTTTGTTGAAATTATTTGTTGGGGAATTAATATACTTAATAGATTTGCTGACACATGGATTTAAGTTAGTATGTAATTTTCATACATGCTTGACTTTGCCTATATAACTTAGAAAATGTATAAATGATGCTGCAAACATCTGAGTTCGTACTTTAAAAATGTGGACTAGTTTAGATGCTTACAAAAATTCCGACAAACTGACTTTAGTCTAAAATGATGATGAGAAGTCATCATCAGTCATCATGGGGTTCATGTCAGGAAAGAAAGTATGTAGGCGCGTAGCAAATTCATGATTACTGGTGTGATTTCGGCTCCGTGCTGAACCCCTTAAGAGAGTTTGGAGGATGGCGAGGTACGTTTAGGGACTCTCAAAAAACCTCCATGAAAAAAATAAGTCATTCTGGCGGCGCCCATACTAACTTCAAATCCATGTCTCCACAAAGGCATTCAGTCGTAAGTAGTGGCGACAGACGCGGGGCGGTTACATGATGACGCAGGGCATGGCGCAGCAGAGCGGCAGGCAGATGGGCACGGCCGTCTTGGTCTCCGAGTGCTTCTCCTTGGAGCGGGAGCCCGACTCGTACTCGTACATGCCGCGCCCGGACGCGTACCGGCCGCCGCCCGCAGCCATCGCCTGGAATACACACAAATCATTATTATAATTAGTCTTATAATTAGTTAGATTATTCAAAAATATTGGACACGTATTTTTTCTTTAGTCACTCAAACAATTAATGGCAAAGATAAATCTTGCCAATGTGTTTGGTCTTGAGAGTGGAGCTACCCATTTGTAGAAGGTTAGTGACGTCACGCGGAACTTTAACGGGCTATATATCTTCATATTTTTTTGTGAAATTGACAAAAGAAAAAAAATGTGTCTTATACTTTTTAATAATCTATTTGACGGACTTAATTATATATGTTTAATATTTTACAGATAAAAAGTTCCCATCGAGTAACAGTGTAACTGGATGGGAATTTTTTCGTTAAAATTTCCCATCGAGTAACAGTGTGACAGTTGAGGGTGTTACTCATTGGGAACAAATGATTTTTAGTAAATAAGCTAAGCTAATTGATGATTTTTAATCGACAAAACCACGGAAAATGTTCTCATGTCAACGCATTTTTTTTTAAGCACGACCATGCATAACTTCTTGTAGAGTAGTCCGACTTTAGTAATTATTTTTTACTGTACTGTGCCAGCCTTTTTAATAGTCTACTGCGGGACGTAGGGCTTCCCACGAAGGGTGATAGGGCCATATCCACCACGTTGACTCAGTGCAGGTAGGTGGATTCACATACACACGCCATCGAATTTCTACGGATGTAGGTTGCTTCACGATGTTTTCCTTCACCGAAAAGCCATTGGTGTGGAATTCCGCACATAAATTCCAAGGAATCCCCTCTATATTTTTGGAGCTTAGAGCCCTCTGTTGGGCCCGCGGGCGTGAGTCGCGGAGATAACTTTCTTCTATCTGATAGAATCTATCATACGGCTAAACAGACGCAACCAAAGCGCCACCCCTTTATGGTGGACGATCCGCGCGTTGGAACCAAACGTTTTGAAACCTCATTTCGTCGGTGATACTTCAATACCGCTTATGAGCATTTTGTAAATACCGCGTATCTACAAAAGTAGCGAAATTGAGTTATCGCGCCAACAGATTCCTCACGCTGATCCGCTCCTGATAGATGTCACACGATCTCTAATAGCCTATAAGATGCGCCCGTTTTGCTCTCAAAACAATACCGCGGAACGGTTGATCACACAAGTTTGGCAGCAATACAGCGTATTTACGTTTTTTTTCAACCATATCGCAACGCGTGTAGTGAGTACTTCGAAAAAAATGATTTTCTGAGATTATCGGGCAGGTAGTAGGTACATTGTGTTTATTTATACCATTTCTTTAATGCCATATTTCTTCCAGCGAACTTCTGCCGCCCCTCACTGCCTCCGTTGCTGAAACCCAATGGTTCGCTGACCCATACCGCGGTGGAGAAAGCAAATTTATTTGCTTCTCAATTTGCTGAGTCTTCGCGTCTGGACCCCGGTAGTGCGGGACCTCCAACTTTGCCAAACTGTGGCACTGTAATGAGTGAAATACACATCCGGCAAAAGGAGGTTCTCAAAGTTCTCCGCAGTCTAGATGTGAACAAAGCCAGTGGCCCTGATGGTATTGCGGCCATTGTATTAAGAACTTGTGCGCCTGAGCTGTCGCCTGTGCTGACTCGCCAAAGAGTGGCTTCACCCATACCTGGACACAAATCATGCTGGGCTAGAGACGCGTAAGCTTGCTTTGACACTTAATCTAACCCAGATGGTTCAAGGCGCCACTCGGGTACCTGACGTTGACTCGCACACAGCCTACTGCTTGGACCTTCTGCTAACTACCGATCCAGACCGTTATTCAGTGGCAATTTCCTCACCGTTAGGTACATTTGATCACTGTCTGGTGAAATCTATATCCATCTACTCCCCTTCAGACCCCAGCCCCAAAGGGTCACAACGGGTGTGGCGGTACAAGTTAGCGGTTTGGGATGAGATCCGGTGTTTCTTTGCATCTTATCCTTGGCAGCCTATGTGCTTTTCTTCCGATGATACTTCTACGTGAGCGGATGGCGTGACAGATGTGTTTCGTACCGCCATGGAATACTTCATCCCATTTTCGGACGTGCCTCTGTCTAGCAAAGCTCGGTCCTGGTTTGGGCCTGAATGTGGACGCGCCGAAGCGCAAAAGCACCAGGCATACCTGGCTTGAGTCGATGCTCGAAACGAAGGCCTTCAATAGGGCTGCTAAGTCTTGCAAAAGGGTTATGCGGAAGGCTCGCTTCGATCACATTAGTCGAATAAAGAACAAGCTTGCTTCTTACCCTGCGGGTAGTAAGGCATTCTGGTCCCTAGCTAAATCGGTTGAAGCGAACTTCTGCCGCCCCTCACTGCCTCCGTTGCTGAAACCTAATGATTCACTGGCCCATACCGCGGTAGAGAAAGCAAATTTATTTGCATCTTAATTTCCTGAGTCTTCGCGTCTGGACCCCGGTAGTGCGCAACCTCCAACTTTGCCAAGCTGTGGCACTGTAATGTAATGAGTGAAAAACATATCCGGCAAAGGAGGTTCTCAAAGTTCTCCGCAGTCTAGATGTGAACAAGGCTAGTGGCCCTGATGGTATTCCGGCCATTGTACTGAGGACTTGTGCGCCCGAACTCTCGCCTGTGCTGACTCGCCTCTTTCGCTTATCTCTGAAGACAGGTTAAGTGCCCAAATCTTAGAAACTTGCTAACGTGCAACCTGTTCCCAAGAAGGGCAGCCGTGCCGACCCTGCCAACTACAGACCAATTTCGATCACGTCTATACTCTGGCTCCTGGCCTACCTAGAAGCGAATGACTTACTCAGTGACCGCCAGTACGGCTTTCGCCGAAACCGGTCTACTGGGGACCTTCTGGCGTACGTCACTCACATCTGGAGTGAGGTCATGGAGAAGCACGGGAAGGCGCTGGCTGTCTCCCTGGACATTAATGGAAATGGTAATTTAACCATTGAAATCAGTTTTTGTTATGTTTAATTTACTTACTTTGGTATTTTGAGCAGAATTTCGTGCTATTTTTTTCAGTTTATATGACTACGTTATTTCGCAAAGGTTTGTAGAATGTTATATTTCAAATTTGTATTGTTTTATATTTGTAATCCCTAAGCTAAATAAAGAACTGATTTCTAAAGATTTGTTTTACAAAACAACGTATCTGTTGTGGTTATGCCAAAAAAAGAAGATTTTTTTAAATTCAATACCGCGAAAGTTGTTTATTTTTCAATCTAAGGGGATTATGGGAAATCATTTTTACTATACTAGTAAAGTAAGGTACAGAGATATCACATAAGAGTTCAGTCAAGAAAATATTGAGAAACTTTTGAAATATGATGTTTTTTCTTCCTCCTGTAAAATTTGGAATTTGTAGATACGCGGTATTTACAAAGTGCTCATAAGCGGTTTTGAAGTATCACCGACGATTTCTCATTCTAACAGCCAGAATGTAAAGCTCGAAACATACTATCGGATGCGATTGACAGACGCGACTGATAGGTATCTAGACTATGAAAGTACACTGAGCCGTGCACACTATCGGATATAAGTCGCGGACGTCACCTTCGGACGACCTTGAGCGTTCGGACGTCCGAGAGCGATCTGGCGCACCGGATGTTTTAAGATTGTGCACATTGCTAAGTCGCGGCTGTCAGTCGCGTCCGTCAGCCGCGTCCGATAGTATGTTTCCGGCTTAACGCTTTGACTGAGTGTCTTTCCCCTAAAGTACAGCATGTCTTATAATTTCGAGTAAATAACTAGGTGTCTTCTAGGTAAGCGTGCTACACCTTAGACCGTAATAGGTATATCTGCAGGCTGTATGCGAGTTGCGGTACACAAACTTATAAGAAATATAAATACCTAAATATAGTTGAAAAAAAAAATCTAAAAAAATACGCTCTCATAACATATCAAACTAAAAAGTGTAAAATAATTTTCAATATGGGCAGAAACTAATAATGAACGAAAAATAATATTATTGTAAAAAAAGTTCGTGGGGCGCTTTGTGCTATAATTTTTCGTAAATCGAGCACCCTATTAATACTTTTCGTTCATTTTTATTCTCTGCCTAGGTATATTGAAAATTATTTTACACTTTTTAGTTTGATATGCTACGAAAGCGTGTTTTTTGGTTATTGTTTTAAACTATATTTATTTTTAACTTTTTAGGAATCAAATGCATTTAGCATTTATCATCATCATTTTGTGCAATGGCTAATAAGATATTTTATTTTTTTTATAAATGCATTGTCGTCGGTCTTTGATAGGCGAGCAAAGTTTAAAGAAAATCTGATCGCTCAAAGTAGGTCAAAATCGAGCTCAAAGGGGTTGGTTACAAGCAAGTAAACAAACATACATGTGAAATTAATAAACGCTTGTTAAAAAAAATACCTAGGTAGATAACTGATACTCACCGAGCTAGCCTCGTATCCCCCCCCACCGCCAACAACAGCCGTATCTTTTTTCGCGAAGGGCGTGTGTCCGGGCGGGTAGTACACCGCGGGCCCCGCAATGTTCTTGGAGCCCACTGTTGGGCCCGTGGGCGTGGGACGCGGGGACAGGTCCCGGGAGGCGGCGGACTGGCTCTCATGGGTCACTTCGACTTTGCGCCGGGTCATGCCGTCTGGCTGGGTTGGGAACCGCTGCAAACATAAGAAACTATTATAGGACAAATCATACAAGTACTACTTCACATCCAACGGGATGTGAAGTAGCTTAAAAGTATAGTAGTGAATAGAAGTCATCTTGTATAACTAAGCGCCACACAAAACGGCGGTTGAGAAGTTAGCTGCAGATGACACTTTGCCGTGATTCGCTAATTATTAATTATTGCGCATGTGTGCACAATACCGACACAAGTGACGAAGTGTTGAGCACGGGCGTAGGGAGCGCGCGGGAGGCATGAGGTAGGCGGGCGGGTGTGCCCCGGCGTATCGTTTCTCTGGCTCTCGCGCATACCTATATTTCGGCTTTTGCGCAGCGCTCTGCGTATAACTCCCCATCCGCCGATTTGTGTGACGCTTAGAGTTAGTATACATCTATATCTCCTCTGTCTTCCGCTGATCTGTACTGTTTTAAGCTAGTCGTCTAGTATTGTCATCGTTGTAAATATACCTTAGGTAGGTAAATATACTTACTAAATATAAAAAAAGCAATATCACCATTCAAGAACATGAGAAAAAAGTACGTTACAAATTGGTTTAACCAAACTCTTTCAGCCAGCGAGTTTGTTTGTTGAAAATAATATTATGTAGGTAATACCTTTAGTACCTACCAGTTCTTGAAGCCGTTTGAAAGGGGGAGAAAGTATTTGTGCGTGTTGATAATAATATAGTTGTAGGTAGATACTTACAGCTTCAGGGAAGTCGGCCAACAAGTCATCCAGTTTCTTGGGGGGTTGCTGGTTGCCGGGCGAGGGGGTGGTGGGGCGCGGGAAGGGCGCGGGGGAGGGGGAGGGCGCGAGACCTCTCGGCCCTCCGCGCGGGTACTCGTGCGTGTTGGACGACGAGTACGTGGTCTCCGAGTATTTGTAGGTCGTCGGGCCCTTGTCAAAGAAAACATCTACTTTAGAAAAATAAAATAGCATAAGAAGATCAGATACTTTAGGAAATGGAAATTTTAAAGTTCGTTTTTATTGAATGCAGTACAAAATAAGATTCAGTCAAACCACGAGCTTTACTCGCGGCTTTCCCTAGGATCCTTATTTTTCCAGGATTAAATATAGTCTACCTATGTGATATTAAAACTTTATCTACCTATTCAAATACCTAATGATATCTATTCGTAGCTCCGTGAAAAAGTAACAAACACACTTGCGTATTTGTAATATTAGTGCTAAATAAAAAAAAACTCGGTAACCTGTATATAACATATTGACCAGAAATGGAGCAAGTAGGTATCTTACATGTGGTCCGTGTCCGTTGTGCGGCTCCGAGGGCAGCAGCTTGACGGGCTCGTTGGCCGGCTTCGGGTACACGACGCGCTCGCTCGTGCGGTCCGTCACTGGGACACACAATTTGTAGAGAATTTTATTGGTAACAAAAACTGGTTTCATAAAAAAAAATGTGAGACTTAGCTTCCTAGCCTAGCCTATTTTGCCAGTAAAACATAAAACTTTTTTCCAAGATGGCGGCGGTGGGACAAGGATTTTCGGATGTTGCCAGCAGGCTATCTATTTGGCTATAAAAACGAAATATATTTACTGTATCCTGGGATACAGTGTGATTGCAGAGCTCCTGAGCAGAGTATGAATCACTTGCTTAAATGTCCAGTATCCGATCCCCTGCACGATGGAAGATCTATACAAGGTTAGCCTTGTCCCACCGCCGCTGCACGTGATTCGCTGGAGAATAGCTTGTCAAATCTTATTTGGCTATGTTTACCCTGCAGCGAATCACGTGGGTCCGGAATTGGATTAATTCGCTTATAGGAGACTTGCAATTGGGCCGTGGAAGTTGTCTGTTTAGCAGTTGTTCTGCTGCTACAACTTTAAACGGTCTACTGGGAAGTAGAATGTGTTGTATTTACATGCTCGAGCCAATTCGAGCTCGAATCACACCACGCGAGCGGGTGGGACGGAAACTCAAGGGCTAGAATGCATAGACAATGATACTAAGAAGGATAATATGACTTACCGTCAGTTCCGCTGACGATGTGGGTATTGTATTCCCGGATGTGAGTGTTGCAGTGTTGGCAGTACTGGCAGCCGCCGGGCCCGGGGGACACGGTCAGTCGGCTCGGAGACGGCGTGCGCCCGACTGAACGGGTTAACGTGTTGCTCCTGCAATATATACGGGTAGTGTGTCAGAAGTGGTGTGATCTTTGCGATAAATGGGTTGTGGCTTTAGAAGAGTAAAAATTAAGTTCGTATAGGCCGCGTAGCCAGTCTTTCTTACAATTCTCACATGTAAAATGTACGGTTCAATGTATTTCCATACGAAATAGAAATATTATGTGTGTGAGAACGAATGCTTCTTATATTTAACAAATTGAGGTCGTACCTATAGGCTGGATGGTTAGCCCTCGTGTCAGATAAGGCCTCTGCCATGGCTGGACGAGTAATAGGTACTATCGGGGCCTACAATTTAACGTATCAAACGAGCCACGGTAGTGCTCAGTTGTAATGCCAAAGCTAAGCAAAGTTCGGTAAGTCAGTCTTCGGATGGGTGACGCTTTCAGGCGGCTTAAGAACTCTGACACCAGGGCTAGCCATCCGGCCTATAGGAACTTATCTCGAAGGGCACCTCGTATGTGTAGGTTTTGTTTAGATGTACTCACGTGCGTACGTTCTCCTCTGAGGACAGATAGGTGCGCTCGGAGTCGGCGTGTACCGGTAGAGGTACAGTGGTGGGGTCCTGGTCGGCGGGCACTTCGTATGTAAAGGTTTTGTTTAGATGTACTCACGTGCGTACGTTCTCCTCTGAGGACATATAGGTGCGCTCGGAGTCGGCGTGTACCGTAGAGGTACAGTGGTGGGGTCCTGGTCGGCGGGCACCTCGTATGTGTAGGTTTTGTTTAGATGTACTTACGTGCGTACGTTCTCCTCTGAGGACAGATAGGTGCGCTCGGAGTCGGCGTGTACCGGTAGAGGTACAGTGGTGGGGTCCTGGTCGGCGGGCACTTCGTATGTGTAGGTTTTGTTTCGATGTACTCACGTGCGTACGTTATCCTCTGAGGACAGATAGGTGCGCTCGGAGTCGGCGTGTACCGGTAGAGGTACAGTGGTGGGGTCCTGGTCGGCGGGCACTTCGTATGTGTAGGTTTTGTTTAGATGTACTTACGTGCGTACGTTCTCCTCTGAGGACAGATAGGTGCGCTCGGAGTCAGCGTGTACCGGTAGAGGTACAGTGGTGGGGTCCTGGTCGGCGGGCACTTCGTATGTGTAGGTTTTGTTTAGATGTACTCACGTGCGTACGTTCTCCTCTGAGGACAGATAGGTGCGCTCGGAGTCGGCGTGTACCGGTAGAGGTACAGTGGTGGGGTCCTGGTCGGCAGGCACTTCGTATGTGTAGGTTTTGTTTAGATGTACTCACGTGCGTACGTTCTCCTCTGAGGACAGAAAGGTGCGCTCGGAGTCGGCGTGTACCGGTAAAGGTACAGTGGTGGGGTCCTGGTCGGCGGGCACTTCGTATGTGTAGGTTTTGTTTAGATGTACTCACGTGCGTACGTTCTCCTCTGAGGACAGATAGGTGCGCTCGGATTCGGCGTGTACCGGTAGAGGTACAGTGGTGGGGTCCTGGTCGGCGGGCACTTCGTATGTGTAGGTTTTGTTTAGATGTACTCACGTGCGTACGTTCTCCTCTGAGGACAGATAGGTGCGCTCGGAGTCGGCGTGTACCGGTAGAGGTACAGTGGTGGGGTCCTGGTCGGCGGGCACTTCGTATGTGTAGGTTTTGTTTAGATGTACTCACGTGCGTACGTTCTCCTCTGAGGACAGATAGGTGCGCTCGGAGTCGGCGTGTACCGGTAGAGGTACAGTGGTGGGGTCCTGGTCGGCGGGCACTTCGTATGTGTAGGTTTTGTTTAGATGTACTCACGTGCGTACGTTCTCCTCTGAGGACAGATAGGTGCGCTCGGAGTCGGCGTGTACCGGTAGAGGTACAGTGGTGGGGTCCTGGTCGGCGGGCACTTCGTATGTAAAGGTTTTGTTTAGATGTACTCACGTGCGTACGTTCTCCTCTGAGGACATATAGGTGCGCTCGGAGTCGGCGTGTACCGTAGAGGTACAGTGGTGGGGTCCTGGTCGGCGGGCACCTCGTATGTGTAGGTTTTGTTTAGATGTACTTACGTGCGTACGTTCTCCTCTGAGGACAGATAGGTGCGCTCGGAGTCGGCGTGTACCGGTAGAGGTACAGTGGTGGGGTCCTGGTCGGCGGGCACTTCGTATGTGTAGGTTTTGTTTCGATATACTCACGTGCGTACGTTATCCTCTGAGGACAGATAGGTGCGCTCGGAGTCGGCGTGTACCGGTAGAGGTACAGTGGTGGGGTCCTGGTCGGCGGGCACTTCGTATGTGTAGGTTTTGTTTAGATGTACTTACGTGCGTACGTTCTCCTCTGAGGACAGATAGGTGCGCTCGGAGTCAGCGTGTACCGGTAGAGGTACAGTGGTGGGGTCCTGGTCGGCGGGCACTTCGTATGTGTAGGTTTTGTTTAGATGTACTCACGTGCGTACGTTCTCCTCTGAGGACAGATAGGTGCGCTCGGAGTCGGCGTGTACCGGTAGAGGTACAGTGGTGGGGTCCTGGTCGGCGGGCACTTCGTATGTGTAGGTTTTGTTTAGATGTACTCACGTGCGTACGTTCTCCTCTGAGGACAGAAAGGTGCGCTCGGAGTCGGCGTGTACCGGTAGAGGTACAGTGGTGGGGTCCTGGTCGGCGGGCACTTCGTATGTGTAGGTTTTGTTTAGATGTACTCACGTGCGTACGTTCTCCTCTGAGGACAGATAGGTGCGCTCGGATTCGGCGTGTACCGGTAGAGGTACAGTGGTGGGGTCCTGGTCGGCGGGCACTTCGTATGTGTAGGTTTTGTTTCGATGTACTCACGTGCGTACGTTCTCCTCTGAGGACAGATAGGTGCGCTCGGAGTCGGCGTGTACCGGTAGAGGTACAGTGGTGGGGTCCTGGTCGGCGGGCACTTCGTATGTGTAGGTTTTGTTTAGATGTACTCACGTGCGTACGTTCTCCTCTGAGGACAGATAGGTGCGCTCGGATTCGGCGTGTACCGGTAGAGGTACAGTGGTGGGGTCCTGGTCGGCGGGCACTTCGTATGTGTAGGTTTTGTTTAGATGTACTCACGTGCGTACGTTCTCCTCTGAGGACAGATAGGTGCGCTCGGAGTCGGCGTGTACCGGTAGAGGTACAGTGGTGGGGTCCTGGTCGGCGGGCACTTCGTATGTGTAGGTTTTGTTTAGATGTACTCACGTGCGTACGTTCTCCTCTGAGGACAGATAGGTGCGCTCGGAGTCGGCGTGTACCGGTAGAGGTACAGTGGTGGGGTCCTGGTCGGCGGGCACTTCGTATGTGTAGGTTTTGACGGTCGTCGTCACTTTGTTCATCGGCGTACTTGTACGAGACAACTGAAACAGTAAAAGATGTATCTAAGTTAAATCCTTGTTACGAAGAATAAATTCAAAGGTAATCACCGGGAGTGCCCGTTGAGGTGAAAACATGCTTCCTCCGTCTTACGAATTTACGATCAGATCACGTCATGTCCTGGCGCGATCTTAAAAAATTTACCCATCCTAAAAAGTGCACAACGCCGCTGAAGAAGTTTTCACTTCAAAAATGCGCTGATAAGAATGTCTTTTATACCCTTTTACAGGCCGCGTAGCGCCAGTTGTCGGAAATGAAGTTACAAGCTACAATCTGCGCAACATCCAAACCTGACTGACGCTCACAAAAAGCAGTGCGTTCATTGGATATTGCGCAGATATAGCTAACTTCATATACGCCAACTTGTGTGACGCGGCCTATACTTAGATTAATGTCAAGCGCAACGAGACCAATCATTAATCTAAGCCCTTTTTCTTAATTGGTATTATGATGTCTACATCTCACGCTATGAAGTTATGGTAGGTACTTAAAAACTGTGGTGTTGGAAATCATAGAAATCAGAGGTTTCGAATTTAAATTTAAATTACCATAATAAGGTAAAGAATATCGCTGGGTAAATATTTCTGAGAAAGGTTTATTTTGCTTTTTTCACGTATGATGACAATATTATTGGATGAGTGAGGAATATTCCAAAGTGAACAGAGCTGTGGAATGTCAATGGCAGTCGAACTTAAACCTAAATGCAGAAATATCCAGATATGAGAACAAAGTATGAGTACTCACAGTTCCAGTATTGGTGACGTGGTGGCAGTGGTGGCACACGGGCTGCGGGACCGGGAGTGGCGATACAGGCGACACCTGCGCCGGGATCACGCGGGACTCTGAAACAATATATAAAGTAGGTATAGGCCGGATGATTAAGCCAGGAGTCAAAGATTTAAAGCCATCTGAATTGCAGCTATTGTAGCCGATCTAATACCAAATCAAAGCAAGTAGTGGTAGATGAGAACACTTGAGGTTAATTTCCTTTCATTTGTGTCAGTATCTTCGGGAGCTAGCCTTTATACAGGTCAGGCCGTAAATTTTGCCACAATAGCTCAAAGATAGCAGGACATTTAATGCTACTCTGTCGCGCAGTGACGCAAAATAGTGTCGCAAAGCAGTGACGCAAAATAGTGTCGCAAAGCAGTGACGCAAAATAGTGTCGCAAAGCAGTGACGCAAAATAGTGACGCAAAATTGTTAGGTTGATGATACGTATACAACAGAGGACTGTAAGAAGGGTTGGTACTGACCTGTCTTCTCTTCCCTGAACACCTCCTGGCGGACCTGAGAGGTTACGTTGGGAGGAGGGGGAGGGGAGGAGCTCCACGAAGACTTCTCCACGTGCTCTTCGCGTTTCAACGTCGAGTAGCCGCTAGATGGCGCTTTCATTGGCGTTCTGAAATTAAAACGTTATTTTCATTCCGGGAGCACACAAACGAGAGCAGCGTAGGGAGGTGAACAGATTTAAAGACTACTTGGAAGCTGAAAGGTATGGATGTAAATCACTCTATTTCAATGTGCTGGGTACCTATTTCTAGAAGTGGAAGAAAGTCCGATAGCTAATTAACTTGGAGGCTTCAGGGTACGGAATCAGTTATGTTACTTTGTTTTATACTTATTAGCTTATTACTTCATTAAAACTAGCGTGAGGATTCATTATTAAAATTTATATGAACACCGGATACAACTCACGATTATTTGAGCGGTCGAGCCGCTATGCGTCCGACCGGTTTCAGAGTTGTCGGGGGCGCGCGTATTCCCTGAAGAAAGAGTACTAACTACTCTGAAACCGGTCGGACGCATAGCGGCTCGACCGCTCAAATAATCGTGAGTTGTATCCGGTGTTCATATAAATCTTATTAGCTTATATTACAAAATCTAATAATTTCAATATATGTAAAACTCGTATCACACTGTGAGAACTCGTAACTAGAATTCCTCCTAAACGACTTTACCGATGGTTACGAATTTTTTTGTATTATTTGATAGGTCTGAAAATGTGTAGATCGTAGGTTATTTTTTATAGTCTATCCCCAAGCAAGTGATAAAGCCACCCATATCACTTAAGAGTACACTGCAGATTTTTCTTTATATAGCAAAATGTAAGCCAAGACATGTAGTCTTTGTGTAAATATGAGCATAGTAAAAAACCTTACCCTTTTCTGTAGTCAAAGGATGTGCTTTCAGCTGTATCTGAAGCGTAGCCACCTGGAATGTTTCATACGCAAAATAAATTATACAACAATTAGTAACACTAGGGAGAAAAGTTGACAAAGAACACACAATTTATTTTCGCGACTTTACCCATTATCGCCCATCGTACCCGTGCGTGTACAGCGTTTTAATAAGTGATTATATTTTAAATAAAACAGTTATACTTGGTCATAGGTATTAAATGCAAAAGCTTTTTCAAAAACTTATATTCTAGGACTTTTGGAGAAAAAATCTGCTTTTTCATACAAAAGTTCGTCAACGTGCGGCAAAATATATAGAGAAGCGAATTTTTTTTTGCGAATTTTCAAAAGTCGTAGTACAAAAGTTGTTTATCTAGATGTACTAGACCCGCCCTTAAAAGGTTTTGCGTTTAATAACTATGACCCTGTACCGTAAACCAGAAAGTAGTAACAAAATGTCCGAGCGTCGTCATACATACCGACTTAGATATTTACATAAAATAATTCACAATGACCAATTTTTTCGAATCTCGACGTTATTTTACCTAATTAGTGCTTGTAAGCGAGCACTTTGGCATCGCGCGGCGTTGTAGTCGCCTTGCCTTACGACTAACTAAAAGCCTGCCCACTACATAGCTTGGGCAGGGTTGTGGCTCGGACACTTTTTTTGCACGATAGTGACTCTATAGATATTTTCTCGAAGGTCTAAAATGAAGTTATAACGTTCCATGGTTTAAGTCACTCACTTTTGTAGAGCTGCCTTTCTTGATCCTTCTGGAGGTCGTCCAGCAGCGAGTCCAACTCCTCCACGTTGTGTGAGAGATCCTTCGTCGCTTTGGAGGTCTTCACCTTCGAGTAGCCTGGAAATTACAAAGCGATAGGAATGTGTGTTAGAAGCCGGGTGGTCTAGTAGTAGTAAGAGTAGTAACACTCGCTCAGTGCCGGATTTACCCTATCAGGGGCCCCTAGGCAGTGCAATACCCGTAGGTAACTTAAAAGGAAAAATCAGAACCACGAAGTGAAATAATCTAAGCTGAGGCCTATGTCGACGTCCTATTGCTGAGGCCTACGTGGACGTCCTATTGCTGAGGCCTACGTGGACTTCCTATTGCTGAGGCCTATGTGGACGTCCTATTGCTGAGGCCTATGTGGACATCCTATTGCTGAGGCCTATGTCGACGTCCTAATGCTGAGGCCTATGTCGACGTCATATTGTTGAGGTCTATGACGACATCCTATCGCTGAAGCTTATGACGACGTCCTATTGCTGGGGCCTATGTCGACGTCCTATTGCTGAGGCCTATGTCGACGTCCTAATGCTGAGGCCTATGTCGACGTCCTAATGCTGAGGCCTATGTCGACGTCATATTGTTGAGGTCTATGACGACATCCTATTGCTGAAGCTTATGACGACGTCCTATTGCTGGGGCCTATGTCGACGTCCTATTGCTGAGGCCTATGTGGACGTCCTATTGCTGAGTCCTATGTCGACGTCCTATTGCTGATGGATGGATGAATTTCAAAATGCCATTACCTGGAGTAGAGGAGCTGGTGCTGCTCTCATAGTTATAAGTCCTGGTGCCCGAGGTCACAGACGGCAGCTCCCTCTCCTCGCGCTCGTAGTAGTACGTGTTGGTTTCCGTGTTCTTCGGCGCCGTGCGGGGCGGGACTGTGAACTCCTGGAATTAACACATTGGCTAGTCAAAACAGGGTAATCGTTCTGGCGTTTCTGTGGTAATCGCCCTACATAGTCGACATACCACCTACTTATACAGGTCGAATCGTACAACTTAGCTGCTATAACATAAGCTGCGGATAGTCGGATCCTCTCGTAGCTTCAGTCAAGATTAAGCTATCCTATCCGCAACTTGTAACTAATATCACAGTCACCAAGTTGTGTGATTCAAACAACTTGGTGACTGTGCGATTTGTTTCCTTCATGATGCGGGCCGTCAGAGACTTGAATGCTCTACATCCATCATTGTTTCTTGACAATAAATTACAATCTGGATATCTTTAAGGAAATAGTGAATAGGTACAACTACGTCTACAAGCCCATACTTGGCTACAACATCGCCAAATGTAGTATGTATAAAAAAAATTGAGAAGCTGAGGCAAGTATAAGACTACGAAATAAGATAAAACGTATACCTACCTATTTGGCATAAGAGGGATTCGAATATGAGTAGGCAATAATCATCTGATGATGCGTAATAGCATAGATTAATAGTAGATAGAAACTAAAGTTGACTTTTCCTTCTTAGAATGGGTCTACTCACAGAACAGGAAAAAATAGGGATCTATTTTTTCCTGTTCTGTGAGTAGACCCTTAAGCATTCGTTCCTATAATTTTGAAGATGTCAATGTAGATGGCGTGTATAGAGCTAGTGCGATAAAAAAGCTTTCCTTGACAAAGAAAGTAATTCACTTCTTTGCAGGTTCCCAAGAACGCATAATCTGCTCTAAGCCAAGGGAGACCAGGTAACCCAAGCATGCAAAGAAACAAGGCATGCTCCGTTGCCATTCAATAGAAGAACACAGTACTTAGAAACCCAAAAAAGTCTACCATTCGAAACAGCTGAGAAAACCTGACAGAAGACACCATAATCCAGACAAACCATATAACAAAGAATGAATATATTAAAGACATATACGATTCTACAATAAAAATGAAGGAACATAGAAATTTGGAAGAATTTTGAAACACATCCACCATCAGATATAATAGAGCCTCGTAACTTTCAGCGCCTTGAAAAGCCAGTAGCCTTGAAAAGAAGATGTACCCAAAACCAGATTATCAGTAAAATCCTTACCTCGACGGCAAACATGTCATTAGGGTCGGTCCTATGGTACTTCCCTGGACGTCTGTCCTCGTAGTCGTAGCAGTACTCTCGTCCAGGACTGTTGCGTTCCATTCTGCAGCCTTTAGGTACCAGCTAGAATGTTATCATTAGGGTTGTATTAGTTGTCAGTACTGATGGCTTAATATGGTTTATTACCCTTCGTGGGTAGGCCTACGTCCAACAGTGGACTATTGAACAGTCTGTTACAGTACAGTACAGTACGGATGGTTGTGGAATCTTCCCTTTTTGGAGTCCTAGTTAGTTGATAGGTCAGTCAATTAGTGGTATTAGGTGGTGATATTTTCTATTCTGTGGTATTAGTATGAAACGACTGTACATCAGTTAGCTAGATGCGTTTTTCATCGCTGACAAATGAATCTAGAATGAATCGTGTAATCTTCATAATCTTTCTTCTTACAGATCATTTATACAAGGTGCTTGATTCTATTTTAATGTTAGGACTAGAACTGAGAACTGTCCTATCAAAAAATGCAGCAAGCACACACATGCTTGACAAAGAAATGGGCAGTGCAAGTACGTATATTTTAAAGTAGGCTACTCGCGTTGTCAACTGCTCATGGCATAGCCACTGCTGCTGGCACTTTTTGCAAAATTATGTACACTGACGTCATCAATACTATAATTTCTTTTACAGATGACTTTATTCTGAACCCCATGCCAACTAGCAGTGGGCTCAAGCAATAGGATTATCTCTAGGCTAGGCTTACTCTCCTTCAATCCAAAACCTTGATCCAACTGCTTTTTATAAATGAAGTATCTAGTTACTACGTTATTTTTGTCATGTTAATCTTTTTGAGAAATCATGAGATGTTACACATATCAGAACTGACGTGAAAATCCTCACCTCAACAGTGTGAAGATCTTTTCTGTCGTATTTCCCTGAGGGATGCTTCTCCTCTTTGTACTCGTAGTGGTATTCCCTAGTGCCACCGCCGCCGCCGCCGGTGCGGTCCAGAGAGTTCAGCTTGCTGCCTTTGGGGAGGAGATCAGCTTTTATCATATCTGGAAATTGAATTGGGTCTTATTATTATGTTATCTAGAACTGGATGGAGCCGAAAGGGGATGATTCAGATCATCAGTACGAATAACTTTTACTATGGAACCGACCTGGAAAACGAGAAATATATAATATTATCTGTTGTTTCATACATTTTGTCGATATTGAGCTAATTTTGTATGTAACAGGCTCAAAGCAAATAAAAAATCTAGAGAGAATGTTGTGAACAAATAAGCGAAGCCAACCAAAACTACACCTCGCCGTGTACAGACAATTACACACACATCCACGTACAACGAAACTACGCCTTGGCTTGTCAGCTGAACTAAGGCGGCGCAACACCGACGCACTCACATAAGTTTAAAAAACCGGCCTCACTTGACTGTTCAACGACGTTCTCTCTTGATTTTTTTATTTGCTCTAAGGTAACAGCAGATTTTTGTTCTCTAATTCCAGACTGGCCCATATTAAGTCTTAAACACTTCTTTTGGCTTAGAATAGGGCAAGTAGATAATACTGAGTCATTTCGTAAGAGTGAAGATATCAAATTGAATGAAAATTCGGAAAGAATGTTTAAGGTAACCCCTTCTCGTCGACTAAAAAGTGATGAATTTTATAATCTACCCAAAAGAAGAAGTAGGTATTATCCCAAACTGCCATAATTTTAAAAACAACGGTTTCATAATAATCGTTGTCATCATTTCAGCTCAGATGTCCACTGTTGCGGCGTCCCCTGTGGATTTTTAATAAGACTAAATAGAAGCGGCTTATATCCAGTGTCTTGCGCCCTTATCTGGTCTATTATCCAGCATGAAGGTGGACGTTCTAAACTGCGCTTGCTGGTACCTCGAAAAAATTTTGGACCCGTCGTCATTGAAAACTTCACGGTCCCTTTAGCAGATCGTTCCATTGCCACATCTACAAAGTATGATATATGGATATGATATGGAAGCCTGGTTGGCCATTAAACGTCCACTGCTGAGCTTATGCTTCCCCTATAGATCTCCATTAAGCAGCAAGGAACACAGCGACAGGGAGAAGGAAGCAGCTCGAATCCAGTGCAATCTTGCAGTCCTAAATGAGGTCATCCGTCCACCTTGTAGGTGGAACCTGATGATGGGTGGTAATACTTACCGAACTGTTCGTCTGTGTATCCCGGTGTATTGCTAGAGTTGGAGTACTCCCGGTACTCCTTGTGTTTGCTGTACGACTTTGTCGCCATTTTGATACCTAGCTACCTGCGGACAAAGAAAATTGACTATTAGCAAAGATTATAGATACAAGTTTGTCTATGCTATTAGATAAATCTTTCTTCGTTTCTCTCGGACTTAGAAAGGTCTTTGATTCGACTCTGGGTCGAACACATTTATTTCGTTTTCTTTGAATACACTTTGGACCATGGGAGGCATTTCTTTACAAATATACGCTCTACCGTGGTTTGGGTGGTAACTCTGAAGTTGTAGGTTTCGGAGATTTTGATCAATTAGGCATGTAAACGATTTTCTAGTCGTGTCAGTGGTTCAAATTCATGTGACACTCTTAAGAGAGATCACATAAATTTGATCTAGTGAGCACAGTTGGTAAGTGGCTAAGCCGCATAATATATAAAACTTCATGAAGAAACAGCAGTAGATATTTGAAGGCAGCTTAAAAATCTGACACCAGAGCTTACCCGCCTTATCCGCCTAACTTTTGTTGTAATAGTGCATTGTGCAATATCATAATCCTAATCCTAATTAATATTATAAACGCGAAAGTTTGTGAGGATGGATGGATGGATGGATGTATGGATGTTTGTTATTCTTTCACGCAAAAACTACTGAACAGATTGAGATGAAACTTTGCAATAATATGCTTATATATCAGAATAACACATAAGCTATAAATTATAATGATATTGCGTAAATTTTCATAATATAACGATACGTGTTAAGTAAGATCTGAGAACTCTGAGAAACTATTCTAGAGTGCGCTTCAAGAAATGTAAAAAAAAAATCAACTGTCATCGAACAACCGTCAAATCGTTTATTATTTTATATTTTGGATTTTCCACTTCCTTCATTAAGGGTGGTAAGGTAGAGCCTCGGGTTTGAAAGAAGGATCATGACATAGTCTTCTTTTTATCCCGGATAAATAAAGGGTTCCCATGGGATAGCACAAAAATCAAAATATCATGCGGGCGAAGCCGCGGGTAAAAACTAGTACGAATATAAATAAATACAAACCTACTTACTTAGGTACCTAATGGAGTAGTGTAAAAAGCATAAAATAATGAATGTCTTAAGTTATGTAAGTATGCAAACTGGCACCATATGCCGCGCTATGTTTGGTAGAGCACCTAATCCGGTTGGCGTGGGACGACTCGCCGATCGCAGGGGATTTGTAATACATACGATCATAAGCTCCTCATATCTTACTATTGATACAACTTCTGAGACTGGAGAAGTCGTAACCTTTTTACTGTAACTAGCGATGTGCTTTGGTTTTGGACGAATTAGGATGTGTTATGTCTACCAAAACTTTAATAAAATCGGTTTAAAATCATCGGCGTAAATGCCATGTTCTGCAGGGGGGCAACTCTCTACTTTTGCCCACTCCAGGAAAACATAATGCATTGAATTCTAAAGTTTTCGGGGATTGGCAAAGAAATTTCTAAGGTGGGTTAAAATTTTCGGGATCCTGGCAGAGCGGTTTTAGGTCCTTTAGGGTCTGCCTTGGTTTGTTCCTCTTTCACGTGGCAGCAGAGCAACGCATTGACTTGATTTTTCGCATGCATATAGTTCAAGTTCATAGATCAGAAAGTGACAGGGTACTTGTTATAAACAAAAGGTTCGGGATACCACAAAAGCCAAAGTTTTACGCGGGCAAAGCCGCGGGCATAAAAATGAATCGTGGTTGTTAGTCTCGCTAAAACTATTAAAACGATTGGGCTAATTTTGTTCTTGAAATATTCGTGATAGCTAAGGAAAGGTTTAAACGGTGAGAAAATTAAAAAAATGTAGTGAGTAAAGTAATACAAACATGAATTTAATATTCCTATACAAAATGTTCCTGCATGTAAAAGTTGTCATTGACAGTTGACAGATGGTGAGATGAAGTTCACCGGGTCAGCTAGTAATTTTTTTTTTGTTTATTTGTCATTTACAATGTTAATTTCTTAATAAATAATTAGGTGCCGCAAAACTATAGAAAGTCGCGGCACCCAATGAACATCTCACTGGCGGCTCTCTTATTCCCAAACATGCCGACCAATGTTTTTTATAATTAATAAGTGCTAAAACTAATATATCTAAATGGTACGTAATAAAATAAATAGAAACTAAAACAGTACATTAACAATATACAACCGTTATAGTATTGTTTATATAAATATACATGGGTACAGTACCCATGTATATACCCATAGAAAAACAACAAACATGCATCGATTCATCACGTGAAGTCAACCAAGTGAAGTTGCTCACGAGTCACCTATAGCAGGTAAGTACTCGAGTGGTATTATTTATGTAGTAGCAAGTAGAGCAGTAGATGTTATTATAAATTGAAAATGAATATTATATACCACAGACTATCTCATCGCATCCTTCAAACGTTGCTCAGATGCTCAAGATGTCGGAACTCGTCCCGAGACGAAGCTCTTCTATGGTCATCTGTAACCATTGTAGGTAAAGCATCTGTCTAGAATACCTAGTACCTACTTATAATCTAGTAGCTAACTGTTTAATAGACCGTCGACTAGCGGTTGTTACGTTGTTTTACTATAACAAAATAAATTTGGAAAAGCTCACCCGCATCGTCTAGTCTAGGGGTATAAAAAAGTACTGTACTGTATCAGCCTTTTGAACAGTCTACTGCAGGGCGTAGGCCTACCCACAAAGAGTGATTAGGCCATATCCACCACGCTGGCCCAGTGCGGGTTAGTGGATTCACAATATTCACATAATCCATCGAATTTCTTCTACTGGCGTAAGCAGGTTGCGTCACGATGTTTTCCTTTACCGAAAAGGCAGTTGTGTGAAATTCCGTACATAAATTCCAAAGAACTCATTGGTACAGGACCGAGGAATTGAACCCACGACCTCACGATTGTAAGGTGTCACTACATCTACTCGTAGACCACCACGGCTGTATAAAAAAAAAGTAGCTACGACTTAATCTTAGACCTTCACTATGGAAACTAGCGTGGTTTTCGCACATTTAGGTACGCACTAATACAACGATTAGAAATAACCTTGTATATAATATAATAATAAAACATTCGTTTATTTAGGTTAAAATACCTATAGAGGTCTAGGTTGGTAGGTAGGTAAGTGATTTTGTTATTCCACAAATCGCCCGAACAGTTGGCATTTGTGACGAGGGAACCATGACACACTCCACGACGCCCGATTTGGCGCGCCGAGGGCAACACCTGCTTAAATACCAACAACCTAAGGAAAATAGGTACAACAAAATAACCAAAACATTGTAAAGTATTCTTATAGACCGAGTGGCTCGCACTGAGGTTAGTTAGTCCCAGTTTACACGTAAATTGAAACTACAACTGTTTCCGTACGGCTCTATACATTTTTGTACAGCGCCCTGGCGGAAACGAGGAAAAAGTACCTACCTAGCCAAAATGTATGGAGCTTAGAGTATATAATTTAGTTATTTATACTCTAAGGTATGGAGCCACACGCGAAAGCAAAAGTAAACTACGCAAAACCTGGACTAAGGGCACTATGGTGTCACACAGTTTGTAAGCTTTCGAAGGTATTGGCTAAACAACCGAGACATTCGAAACATCCGACAATGTATCATCCGAGTGACGGTTCAATTGTAAATATACCTACTACGAAAATATAGACAAATAATGTAGAGTAGGAAACAGTTCACATCACTAAGACACCGACAAGGTGGACCTGCAGCGATTACTAGGATTATTATTATTATTACTAGTATTTATGGTTAAGACCTATGTTCAGCAGTGGACGGCTACTGATACTGCTACGGTTGATATGATAATGATATCACAGAATGTACTGTACCAGCCTTTTTTTATTAGTCCATTGCAGGACATAAACATAGACCTACCCACAAAGTGTGATTGGGCCATATCATATCCACCATACGCTGGCCCAGTGCAGGTTGGTGGATTCACATACTCCGCCACCGAATTTCTTCTACTGACACATGCAGGTTGCCTCACGATGCTTTGCCTTCACCGAAAAGCCAGTGGTGTGAAATTCCGTACATAATGAATTCATTGGTACGGGCGGCACCGGGATTTGACCCCACGACCTCACGATTGTAAGGGGGGTGTCATTACCACTAGACCACTACTCCACTCCGCGGCACAGAATACTTTAATAATTATGTAAATGTAGGGTCCTCTCTATATTTAAATGAAACTTATTGTCTAAAGGAGATAGTCTGCCGAACTATGACGACTGGGCTACGTAGATTATTTTAAATAAATACAAAATAAAGTTACAATAATTTTTAGACACAAAAATCATTAATCCAATCATGTGCAAAAATAACATTTCTTACCAAAAGGTATATAATTATGTCGAGATCTTCTGGCAACGTAAGTGAATTTCAATCTTACACTAAACTTGAACAAACACTTGTCTACGTCACTGTCACACAATGTTATGTCACTCAAACACAATAAATTAAATTAAAATAAATCTTCCCGCCTAGTCAACGTTGTGGCGACTTGGTTCCGAATGGGTGCCGTGAACTGCCGTGTTTGGCGTCAGGAACCAGCCGTGACTAATAAAAAATCACTTGTGACGAGAATCGTGATGACTAAATGGGATGAATCTTAATAACTTAGTAAATCCGAAGAATATGATATTGTAATTCATGTTTTGTTTGTGTAGGTATATTTTGCAAGGACTTGAAATATACCTACTTATTACAGTCATACCTATTAGGTACTTAAAACTGAATTAGCTGGCGTAATTGTGCCTTATACCTACTTCAGACTGTTTTCTTTACTTAAGTGTTTTTAACTGAATTAAAAATTATAGTAATGTGCTAAAAAATTATGTTTTGTGTGTAATAAAGTGTCAAACAAAAACTGGCGGACCTCTTGGTAATGGTAAGAGGTCACCATTTTACGAAGAACCGCAATACAAAACAAACAAAAAAATATTAAGTTATATTTTCCGCAAAAAAAGAAATTGCACCACTGACTTCCACCGTGTCAAAGAAGATATAATAATACTACGTATGACCGTGTAGAGAATAGATTGCACGAATCGATGTTCCACCCTTGTACATTATGGTTGATTTATCAAAAACGGCTCAGCCGATTTCGAAGATAGTGCTTCCTCCTTTTTGGGAATCGGTTACAATAGGAATTTTGATCGTACTCAGTAACAGGGTTACTATTTTTGGTCTGAAATGAGAACCGCATCTTTAAAAGTCCAATAACCAATGTTAAACAGGTGTTACTGTAGATTAAATAACATCAAGTAGGTGGTAAGCTAGTTATTGATATTTTCCGGACTGTCATCGTAAAAAACTGATCGGAATGAGGTGCCATAAGGCTCTGGCCACAGATATCGCGAGATGGGCCATGTCATCTCGATCTGAAGGGAACCTAATTACGTACATAAAATATTACATACGTACATACAATCATTACTCACAAAGCAGAACAAACAAATAATTACAACTTACAATGTGGTCGTATTGGACGTCATCTATACAATATACAATACAAATAAATAAAATTGGTGTGTCTGTTTTTAATATTGAAATAATCGTTTTTTACTACATGCATACGAATATATTCTGCACTGTCTGCCTTGTAACCACAGACCGAGAGCGTAATCATGCATTTTGCGGTAAATGAATATTTGCTACATATTATAAGTGCAGAACAAAGAGTAGGTAGGTATCTCTTTAGATCTCGAAGGCTCAGGCGCATGGCGTAAGGTGCGTAGGCGCAGTTGCGTCAACCATTCATGGAATTATGGAGCGGTATGGTCCCGTCCACGCGCGTAATTTTACTACTGGCTTCGTTTCTTACTAATAATTTTAATGCTATATTTAACTGCACTTTAGAACTCTCACACCAGCTAACCACCGAGGTTTTACCAAATTATTTACTGCACTGCAGTTTTCAGTCTTAAATATAATTAGGTTAAAGTATAAAGATTCCCAAACCCAAGACTTCGAGGTTCTCGAAGTCTTGGGTTTGGGAATCTTTATACTTTAACCTAATTATATTTAAGACTCTATACGCTCAGAATTAGAAAAGCTGAAAAACCATATAAAATGTGCATGAGATTAAATTAAATTTAGTGTACACGGAATAACTACGAAATCATTAACAATAATGATAATAGCAATAGGTAAATGTCTAATAGGAATCATGGATATTAGAATGAAGCACAAAACCTTATTCCACAAATCCCTTCGCAGGGGATCATCTAAAGGGATTTGTGGAATAAGCCATAATATCGGTATAGCTACCATTGGCTGCTGTAGCTTTACTCTTACTCATCTTATATTTGTTTTATCTCCGTAGTCCGCATAGTATAAGATAAAAAAATAATAATTAGATAAGTAGATCAACGAGGGGGCGATCGATCAAAATATCTTTATAAAAACTTATCTCCACAACAAACGAATCTAATCGTAACTAAGACAAATTAAAAAGTTAATAAACAATTATGAACATTATTTTTGATATACTTGTTAGGTACTGGTTAATAACTATTTTATGTTATGTTTTTTATTGTTAACTTCTGAAATAGGGCGCAAGATTTGGGAAAGAGGAGACGACTCCCGTTCTACCTCGTTTCTGGTGCAAAGAATGTCCATCGCCATCCAACGCGGCAATGCAGCAAGCGTCATGGCACCTTTGTACCAAAAACGATGAGGGGCGGGTTATTTGATTAATTTTCTAGCTAGGTCTTTTATATTTAACAAACTTTTGTCTCGAAGCTTTGTTGCATATACATAAATAAATTGGTTTTCTCTTTAGTTATGTATTAATTAATATATAATAATACTAGCTGACCCGGCCACGCGTTGCTGTGGCTAAATAAATTAAAATTGCGACTATAATTTGAGATTTAAACTATCCTATCTCTCAAGTTGGATCGAACTGCACATGGTGTGCGAATTTTATTATAATCGGTTAAGTGGTTTAGGAGTCCATTGAGGACAAACATTGTGACACGAGATTTATATATATTATATTAAGATAATATACAACCACCGTTACCGTGTGTAAGTAGTAAAAAACAAAAAAAACTGAAAAAGGAACGCAAGTTAACGCAACCAAACTACGTGACACTTTTTTCACGTTCTGAAAACTTAATTGCTTGTAGAGATTTAAGTCAGAAAAAAATAACAACTAAAACTTTTCTATTGTACTTACCTTAAAATCATAAGTAGGTACATATTGGGTAAGTGCTATACTAATATTCTCAGTCTCCCAGATAATCGCATCCAAAAATGGAAATCCAAGATCATTTTTCGGTAAGATTATTTCCAAGTATTACGACCTACGGTTATCTCCAAATACGCCTTTATTTACAAACTTTATGGCGTTTACAGGAAAGGTGACGCCATTTGTTATGACCAGCGGTAAAATATTTAAATTGTTTTCAAACTTATTTACTTATACCTAAGCAAACCTAAAAAAGGTTTAAAAATTCAAGGTCCGATCAGTGACACCGCTTTTTCATTTTTTTTTCTGGTTGTTTTTAGCAGCGTATTTTTGCAGTAGTTTAAAAAGTTTTATCCAGTAGGTACTTAAGGCGCCATAGTGTCAGCGTAATTTTTCATATGAGCGGATGAAGACCAATACGCCCCCGGTTTCGCCCGATTTTTGCATTCAAAAATCAATATAAAATTGAAATTACCACTTTTTCCCAAATTTTATGGATGATAGCTTTAATTCAATTCATGTGCATAAATAACAGATTTAAAAAAATTGTGAACGTGTAGAAAAGTGCCCAAAAATGCAATAAACTTTCTTAGAAATCATAAATTTGTTCTAAAAAGCGGCATTTAATTTCTATCGAACGAAGTTTTTTGAATTGTGCTTCGAGTTATTGAAATCCCTACCGTGTAGTGTTGAGAATATTGTGTATTTTATTTTTATTCGACAACTTCAAGGTTTGATGGAGAAAAGTCAGTTTAACTAGGGCTCTATACAGGTATTTTGAGATAGGATGGCGGCTTAATGGTCCATTCATTTTGTAAATGTGTCTAATTTTGCTCTCTGGGTCCCACTGAAAATCTATGTTTAATCTATCTATGTCTAATGAAGGCTTTTGGCCAGCATTGGGTAATTCATGTGTGTGAGTGATTGATGGACAACACATAGGCCCAAATTCAGCCATTCTCCTTCGTCTTGGAGATAATTAATATTATAAAACTTCAAATTAATCATCATAATTCAGATCATGGGTGTCTAGCAGTACACTTACTTAGTATGCTACTTTTAGCAGTAGGTATATACGCTTCGTAGGCATCCCGAGACTCATATAGTTTTCCTGCAGAACTAATCCTAATGACTTGCATCCAACGGAATCGTCTTACACTGTGCTTGCTGGTACGTAGTCAGTAGTCTCCATTCCAGAACTTCACGATCCCATCGGAAAACTTTCGCGTTCGTATGAGGCTCCATACATTTTGGTTAGTTCTTCCTCGTTTCCGCCAGGGGCGCTGTACATAAATGTACAGAGCCATACGGAAACAGTTGTGGTTTCAATTAACGTGTAAACCTGGACTTACCCCTCAGAATGAGGTATAAGCTCGTTTATACATGGTTACTGGTGATTTACGCATAACCTTGTAAGGACGACTTTAGTACCTACATCAACACGAGCAACGTTTACTATGACGGATCAACCAAGAAAACCCAAAAAAAAAACAGCTGTTCCATATATTTCGTCGATAGAGCATATAAAGTCAATAAACTTTTTCAATGAAGCTGTTTTTTGCGAATATGGTGTTGTTTCATAGTAGGTACTACCTATAGTTGAACTCATAGTAAAAGTTGGTCGTCTTAATATACTTACTAAAGTACTTAACGTCTTTAACGTACCTACGTACCAAACTTGTGGGCAAGTTCAATTGAATTTAATTTCTTTATTTACAAAAGCTTGGTTAATTAAATAATGTTATGTTACCAGTGATTCTGTATATGAAACTATCAATATAGTCGATGATGTAAGTGTAAATTACACCAAGAAAGCACACTTGCACCGACTCCCGCGCATGCGAGCGAGTGAAACAGCGTCGAAAGAGAGAGTAAGCTCGCACGTGCGCGGGAACGAGAGCTCGGTGATGTCATGCTGACGAATAGCGGTCAAGGGTGCATCGCGATAACTCTGCGATCATCTTATTCTTGGCTACATTCTCATCGCTTTTGGGTATTTAAATTGTCATAAGTCAACGGATTACGTCAGAGATCGAAGAAGTAGGCATGATGACTAAAAAAAATAATTAGTCCGTCAGATAGACTAAAAATATTAGTTAGACACATATTTTTTCTTTTGTTAATTAAACAAAAATTGATAAAGATATAGCCCGCTAAAATTCCGTGTGACGCCATACCTTCTGAGAGAGACGTGACGTCACGTCCCCCACTGCCAAACTTAGTTAAGATTTTATCTTCGTCATTTGTTGTTTGATTGACAAATGAAAAAAAAAAATACGAGTACAATATTTTTCGATAATCTAGTTATAATAGATACTATTTATAATAATGATTTTTTACCCAGTCATTTTGTCTATTGTCGGATTTTAAGTGAGTTTGTGTAGGCCACTGGCTAGGGTGTCAAAGTTTTTAAGCCGCCCGAAGGCTTCTGACCAAGGCTCAGCTAAAATTATCGGGACCTACAATTTAACGGGTCATTCGAGCTACGGCAGCGCTCAGTTGGACATGCTACCAGCGTCACCCATCCATAAGCTGACCGTACCGAACGTTGCTTATTTCGGTGATCGCTAATGAACACCTAGTCAAAATAAGATAATTATGTATTAGCGGTACATGTTCAATGATAGGTATCGTATCTGAATCTTGACGACATGAGTACCTATAACGGTTCACCGTCATCTGGGAACTACTGACATGGGCGTTAGGGGTTTACTTGCAATGATTCGAACGATTCCGATAAAAGTCAAGAATAACGCTTACTTTCACGTAAAGCGTAAAATAGAGCGACTGGAAAAAAATAAGATATTTAGAAAAATCTGTGGCAGTAAGAAGCAGTTAAGTAAGAAGGTGCGGGCCTATTAAATGTTTAGTAGGTCAACCACCTCGATTTTCATCCACTAGGAAGCTCCTACAGCTACTTTGAGCTTTGAAATAAGAATACAGCTAGGTATTTAACCCCAACGCGATATGACAACGCGCTATGGTCATATCGCGATTGAGTCTTAAAGCGATCTAGTCATATTGCCTAGTCAAATAGAGATGTAGTCGTAAAGCTCCTAACCCCATATCTATCATTCTTCAATTTTTGTTCAAGTTTCGCCAAATTCTTCTTTAAATAGCGTGATCAGTTACGGATTTTAGCATACAATGTTGTCGTTATCGCCGCATACAAACACATAATCATCAGAGTGTATCAACAGTTTCTACGAATTAACCAGAGAAAATCCTCAACACGAATGTAACATCTTTTAACATTTAGCTTAAAAGAATGATAAAAATAACTAAACCATTCTTTGCAAAACCAACGTAATAAAAATATAACAATATACTCGTATATACCATACCTACAATACTTAGGTTTTGTTTATAATTCCAACTCGTTCTAACTTTTTATTCACGCGGATTTCCGACTGGGCGCACACAGCATTCGAAACGCCTGCGCCCGCGCCGGCGCCGTGCCAAGCCAACGATCCCAATAAACAATTAACGCAGAGCTGGTGAATACTTCTTTCTTTGCTAATCACTGACTCATCGCTCGAAACGTCCTAACTTTACAAATTAAACCTTATAAGTAACATGTACAAACAAGGTTGGGTTGGGAGAAGTAAGTGCCATTATCGGAGCATATGTTTTTGGGGTGCCAAAATCTAGAAGTTTTCTTCTTACCTACTCTATTTTCTGCAAATAACTGTCATTTGGCAAAATAAAAATTAATTTACTAATCAGACACATAAATCCACCGCTACTACAAATAATAATTAAGAAGAACTTGTTTTATTATATCAACAACATCCAATTTGGTGGCATTTCCTATTGAGCACTACCGTGGCTCAGATGACACGTTAAATTGTTGGTCCCGGTTGCCTTAAACGTTTAGCCATGTCAGAAGCGTCCAGGCAGCTTGAAAACTCTGACGCTAGGGATAGCCACCCGGCCTATATGAACTTACAAGTGATGTTGCAGGACAGTTAAAGCATATAAGCAGAAGTTGTCAGTGACAGCTAATAGAATGTCAATAATGGTTGCAAAAGTGGTACAACGATAAAACGACAGCCTATCCTTTTTATGAGTTTAAAACATTTTTCATGTAAACAAATCAAAGTGAGTTTATACCCCAAATAGAGATAATGCGAACACTTCTTTCAAAACTTTACTAGACCCGCCTCGTCCAGCATAATACCTACTGACCTACTACAAATCTAAAAGCATACACTGAATAGACACTAAGATTGCTAACAATGTAACAACAATACTAGGTACCAACAAGACAAATAAAACTAAACAAGCAGGTATTTGCGTGGAAAACACTAGGCAAGACTAGCGAGATAAGCAATGATAAACTATTTCCTATTTAGCTGAGGACAAGACCGGTTCGCGAGCAGGGTGAGGCTGCACTCATTATAATTTAAACTGATATAATATACACGAGATATTTATAGATATAAATTGGATTATTTATATCTACTAGGTATATAAAAATCTCGTGTCATAGTGTTTGCTAGCGAACTCCTCCGAAACGGCTTGACCAAATTGTATACCTACATTTTTTTCGCTTGATCATCATCACAGATCGTGTGACGAATCTGAAATCGATATTCGATAGGAGATATAGTGACGGTAGGTGGTGCATGTATACAACCAAGTCCAGATACAACCAAGATGGTCCAAGTTAGACGGCAAAATCTAGACAGACCGATAATGAGATGGGTCGACGGCACTAAGCCAGCAGTAGAGATCAAATGAATGTAATTGGCAAAGGACAGAGGTGAATGACTTAAACAAAGGGATGCCGATAATACCCAACAGTGGATTATTACAGGTTGAGGCTGATATACTGCAAAGTTGATTTCCTTTAGGATAATAATGTAAATTAAAGATCATTTTGCATGAAGGCGATAACGACCTAGGTACGACCTGAGACCTGTTGAACTATGTAAATGAGGAATTTAGGAAGTGCCTACCTAACATTAGGTTTAAATTAAAAAACATAAAAAACCTAACTGTACTGTACCAGCCTTTTTATTAGTCCACTGCAGGACGTAGGCCTACCCACGAAGGGTGATTGGGCCATATCCACCACGCTGACCCAGTGCGGGTTGGTGGATTCACATACGCCATCGAATTTCTTCTACTGACATATGCAGGTTGCCTCACGATGTTTTCCTTCACCGAAAAGCCAGAAATGTGAAATTCCGTACATAAATTCCAAGGAATTCATTGGTACGGGACCGAGATTTGAACCCACAATCTCACGGTTGTAAGACAGGTGTCATTGCCACTAGACCACCACGGCTTAAAAAAACCTAAATGCCAATAAAATATAAATATTTGAGCAATACACCTTGCTGTACCAGTTTTTTTTAATATTCCACTGCAAGACATAGGCCTACCCATGAAGGGTGATTGGGCCGTATCCACCACGCTGGCCCAAAGCGGGTAAGTGGATTCATACACGCCATCGACGTATGCAGGTTGCCTCACGCACGATGTTTTCCTTCACCGAAAAGCCAGTGGTCTGAAATTCCGTACATACGTTCCAAAGAAGCTCATTGGTCCCGTACCAATGAGTTTCCCGGGATTTGAACCCACGACTTCAAGGATGACAGGCCAGCGTTACAACCACTAGACCACCACGGCTTAGCAATACACAGCAAATTATATTATTGGTGATGATGACAATTCACAACAAGGTAATTTACTTAGAAAAGGGTAACTACAATAAAATTAATAACATGTTTATCAAACAGGAGACCTTCAGAAGTTCGCATTATATTCTTGAACCTACTACAATGAATAGATAAGTAAATAAAGGCAGTACTTGACCCAGAGATGACAGCTGTGCCGCGTGTTTAACTCGCTGATGTCATTCCCTAGCACGTATTGATGATTCTGTCATTGACATTGGTGAAATGACGCTGTTTTATTTTAATTAATGTACATTTTGTGAGACTATTGGTGTTCCTGAAATGAGTTCAACATTATTATCTTGGTTGTAATCATAGAATTATAACTAAGTAATATTCAAAGCTAAACACAGGTTTTCTTTGATGATTTTCAAATTGAAAAATTATTTTATTAAACGGTTTGCGGAAGCGTTTTCAGATTGCCTAAATATTTTTGTTGTCTACTTAATTGTGTGTTAATGTTAATTTGTTTTTTTTTTTGTATTATTATCGCTATCGTGACATAAATATAATTATGAATGTTCATTGATCTATGGTCTGATTGTAGTTTAGTGTAGGTACCTAATCAATATTATTATTTAATCCAATAACCCTACATATTTTTAATTTCAACGCAATTATGAAATATTTTACCCTTTTTTGTCGAAAAAGAGCACATATCACTTCACTGACACTTCACTTCACATATATCACTTCATGGCTGAAATAAATATTTCAATTATTTGTATCTACCATTTCTTTTATGCTTTTACTGCATGTATCAGCCTTTTTTTTAATAGTCCACTGCAGGACGTAGGCCTACCCACGAAGGGTAATTGGGCCATATCCACCACGCTGGCCCGGTGCGGGTTGGTGGATTCACATACGCCATCGAATTTCTTCTACGGCCATATGCAGGTTGCCTCACGATGTTTTCCTTTACCGAAAAGCCAGTGCAGTGGTGTGAAATTCCGTACATAAATTCCAAAGAACTCATTGGTACGGGACCGAGATTTGAACCCACGACCTCACGATTGTAAGGCGGGTGTCACTACCTCTAAGCTCAAACTCGGCTTCAAATGCTTTTACTATCTTATATAAAATACCTATTGTACAATTTTACATTATGCGTTCGTCTTTAGTTTAAGAACTTTAAGATAAACAGAATCCTCTAAGTCTGCAAATGATCATCTATCAAAATAAACTACATACGTCCTTTTTATCCTTCTATATATACCTACCTAATCTGCGATTACCTATACGAGGTACAAAAGCCATTATTTCAAGTTATTCATCCGGCGTGATGATTGCATCCACCTACTCAGAATCTTGGCTAACTACACTGTATTCTATGTATATTGGGCTATTCAGAACAAGTGTATAGGCCGCGACACACAAGTTGTCGGAAATAGTTAGCTTAAAAGCTACGCAATATCCGATCAACGCGCGGCTCTGTGTGAGCTTCAGTCAGGGTTGGATATTGCGCAGCTTGTAGTTCATTTCTGCCAACTTGTGTGGCGCAGCCTATACCTACTAATCCGAAAGAGGACAATTCATGCCATCATAGTGAACAACTTTTATACATGGGGCCAATCCAGAGAAAAAAACAGCTGTTGCATACATTGTCGAATCCGTGCCTATGTCATACAAAATTGCGTAATATGGGACGAATGGTCGATTTTTCTTTTTTTACACAGGGCAAGTGCCTTTATTAACTACCACGAAATAAAGACTTGCATAATCTAAAACTACATAAACTACTAGGTACTACATAACATCTATCAATGGGATCATCCACCCACAGACTCTTGAAGGTCTAAAAAAATCCAAATGCTCAAGCCCACTGCCAGTTGGCAGCTTGCCCAGCATGCTGGCAGCACTGCCATGCTGAATGGCACGTTGAATTATACCATATACATATACCAAATAAACACCAGCAATTTGGTCACGCGTCGCGTCCAGCAGGCGCTAAGAAAGACTTTTGAAAACAAGTCTATTTTCCTTGACTCTATGTATAAAACAAAAATATTGTTGACAATAATAGTTTGAATCGCCCCCTTTCGGCATAGTACACATTATTTGAATAACCTTTTAAATAACTACAGCATATTCTATGTAGATGACGAATAACCTAGCTCCTAGGTCATCGCAAATGGCCAATACATCGGAGCGATTAACATCATTGAAGCAAATTGAATGCTAATGAGAATTTAAAGTTGGTACGTGAAAATGAATACTGCTATTAGGTGTATAAGCCTACGCATTAAATAGCTATTTTGTTTCTTTATTTACTTGCACAATTTAGCATACATACAAATAGCTCTTCAAAAAAGAATTGGAGTATTGTAATAGAACGTTTTCAAATAAGCGTTCTCAACAGGTCTTATAAGAGATTTTTATAGAAGGCTACAGTGGATGTCTCAAGGAACAGGGACGTAGGTACGTTCTATCTCTGAAATCCTACTTCCTACTTATAATATTATAAACGTGAAAGTTTGTGAGGATGAATGGATGGATGGATGGATGGATGTTTGTTACTCTTTCACGCAAAAACTACTGAACCGATTGAGATGAAACTTTGCAATAATATAGCTTATATATCAGAATAACACATAGGCTATAAATTATAATGATATATTGCGTATGCGGGCGAAGCCGCGGGTAAAAACAAGTACCTAATAATACTAATTAAACGACACTTCGTATATACATACCTAACCACATAGACCTAGGACCTATACAATACAAGGCAGCATAGAAATATGTAGATTCTAGATAGTATATCTAGAAGCTGTTGCAGTCTCTATCGAGGAGGCCAGTAAAAGAGTTAGTATTTTGTATTCTTTCATTATTTATTGGACATACTTACATATTTAGCTCCCCTGTCAAACGAAACGGTTTGAGTGTAGAGAATAAAAAATAAATAAGAAGATATTTTCAAAATTATTACTTGAATGAGAAGAATCAATTTCAAGTAAAGTAAGCGTTAAATAAGTATATTTTTATCTTCTTCATAACGAGCGACCTACTCCAGATCGCGGTAATGAAGGCCGAAACTAAAATTAAATTTTATCGGCGCCTGGAATGTGATCCATAAAGAATTCTTTTCAATATGTAGACAAGTATTTACTTATAGCAGACAAATCTAGAAGTCAAAAACATACAAAAACTGTCGCTTCGTTGTTTCAGCCATTGGACGTCCTCTGCTGGACATAGGCCTCCCCTAAGGATCTCCAATAAGACCGGTTGGTAGCGGCTCGCATCCAGCACGATCCTGCGGTCAGGATGAGGTCATTCGTTCACATTGTGGGTCGCATAAGTAACTAAAGTAAGTTCGTATAGGCCGGGTGACTAGCCCTGGTGTCAGAATTTTTAGGCCTTAGGCTTAGGTAATCATGATTAAACTCACTTAAGAATGATAAGGCACCGGGAAAAGATGGCCTGAAAAATTCACTAGTAAAAAGAATTTGTCCCTTAATTTTAGAACCGCTTGCACATATCATCAACCTGAGTCTAAGTTTAGGGCTCTTTCCCGAATGCTGGAAAATCGCCGCAGTGATACCGATACATAAAGATGGATCTAAATTGAACGCTTGCAATTACCGTCCGATATCGCTTCTTCCGGTGTTTTCTAAGATTCTTGAAAAAATTGTCAACAGAAGGTTGATAGATTTCTTGGAAAGACGCAACATCCTAACGCCCTTTCAGTTTGGTTTTCGTCGGAAAAAATCAACTGAGAATGCCGTAACACTTTTATTGGAAAATTTGACGTCATCTATCGACAGCGGCCAAAAGTGCATCGGGGTCTTTCTGGACCTGGCCAAGGCGTTTGATACCGTGTCCCCAAAAATCCTACTAAGGAAACTAGAAAAAATGGGGATACGAGGAACTCCTTTGGCCTGGTTCAAGAGCTATCTCTTTGGCAGGAAACAATTTGTATCCCTTGGTGGTCATATAAGCGACACCAAGAATACATATTTTGGAGTGCCACAGGGAAGCATACTAGGACCCACACTCTTTGTTGCATATATTAATGATATTGCAGACCTGATGACAGTACACAAGGATATACAAATTGTATGCTATGCTGATGATACGGCAATTGTGTTCCGTGGAGAGACCTGGGAGAGTGTTTTTGAGAAAGCCGAGTCTGGTCTGTCCTCTGTAGCTAACTGGCTTCATTCGAACCTCCTAACTCTGAACACAAATAAAACTAAATACGTTTGTTTCCAGAAAACCAAGGTTTCGAAACCTCCAGAGACGCACGAAATCAGAATTCACAAATGTTTGAACTTGAGCCTCCTGCAAACTCAAACATGCTCCTGTTCGTGCCCGAAAATAGAACGCGTTGCTGCTATTAAATACCTCGGAGTCACCCTTGATGAAATGTTGTCATTCAGGCCTCATATTGACGCTCTGTCGGGACGAGTCAGGAAAATTATTAATATAATGAAACTACTGCGAGACGGAGCGGACAAGGAGCTGCTCCTGATGGTCTATGTAGCTTTTTGCCAATCGATTCTATCCTACTGCATTCTTGCTTGGGGTAGCGCTGCAAAAACTTTCATGATAAAGATTGAAAGAGCCCAGAGAGCGGTTCTTAAAGTAATGTTCCGCAAGCCTTATAGATACCCAACCAGAACTCTCTACGCGGAATCGCAAGTACTAACAGTCCGTCAACTATTTGTTCAAAAAGCGGTACTCACATATCATAAAGTCGCTAGTCAAGCCTCATGGGACAACTCCATAATCAAAAAGCGGAGACCTGACGTAAAAGTGCCCCGTGTTAAGTCCGTGTTTGCAAGGCGTTTTAGTAATTTCGTGCTTCCGTTTCTATACAAACGCGCTATAAAATTTTGTGATCTAAGCGGTAGTTCATTTTATGGCGCTAAAGAGAAAGTAAAGAAATGGCTACTCACACTTGATTACGATGCTACTGAGTCTCTGTTTATCATACATACTTAATACATAATGACTAGCTAAAATAAATGAATTGAAATTCAAATTTACCAGAAACATGACCTTCACTACAATACCTGAAACTGCCCATACGCACGCACACGCACACACACACACACACACACACACACATACACACACACACCCACACACACATATACCTTTCGCTGTGTTTCCTTTCGTTGTCTATGAAATTTGTAATAACGCGGTCTAAATTAAATTAATGTACAAGTTCTCTACCATGTTTCGGTAATCGGCCTCAGTTTCCCGCGATACAGGCTAGCCCTAGTGCGGGGACTATTGTCAATCTAAATTTGTACCTACATATTTTAAGGAAAATAAATATTTTTGTATTTTGTATTTGTATTTTTTGTTTATTCGCCATTACAGAGCAGATCAAATAACCAATCTCATGGCTCTCAACTTTCCCACTGCTTCCCGAATTAACCCAACGAACCATGGCCAATGGTAATATTTCAAAGGGTTTCATATGAATGGACGTCCAAAATAAAACTACCAATAAAACCAACAAAATACATAATAAAGTGTCAGTTTTCGCCGTTTTCGTGAACTCATAAAGTGTTACTAGGGCTATTTTGAAGAAGGGCTCAAAAATAGATTTAACGGATATGCGAACGAGTGCGCCTACGCAGCACACCTTTACAACTCTTCTGTCCCGCTCTACCATATGAGTGGTAGTATGTTTGATTCAGTTTTTCACACCTACAGCCGTTTCAAGGAGGATTAGTTCGTAAAACGAATGAATGAATACAGAATAATTGTTTATTACGCAACTTTGAGGTGACGTGTTTATGAAACTAGGCGTTTTCTTTGGAAAGATCGGTAGTGGCTCCGCTCAAGAACACAGTTTGTTTGGTCGTGTGAGTAGGTAAGTAAGTACAAGGCGATTTGTGAATGTCACATTGAAGATTGAATAAGCAGTTGTCCTCAGATTGTATGCATAGAACAAAACAAAACATATGGCTAAAGATTGTGACGAATCGGAACCATCAAACACTTACAACGTTTCAGGCTTATTCGGATATCGGATATATATCGGAACCATCAAACACTTACAACGTTTCCTAGATTTGTACAAATGCTAAATAAAATAAATATCTTTCTTTTTAATCTGGCAAGTGCCTTTATTAACAAAAACGAATTACAAAATTACAATAATACTTTACTTTACACTACTACTACATAAAAAGCAATTAGAACATCCACAGATCCTTGAAGGTATAAGGCTAATATAGGCTAAAGATAATCCAAATGCTCAAATAAAATAAAATACTTAATTATATTTTAAGATAGATGATATACTACGCTGTGTACACAGATGAACGGCCCATAAATAGTATAGTAAGTATTTATTATCTTGAGACTCTAAGTAATACACTCGTACTTAGTATCGGGTTCGTTTGCCAAATAAATATACAATAGGTGAACTGACCTGCCTAAGATTAAAATTATTCTGACCGACTGTACTCAGAAATAACAAAGCAACGCAGACAGGTGCAAGAACAGACGATGAATAGATATCTAATCATTGTATAAACAATAACAGGTACGGGAGCTGATGATAAGATAATTTATAGTGAGAACTTGTTACAAAAAGAAACTAACGCATTTGCACATATTATATCCCTAGGGTTAATACAACTTACAACCTCCAAGACTCTGTAAATAATTATAGTTGTCTATGTCTAACAATGGACGTTACACATCTATAAATTCAGAAGAATTGTAGGTTGGATATATGAAAAGAAAATTTATAATGAAAACATAAATGAAACAAAATGGAACTTAAATGCGTTAGTTCCGTTTTTTAACAAGTTTTCCTATATTTGCATATATCTCTAGTTCAGGATTGATAGGATTTACAAGCTGTGAGGCTTCGGTAAGAAGTGCCAGTAGTTTGGGAGGACTATGCGTAACAGGTAAAGTAACATAAGAAGTAGATTAGGTTAGAAATTGTAGATAAATTAAATAGAACAAGTACCTACTAACAAACAGTAGGGAATAATCCATCGAAAACATAATATTACGTAAAAAATGTAACTCAATTAACCGTTTTTATGATTTAAAAGTTGAGGAATCCTACTAATATTATAAACGTGAAAGTTTGTGAGGATGGATGGATGGATGGTTGGATGGATGGATGGATGGATGGATGGATGGATGGATGGATGGATGGATGGATGGATGGATGTATGGATGTTTGTTACTCTTTCACGCAAAAACTACTGAACGGATTGAGATGAAACTTTGCAATAATATAGCTTATATATCAGAATAACACATAGGCTATAAATTATAATGATATTGCGTCAAAAATCTAAATATCACGCGGGCGAAGCCGCGGGTAAAAACTAGTCCAATATAAAAGCCTATCTATGTAATCACAAAGTTGGATACATGCTCCTAGCCAGAAAATCACCCATTGACCAGAATTCGAACCAAAACCGAATAAAGCCCCAAGAGACTTAAGCTAAATCAGCTGCATTTCTAGAATGAGACAAAAGCCTGATAAATGCGGTGATAAATACGACAGGCAAGTTGAAGTAATTTCAAGGAATCGCAAGAATTGGAGCCACTTTTTACCGACCACATGCATATTAATTGGCTTACATCACCAGCAATAATTAAAACGACCATAAATAGAGCAATAAGAGATAATTTAGCCTGTGGCTGCCAAGGTTATCTGTCTGCCTGCAAAACACTGGATGCAAAACGAGACCGGTTCTTTTGGCTATTTATATTCTGGAACTCGAAATTTATGACGAAAAACACGCGCTTCGGAGAACCGCTCTGCATTAGACATATTCTCAAGGCAGATTCGTTTTTTGATGCAAAATTTCAGAGTAAGTATACAGAATGTATATTTAGTGGAATGACTAACATAGCAAATATTTTGGTGAACACTAAAATATTTTACTAGAAAGATTTGAGAAAATAGTAGGTACTTACTACGCTTGCGTGTGTGCTTTTTAGGGTTCCGTACCTCAAACGGAAAAAACGGACCCTTATAGAATCACTTTGTTGTTCGTCTGTGTGTATATCAAGACTCTTTATCTTGGGAACGCGTAAAGATTTCGAGTTGAAAGGAGTTGTACCTGATTTACAAGGAACTCGGTATTAATATTCTAACCAAGATCATTTATTTTTTCTAGGAATGTACTTAAATTTGAAAGCTCCATGGAGTAATAAAAAATAATATATGGCCCTGCATTTTTTTTAAAATTGTTATTTTATAAAAGTATATTGGAAATCCAAAATAATATTTTCTACGAAAATAAATAGGGCAAGTAAGCGCTAGATAGCCCTTTCCGGGCTAAATCATTACACTAATGAATAAACAAATACAAACACAAGGGATTCACCTACAGTAAACAGTGCTAGATCTAGCTCCAAAAGGGCTAAGGTGGCAACACTGATCAAAAATCAAATTAATATTCAATTTCCTTTGACATTGACATTTCTATTATACTTTTTTTTTAAATTAGCTTTAAGTTTTTTCAGATTAGCGTGTTTCTTTACGAGATATCCGTTCCGTTTCACGTTACATACCCCAAATATATATTATCGATTTTCTAAATATTGCAGGGCTTTAAAAATATGTTTTTATCAGATAATAATTACAATTTGAATGCTCTTTATAAAACAGCAATCATTGATCTGGTTAGAATTTTTATTTATTTTAATACCGGTAACGGAACAAATCCTTTAAACTGTATACGTATATCTATGGTCTCTTGCAGTTGTGTAAAATAAAAACTTCTCAGTTATCGTTTAAAAAAGTTAGAGCCGTAATTTATGTCGTAAAAAATCGCACATTTCGACACAAAAAAATCAAAACCTACACTACTACTACGGGGGGTACTTCCCGTTGACATAGAACTATGAAATTTGGCGAGAAGCATTGTCTCAGAGAACACATATAGGAATAAATCTGAAAACAAAATTCACAAAATATGGGTTCAAAATTCAAAGTGAGTAAATCGTATCATGTAAGGTATCATATAGAAAAACTTAATTAGCACATGCTAAAACAGGTTTTTAATTATTTTAACAATGTGTAATTTCGACGTATGACAAGAAAAGTGAAAAAAAACTTTTTTGCGATGGTTATAGTATAGAAATTTTAAAAGCTTACTTCCCAATTTTGTGATTTTTTCTGGATTTGTGGGAACCCTTGATGTGCGAGCCTGACTCGCACTTGTCCGGTTTTTTTATAGTCCAGTATATTATGCATTTTATAGAGTAGTTTAAAAGGAATAATTATTTTATGCCGCCAAATATGCCATAACTGACTTCAACCGTGTCAAAGAAGATATAATTATACTACCGTGTACAAAATTCGAATACCTAGTTCGGATCAATGTATTTTTTACATTATTGTTGATTTTAGAATCTACTATCAAATAAAAATCATCAAAATCGGTTCGTAATTAGCGGAGTAATCGCGTAACATACAAAAAAACATACAGACGAATTGAGAACCTGCCTTTTGAATCCGGATGAAAATAATATAGAAGCAGTAGCAAACATTATACTCTATAAAATTTAACTTGATCTCTGCGACAGCTGTCAGAAAAATCACGCCTATGAAGTCCTGAATTTCTTAATAGTACAGACAGTACCTGTCAATGTCATAATTTATGGGCATGCCGATTAGTGATGGGCGACGAATGATCGTGACCACAGAGTTTTAATTAAAATATCGATAGTTTATACTGACGATATTTTAAATAAAACTTAATTTATCATTAATTTTATTGTATATTTTAATATCATAACATTTTTACATGTGTAATTAAATTAAACCCAATTATATGTTACATTAGCATCGATAATAGTGAAAAACATCGATAAATAATATCGTTACATTATTACGAGTATTTAATTAATATCATAACATTATTTACATGTGCACATACTTGATCTTAAATAATAGTAAGTAAATAAAATCCAATTTCTCACCTTCAACTATTCATTCGATTTCATTACAAAATTGTTTGAAAATCGATTTTTTCCACCACTATCTCAACTCTAAATATGTCAATATGTAACTGTCGCAGAGATCAAGTTAAATTTTATAGAGTATAGACATTATCAGAAACGTCAAAATGATGAATAAACAAATATGAAAATTGAAAAACCAGATACAACTAATATAAGCTAGAAATATGGAGATGGCTTTCTTACAGCTTGACGTTTTGATCTGCTATGGATAAACATTATTATAGCTTGACTAAGTATGTACTTTACACGATACTGACATACCTAAAGATAAAACAAGCACAGGTTACATAGGTCAGTAATAATTTGGATTTTGATACGGATATCATTGAGGTAAACCTCACATTACAATGTGGTTCATATCTTCAACTTGCGCCAATTTTTCCTGTAAGGAACGGAAATCAGTTAAGCACCTAAGTTTACGACTAAAATAACCAATTTAGTTTGGCCTTGGCTGGGTTTTATGATCCGTCGTTAACATTACAAGCAAAGTAATAAAGCAATCCGGAAAAACATGTTCCTGTTCGTCCAGAACTAATTTATGAAAGCTGAACTCTGTTGTTTAATACCATTTGGTAATGATAATGTCAATACCTTAGTCCTAAGGTTTCTGCTAAAACAATGGCTAAAACTTAGCGAAAAAATGTGAAATTGGATGGAAAATGACAATTTAGAGCAATGACATAAAATTCTACAAAAAGAATGTCGTTACAAAGTTAACCTCAACTTTACCAAGACAAAGTTACATATGAAGTTTAAATTATTAACGAGGTCTATTCTGCCCTTAGAAACTCAATAGCGGTATCTCAAGTAAATATAATTTTTGATTTTTCGATAGTATAAATTACGCACCTGATGGACTAAATTACGTTGAAATACACCAGCTCTAGATATCGCTCATGGATTTGCGAGAACGGCTGTTCTTGATTAAATTAAGTTTATTAAACTTAATTGAGTCAAGAACAGTTTCTTTAAACTTAATTTAGAGTTTAAGTTAAAATCGTATCCACAGAACAAGAGGTATCATTAAAGTTATTTAATCAAGAACAAACATTTACCTACCTGCTAATAGAAAGTCACCAAAAAGATTTCGGTATAAGAAACTATTATTGGTTTTATCTACGATATCTGAACTTTTTCTAACGAGGTAAGCTACAAAAAAATTTAGACTAGCAATAATAATTGGTCTGTTATCATAACTCAAAAGCCCCACCAAACAGATCTCAAACTCATCCGACCAATACCAGCACCTAATCAGCCCTAATAATTAAGTTCGTAAGGTAAGGTGGCTAACCCTGGTGTTAGTTTTTAAGCCTCCTGAAGACCTCTGACATGGCTAAACGTAAAGAACCGTGGTCGATCGAGCCATGACAACGCTCAGTTGTGAGTTGTGAATGTTACCTACTGCAAATACAGACCGTACCGAAAGTTGCTTAACTTTGATGATCGCTAGCTAAGAAAAACTTAGCCAAACTACGCTATGAGCGCTACAAAAGGTCTATAACAGATTATCATCATGATTCTATGAACTATTTCTAACGAGGTAGTTAAACAATTTAGACAAGCAATTTGTCTGCTTGCAGGTTACGTACTCAAATATAGAAGACCCACTAGACTGCTGACTCCCTAGACCAGCGAATCAGCCATGATGCAACTTCCTGATGAGAAGCCCAGTTGGCAGCCGGCAGGTGACCAAAATAACGTCATAGTAACTAATTATACCACCAGTCATTCGGGGAACTACTCGACAGTTGCCGCTTTTATTGTTTGTTTTTACGGCACATTTGTCTTGTGCTTCTAAAAGTTTTCTGGTGAAGGAGTAATTGAGATATTGGAGATGGTTGGAGAAATTTCACTGTTATTTTAATAGAGCATATTATTCGGACTGGGTTTCAGAGTACCCCTAACCCCTTATCAATGAACTCAAAGTAACTCTGGAGTACATATTTAGTCCGACTCTTGTCATTTTCTTTCTTTGACAATTTTAATGATCTTTTAACAGACAAAGCCCGGGTCTAGAGAGACTCTACTAGCGTCCTTGCTTGTTTTGTTGTCCTAAGTGTGTACCTACCTTAATTGTAAGAACTAAGCACTAAGCAACTACCTAATAAACTTTCGTAGCGAAAACAACTTCAACCAATCATTTGTAAGTACTTATAAAGATTTCAAATAGTGCTGTAGACTTCTCATGTTTTGTGTATAATATATGTACACGTGTAGTAAAGTTTAGTTCCACGCATCATTCTAAATTATCAAGACCCATTTCGGAGGTCACTTTATTATGGTCCTTCGGTATCTTATGTCACTGATGTGTAAATCAAGCAACTTTGCATCCAAAAGCAGGTCACATCCTGTGTCCATCCTCGATCTAACTTGGTGATTTCATTGCATATGCATCATCTACAACCTGAACCACCCGAGACCCTGACTTCAAGACTGACACTTGCTACATGTATAATCGGGCCGACATCGATCGATCAGACTGTTAAATGGAATACCTATATGTAGAGCAATGTTTGAAAAAATCAGATCGGCTTTTGCTAGGCTGGGCGGCAACAAACTGGCACGTTCGGAAAAGCCAGGTGACAAAACTGAGTGTATGTAGATGAGTGCTGACAGCTGCGACGCGCGGAGAAACGCGTGACGGCCGAATGAAAGCCGATTGGACTTAATGGAACTTCCCAATCGATGTCGAGATCGGCACAAGCTGAGTGATGCCGAACAAGTCTATTACTTAGCGGTTTCGGGTCGGCTTTGTCGGAAGACAAATTCTGCCGAACCGACTGTCCCGACCCGCTTATGTATGTAACAACCCTGACGTAAAACCATTAGACATGTTTTGCACGAACAACAAAATGACTAATTTATTCTATGTATCGCATTGAATAACAGCTGTGAAATGACCTTTTGAGTGGAGGAAAAAATGCCTGTCTGGCACGAAATGGCAAGGTCTTGTTAGAAATATTAACAAAATACAATGACTCTAGGTATCTGCGACAATATGTAGAGTAAATATTCGGGATCTTGTAAACATAAAGGCTATGTGATGCTCAGAAGTGGGAGCATGAACCTCTTCCCACATAAAATATGGTTGGAAAACTTCATGTATAGGAGAACATTAGATCTTCCAATGGAAAACTGTTTTCATGAAGTCTACCATCGAGTCCATCGCTGTTTGATGGTAGTGGCAATTTAAAATAGATTTGCCTACGGTCTTGCAAAAGACTTAGAGCTTGCCATAGGATTCGAACTAAAGAATGATTTCTGAATCCTTCTTCAACCGTAACTTTTTTTACAGAGGCTTACTTCTTTAATTGTGGTTTCAGTGTTAGGTCATCGAATATTTTAACCGCAATAAGAATAAAGTAAATGAGTACATAATTCAAATACGAGGTAAATAAAATGACTTTGATAAAAGTCGCACAAAGAAAAATAATGGTAACATGATGTCATCGACATTACGTTTCAGCAACTAATTTTGGTAGCAAGTGCAAAATGGAGTGATGCACCAGTCGTCGAGCAAACGGGTTTTAGAAGTATACATGTACTATTAATTCTTTTGTCACAGAAGAATTAATAGTTCTGTGTATACAGCGAATTCACTTCAACAAATGCCAAATAAATATTTGAACTTTAGAGTTCCTAAAGATTTTTATAGATGTATTTATGCAGAATACTTATATTAAAAATAACGAAAAAAACATTAAAAATACTTGCAAACTGGCAAATAAATAGACAGACACTAGGGTAAAAAGAAGCGTAGAATAGAATGGTAACCACTCAATAAAAGTGTTAATTTTAGACTTAAGATGAAGTGTGTGTTACGATGAATATTGATCCAGAAAAATATGTCGTGATTCGTAGTCAAATACATCAAAGTTACTGACATATTCCCTTTATGTGAAAATATAATGATATAATAAGAAAATCCTATTCATATTATAAACGCGAAAGTATGTGAGTATGAATGGATGTTTGTTACTCATTCATACAAAAACTACTGATTGGATTGAGAAGAAACATTGCATAATGCTTATACATCAGAATAACACATGGGCTATAATTTATAATGTCCGATGAATCGGACCGAGAAGCCGAAAGTCAACGCGACACCGATGACTCGGACGAGCGCCCGCTGGCCAGTCTCTGCAACGACAAGAGTGAAGCGTTTCTGTCCTTTTACGACGCGCTCGTTCGTTTCCGGAACCACGTCGCGAATGAACACAATCGCCGCTCAGAAACGGAATCGAGCGAAGACGACCGAGAGAAGATTATGGAAGAAACTGGAGTGGAAGCTTACGATGATCTATCTCACAGAAACCGGCGACGATCGCGACTCGATCTCGCCACGCGGCAGGAGATAGCGACCGCGCGGACCCGCACTGACGACGGACGGATCGTCTATATCTGCTCTATATGCGGGAAACGTTTAAGCTCGGCACATACCCTAATATTCCACCGTCGAATTCATACAGGCGTGTGCCACATCTGCGGCGCTCAATTCCGCACAGGATCGGGTCTTCAGAGACATTTACAAGAAACTCACGAGCGAAGGCGTCGAGTCGCGTGCCGCACGTGCCAGCGGACGTTCGCGAACGCGCAGAACCTCAAACAACACACACGGATACATACAGGGGAGCGGCCGTTTGAATGCGGGGTGTGTGGCAAACGGTTCGCGCAGAGCGGCACCTTGCACGCTCATCGGGCCGTGCATAGGGAAGCTAGGCCGTTTGTTTGTGCGGAGTGCGGGGCGGCTTTTAGACTGAGAGGGGGGCTAGTGAGGCATAGGGCGAGGCATGCGGGACTCCGCGCGCCGTGCCCAAGGAACTCGTTACCACGTGATTCGCGCTCGGCGGGGGAAACGCGGCCGCATGCTTGCCAGCTCTGTCCCGCCGCGTTCCGAGCGCGACGGGCCTTAGCGCACCACCAGCGGAGACTGCACCAGCTGCCCGCGCAACAGCTGCCGATGCAAGCCACGCTAGACAGTCTGCCGCCACCTTATTAACTCGGTTTTTACGTGACTATGTCTTATGACCGTTGGCCGTGGGGTGCCGGCAGAGTAGAATAGCACCCCCCTCTAGTACCAGGTGTCGTAAGAGCCGACTGAGGTACAGCGGAACCGACTAATGGCGGTATAACCATTCAAATAAAAACGTAGCTAAAATGGCACAGGGCAGGGATGGGGAGCAGCATCTCTGTCGCGAAGCTACGTTTTCTGCGATCGCCACCACGCTTGCCCAGCGCGGCGATTATGGGCAAATACCCCCAATATATGGCAAAAACAGATAGACCAGGCCCCCAGTCCCCAGCAGCTCCGCTAGCCCGGGGCTACGGTAGCGGCTCCGGTAACGGCGGAGAAGGGGGTGCTAAGAATCCCTGGCAGACGCCCGGCTACCACTCCCGCAAACGACGACTGGCCCTGGTAACACACAACGTGCGCACAATGAGGACTGACGAGAGGATTGCTGAGCTGGAAGAAGAGTTGAGTAGGTTGCGTTGGGATATTGTGGGGTTGTCTGAAGTCCGTAGAGAGGGAGAGGACACGATAACTCTGAAATCCGGCAACCTGCTCTACTACCGGGAAGGTGACCAGCGGTCCCAAGGTGGTGTCGGTTTTCTCGTTCATAAGTCCCTCGTTAACAACGTTATCACCATCGAAAGTGTGTCGAGCAGGGTTGTATATCTAATACTCAGAATATCGAAGAGGTATTCGCTGAAGGTCATTCAGGTATACGCACCGACCTCGTCACACCCAGATGACGAAGTGGAGACTATGTATGAAGACGTAAGTCAGGCCATACATACGTCTAAGACCCACTTTACTGTTGTTATGGGGGACTTCAACGCAAAGTTGGGCAAAAGAAGCGATGATGAGCTGAGAGTGGGGCAATTTGGATATGGACAACGGAACCCCAGGGGCCAGAGGCTGGCTGACTTTCTGGAGAGAGAGGAACTCTTCATGATGAACTCTTTCTTCCAGAAGCCGCCTCACAGGAAGTGGACCTGGATGAGCCCCGATGGTTCCACCAAAAATGAGATAGACTTCATCATGACCACTGAGAAACGGATATTTAATGATGTCTCCGTGATCCACAGAGTGAAAACCGGTAGTGATCACAGAATCGTAAGAGGCACATTGGATATTAACGTTAAACTCGAAAGGTCACGCCTGATGAAGTCTACGCTCCGGCCTACTCGTGCCCATATCCAGAACCCCGAGAGCTTTCAGCTCGAGCTCTCAAATCGCTTTGCTTGCCTGGAGAACTTTGCGTCGGTGGACGAGATTAACAACGGGCTCGTAGAAACTGTCCAGGCGGCGGGTGCTAAATTCTTTAGACCCCGTCGTACAAATAGACCTCAAAAATTTTCCGATCAAACTCTAAATCTTATGGCCGAACGACGCTTACAGAGACTGCAGTCTTCCGATGATGCAAAGTCATATAGGCAGCTCAATAGACAAATTTCAAAATCCGTGCGGCGCGACATTCGTCTCTTTAATACTAAACATATTAAAGAGACAATAGAGCAGAACAAAGGCTCCAAAGTGTTCGCGAGGAATTCGTCTATTGGGCAAAGTCAGTTGACAAAGCTGAAGAGAGAAGATGGCAGTGTAGCGTCGACCAAGGCAGAGGTATTAGAGGAGATCGAAAGGTTCTATGGACAGCTATACGCTTCGGTCGCTAAGCCTGTTAGCAGCGCGGCCAAAGATCCAAGAGCCAAGCTGACCCGACACTTCACCGAAGATATCCCGGACATCAGCCTGTACGAGATTAGAATGGCCCTGAATCAGCTTAAAAACAACAAGGCGCCGGGTGACGACGGTATCACATCAGAGCTGCTGAGAGCGGGTGGAACACCGGTACTAAAAGTCCTCCAGAAGCTTTTCAACACCGTCGTCCTCGAGGGCATCACGCCAGAAGCATGGAACAGAAGCGTGGTGGTGTTGTTTTTCAAGAAAGGTGACAGCACCTTATTGAAGAACTACAGACCCATCTCACTTCTGAGCCATGTTTATAAGCTGTTTTCAAGGGTCATTACGAACCGTCTCGAGCGCAGGCTTGATGACTTTCAGCCTTGCGAACAAGCCGGTTTCCGAAAAGGCTTTAGCACCATGGACCACATTCATGCGCTGCGGCAGGTTATACAGAAGACCGAAGAGTATAATCTGCCACTTTGCTTAGCGTTTGTGGACTATGAAAAAGCCTTTGATTCGGTCGAGACATGGGCTGTGCTTGAATCTCTCCAACGATGCCGTATTGACTATCGGTACATCGAAGTGTTGAAGTGCTTGTATAATAACGCCACTATGTCAGTCCGAGTACAGGAAGAGAGCTCCAAGGCGATCCCTTTAAAAAGAGGCGTAAGACAGGGAGACGTAATTTCTCCGAAACTGTTTACGACTACTTTGGAGAACGCCTTCAAGCTCCTGGAATGGAAAGGATTCGGCATCAATATCAATGGCGAATACCTCACTCACCTTCGGTTTGCCGACGATATAGTAGTTATGGCAAAATCGATGGAAGAGCTCAGCACGATGCTCGAAGGCCTCAATCGGGTTTCTCAACAGGTGGGTCTTAAGATGAACATGGACAAGACGAAAGTCATGTCTAATTCCCATGTTTTACCCACCCCGATTTCTGTTGGAAACTCGGTTCTTGAAGTCGTTGACTCGTACGTCTACCTAGGACAAGTAGTCCAGTTAGGTAGGTCCGACTTCAACAAAGAGGCCAATCGCCGAATCCAACTCGGCTGGGCAGCGTTCGGAAAATTGCGTAGTGTCTTCTCGTCCGACATACCTCAGTGCCTCAAGTCGAAAGTTTTCGACCAGTGTGTGTTGCCAGTGATGACTTATGGCACAGAAACGTGGTCTCTCACTATGGGACTTATTAGTAAGCTCCAAGTAGCCCAACGAGCTATGGAGAGGGCTATGCTCGGAGTCTCTCTGCGTGATCGAATCAGAAATGAGGAGATCCGTAGAAGAACCAAAGTTACCGACATAGCCCAACGGATTAGCAGGTTGAAATGGCAATGGGCAGGGCACATAGCGCGGAGGACTGATGACCGGTGGAGTCGAAAAGTTCTCGAGTGGAGACCACGTACCGGCAAGCGCAGCGTAGGACGTCCACCCACAAGGTGGACAGATGACCTCATTAAGGCCGCAGGATCGCGCTGGATGCAAGCCGCTATCAACCGGTCTTATTGGAGATCCATAGGGGAGGCCTATGTCCAGCAGTGGACGTCTTTTGGCTGATGGATGGATGGATGATATAATTTATAAAGATATTGCGTGAAACGAAGTCAGACGCCGCGTCAGCTAGTAAATAATATAAGAAAGAAACATAGTACAAGTAATTTTTATAAGAACGTTTGAGAATAGAACCAGAACAAGTCGTTCACTAAGTATATAAGACTGGCAGAAAGATTGGATGACCCTATAATTATACTAGAGCCAGAAAGCTTGAAGCGAGAAAGAACTTTTTTTTTTTTTTTTTTTTTTTTTTTAAATGACAATACTACACTACTACTACATAGAAAGCAATTGGATCATCCACAGACCCTTGAAGGTCTAAAGATAATCCAAGTGCTCAAGCCCACTGCCAGTTGGCAGCGTGCCCAGCATGCTGGCAGAAAGAACTTGAAATGATCCATACAATATTCCAAATTGTATAATTTTAATTTTACTAATCTCTTGGCATTGTATACTTATCACATTAATTTGATGTATTTTTTTTGTTTGAATTTTTATTTTTCAGTTTTCCTTAAATTTTTTTTTAACCCGTTGGAAGACGCTGGGAATCAGAATTTCTTATTGTCAAAAAAAAATATAACTAAAACATAGTATACAGTAAGTACCTATACAGTTTATGTAGTTTAGATTATGTGAATCTTGTATTTAAAGGTAGTCAATAAAGGCACTTGCCCTATAAAAAAGGTAAGTACCTAAATTATCAATATCACGTAAATATGACAAAAATGTTGATAATGATTAATGTGAAGTTACAGTGGACTCATGTTGGATTCAACAATGGATTTTACTCGTAGAATATTATGAGAACTATTTGTATAGTTTAGTCACGTCTATGACATACACGTATCTTGTATGAAGCTGTTAATGGAATACCAATATATTCTGCCATATATTGGAGCAATAACGAGTTTTCGGCAGATTTGCATATTATTTGCGAGAGATAACGGAACCGAAGATAAAGTTTAATAAAATAAAAAACTGGAATATGCTATGTATAAGAAATTGGCTAGGCTCTAATTTAAGAAAAAATATATAATTTTGCATGTTCATACCTAACACCCAATGGTGTTATGAACACAAAATTAATTTAAAAAATCATACCGATGACCTATACAGGGTTATTCCTAATCAATTAGCATCCTTTTAGGGGGTTATTTTGTACATCAAAATTAAAAACTTTCAATCTGCGACTGTTTGCCAAAACTCAAAAAAAATCAGCTGTTCCATACATTTTCTCGCGGGTGAACTATATTTTCCTATGGGACAACAGTTTTTTTTTAATTTGACAAAAGTCGCAGAACAAATGTTGTTAGTTTTGATGTACAGAATAAGCCCCTAAAAGGATGCTAATTGATTAGAAATAACCCTGTATATACGCTATACCGCACTAATCACTTTCAAAAATCACAAAAACAAGCAATACGTACTCTACAATCACTTAAACATTGTTTTAGTCTCAGTGTAAGTTATTCACAAGTCTACAATTTGTTTTATATGTGTTACGTCATGCACTAAAGTTTATCTTGTTACTTTCTAAAATCCTATGTCACAATTTGGCTAAAAAATTAACAAACAACCCAGACTGCTTGACCGAAAAAAATCTTGCTAAAAATTATATTTGTTGAGATCATTTTTTACTACCTAGCCGTTACTTTCATATTTATTACATCTCCAAAATTTTATATAATAGAGACTACCTATCATATAGAAGAAATCAAATGTTAAAGTTCTCCGTAAAAAAATTTATACTTAAACATGCAACGATATGTTGTATTAAAAAAACATTCAAATTCTTTTTTTTTATGATTCTGAACCCCTACTTTTCTATGACTAGCCATCTTCCAAAAAGTAAAATGAATCTGATCTGAACGTATTTATCTGCCGATCCTAAAATCTTTTTGCAAAAAAAATACTTCTAAAGTAGTTCCATTTTGTCAGAATCCATTATCAGGGTCAGTTGTTTTGTTTCGATAAATGATGTTGTTCAAAGAATTTTGCCTTAAATTATGATGTTCAAAGAGTTGAAGGGAAGATCCGCTGATGTCAGATTTTATATATATTCTTTTAAATTTTAAATTCCAAGACCTACATTAGTTTAGCAGCTATGATCCATATCGATGTGAGGTGGCTCCGTGCCAGGATTTAATATTAGCGCCTCGGATTGGATGATGTCATCACCGTTCTGTTTACGCTACAACGCGAAATCTGTATTGTTTCGGCTGTTTAGCAACCGTGAGCTGAATGTTAAGGTATTTGGAATAATTGCACTTCTTGTATGTTTGGGTAGCGTGCTTTATTTCATCTGTTTGCTTGTATTGAATGCTGATCTTGTGCTTTGCAGTACAGTACATGTGTTATTTAGTTAGAATTGGAATCGTTACTGACTATTACAGACTTCTCGCTTTATTCATAAGAAAGTTTCACAAGAAAATTGAATTGTGGCATGAATAGCTTCGTGAAAAGGATTATGTATTTTTGCTCGAATTAGCGCATAGCGGGGCTACTAACGTGTGTCTCCAGGTATTGACCCAGTGAGCGTAATATATATGTTATAGTCAGTGATTAGTCCATTATTATGTATAATAACTGGTTATTATACATAATAAATAATCTGCTTAGTAAATGTGATAAATTAATCACATTAACTAGTTATTATTCATAATAACCAGTCAGGCATAGTAAAAGTAGTAACTTTTCAAAATGGCATCTTTCAAGTAGCAGAATGTTTTAGTTAACGTAATATTCATTTAGTTGTTTATTGTTTACCAATTGTTGTTTCAACTAGGGTTTCGCTTTGTAAGTTTTTTTTACAAAGCTATTTGCTTCTGGCACTTCACCGGCCGATGACGTGGCACGCTCGCTTTGCTCGCTCGGCATGTGCGTTGTTTGTCGTGTTCTAACCTAACCTATTTTTTGTTTCACACCTAATATATCAAGGCAGTTTGCTTCTAGCACTTCGCCGGCAGCTGCCGGGGCACGCTCGCTTTTCTCACTCTGCTTGTGCATTGTTTGTCATGTTCTAACTTAACCTAACATACTTTTTGTTTCACACCTAATCTATCATGGCGGTTCGCTTCTGGCACTTCGCCGACCGCTGCCGCGGCACGCTCGCTCGGCTCGCACGTTGTTTGTCATGTTCTAACCTAACATATATTTTGTTTCACACCTAATCTATCAAGGCGGTTCTCTTCGTGCACTTTATTAGAACATAATAACGTAATTTTTTTAACTTTTTGAAAGTTTGTGGTAAAAATGATTATTATTTCTTAGAGCAAAGTCAAATAAAACTTTATAAACTTAGTTAAAAATGTTTTTATCACATTAACTAAGTCGTCCCATATATTATACTAGCTGACCCGGCCACGCGTTGCTGTGGCAAAATAAATTAAAATTGCGACTATAATTTGAAATTTAAACTATCCTATCTCTCAAGTTAGATCGAACTGCACATGGTGTGCGAATTTTATTAGATATAATCGGTTAAGTGGTTTAGGAGTCCATTGAGGACAAACATTGTGACACGAGATTTATATATATTAAGATATAATAACTAGTTAAAGTGATTAATTCAGTGCCATTTATCACTTTCACTGAATCAAGTATTAATTATACATAATCGCTGGTTAGTATACATATTAACTAGATTAATCACTTTGACTGTAGACTTTGACTTTGGTGGATACATTCGTTCATTCGTTACAGCCATAAGACGTCCACTGCTGGACATAGGCCTCCCCTAAAGATCTCCAATAAGGTCGGTTGGTTGCGGCTTGCATACAGCGCAATCCTGCGGTCTTAATGAGGTCTTAATGTGGTGGATACATTACCTGATGAATACCGCAGAAATTCGCTGGAAGCGACCAACTGATCCTTTAGGAAATGTAAATATACCTACCAACCTAGATAGTTTCTGCAGTATATGTCTTATGACTAAGACGATGTTTATAATGAAATAAGTCTGATTACAGGTTGAAATTGATTTGATTTACCAAATGGAGCTACTGAGCTAATAATTACTCCTGTCACAGCTGTGTTGTTAGTACTTACTCATGTTTGACTACGTGACATTACTAGTCAATACAACAGATTTATTGGTATATCATTTCAATAACACAGGTCTGAGAATGGTGCCTTGCGCCAGTCATGAAGCTTTAAAGCTTATCTTTTTTAAAATATACTCTGGCGTCATGGTCGACCTCGACTCACACTTGCGGTTTCTTCGGACATCCTATTGTTGTTTACTTGTTTTTTACAGTTAAATCTTTAATAATAATAATTTTATGTGGCTTACACGTACAGAGTAATGATTTAAAAAGCCTTGGACAATTCATAAGGAGAAAAAAATACGGAGATATTTCGGTGTAAATGATCTCATCGCTAAATCCTCAATTTGCAAGCTATGCGACGAGCTTTTACCAGATTTATGCTAAAAGATACTGGCCATTAAAATGTAACTCGTGTTAAATTTTACTCTGTATCGTGACTGAACTCAAAACAATCCATAATTCTGCGTGATAGTGACGCATCTTGCGGTGATGGTGTGAAGTGAACACACTGTTTTCTCGAAGTTATTGAAATAGCCGTGAGTATTTGGAACAAGGCTCTTTGGGTTTGGATCCTGGAAATCTGAATCAGACAAATTAAGACGATTCAATAATTTATTGACTTATATGATTTACACAAGTCCCAATGCCATACTTAAATACTTATGATGGTTCTAGTACTTAGGCATCATAAAGAGGGAAAACCGGTTTTGTGCGTTTGTTTATAATGTGCTCCAGATAGGTAACCTTTGATACCCCTTGAGAATTGAGTAGTGTAAAAATAGATCCGAATAGATAACATCTTTCTTAGTTGTCGGTTAAGACGTTTCAGTATGTAACTATTATATGAAAAACTTTTATACTATGAGACAATCAGTTAAAACTATAATATTTGCTGTCGGTTAAACGTTTACGAGCTGAGGTGGTCTGTAATTTTCCATACAAACGTATTGCGCTGTTTTCTTTCTGGAAAATGCTTTAAGAGTTACAATTTTTTGCCATAAAATTAAATTTAGCTGTTTGAACTACCCTGTCTTTTCATTTTTTTGATAAATTAATTATCAGGCAAAATATGATCCTTCAAAGTCTCAAAAAAATTCACCATTTTTACCGACGTCTTTAAAGACCCACCAGAATAAACTTATTAATTTCTAACAAAATATGAAATGACATAATCATAAACACATATTTTTTGTAAATTTTGATATAAAAAAATACTTGATTAATTTAGTGTTTGATGAAGAAAACAGCGTAATACGAAACGTTGTTTTGCCAAGATTTTTGTAGGTATAAATTGCTCTGAGCTGCAATTGTCCCTATCGCACGATGCGGAGGTAGGGTTGAGGTGAGGGAGGTTCAAACCTATACGTACACATGCACTAGGGATGTAGTAATAGACGATATTTTTGTCGATGCTCTAGTGATGTCCATCGATATCGATGTTTATTAAAAATATTAGTTAATTTTTCAAATCTTGTAATTTTACCGATGTATCTTTGTTACTTTTGAAGAAAGAGATCTTATGTATGGATGCGTTTAGTTACTGCGACTTATTGCAGCGACTACACAATTCTGTGTAGTAATTTTTTAGTTTATATATATCGTGTTGTATCGGCAGACATCTAAATGGTTTAGGTGCAGAATGACCAATTCTCATAATGCCCAACTAATCCGGGAATGCTCAATTCTGCGAATGCTTAATTCTATTTAATTTAATGGCAACATAATTTCAATTAAAAATTTCCTAAAAAAATCTTACTTTAAGAGATTTGTGTATTTGTTTAAAATAACCAAAACTACTTTTTTGATAATAAATCAGCTAGATCGCAAATTTTACGTCCGCAACATAAATTCAATATTAGTGTAGTACAAGTAAATAATACTTTGTATCATCAAAATTCATCTAATACAGCCATAAAAGTGTACAATAGTCTACCTCTTCACATAAAATTTTTAGATGCAAACAAATTTAAACATAGCTTAAAAAATGGCTCGCTGAAAATACCTTATATAGCATGAAATAATATTATGTATGTACAAATTCTGACTGATACGAGTAACTATGATCTCATGTGTATAATTATATAGGTCTTTATGTCATACTTAGTTATGGTTATATAATACATACAATATGTTAGTTGCTCCAATAGTAAAACTTGCCTTGCACACTCTGTGCTTTAATTACCGGTGATTTTTTATATGAAAATGTGATTTTCCCATTTGAAATTATTTTGCCATTTTGAGAATTGTGCATTCGTAAAATTGAGCATTCTTGGAACTATGTGCCATTATACTTACTACTTCATTCATTACATTATATTACTGCGTCTAAACCGAAATAATAGTTCTAATTAGGAAAATCACGTGCTCTCTAAAAATATATTATAACTGTAACATATAAATCTATCCTTAGTCCACCTAAGGCAAAAAACGTTCTATGCTTGCCAGTACGTGAGATCCATTTGAGAAAATAGCCCCATCGGCTATCCGTTCATTGAACTATGTGCCTTGCCATCTGTCATATTAACTTGCCAATCCACTGAGATTTGCTAAAAAGTTCAATTAGTAGTGCTTTAAATGCTTTAATCTAATAATAAATAATAAGTAGTGTATGTTCTATCCTGTATTACTATTATATGTGCCCTACCCACTGCTGCTTTAATTAGCTAATTGTTTCAATTTTTTAAACGTTTTTAAAGTAGAACCAAAGTATGACAAGCTGTTCTCTAAACAGTAAACCTCGCATCTGTTTAATTGAATCCTCAATTATTTTTATACTATGGGACTAATTTCGGAATGCAAATACGGCGATAGGTACCTACAATATGAAAGGCAAGAAGTTTTAGATTAACGAGACCCTATTACTAAGACTCCTCTGTCCGTCTGTCCGTTGGTCACTAGGCTGTATATCACGAACCGTAAAAGTTAAACAGTTACAATTTACACAGATGATGTATTTGTTCCCACTATAAAAACAAAACTAAAAATAGAGTTAAATAAATATCTATTTCAACCGTGTAGGTACAGAATTCGCGAATAGTGCGCACGGATCGATTATTGTTGATTTATCAAAAATGGCTCAGCCCATTTCAATAAAATTTAAATGGGATCAATATCGAAGTATATTCTTTCCAATGAAAAAAATTCTAACAAAGAATTATCAAAATCGTCAAATTGAGTACCTCCTCCGTTACGTCGGTCAAAAAATAGAACGAAATAAATATTTTTTCATACCATACAACAGACGTGATTTTTTGCACGATTTTTATTAATGTACACAAAAGGTAGACGCTTGAAATATTCTCAGAATATTTAGTAATATAATATATCAATATATCATGTATATAAATGTATCAATTTAAAAAATATATAATTGAATCGAAATAATTGGCTCTCATACGGTATGAAACCTTTCGAGCGCGACTCCAACTTGCATTTGGGATATTTATTATAGACCGTAGAAGAACGACGTAATGTAAGATATTTCCATAAAAAAATAATTCATTTATATTTAAAAAGAAGTAATTCCAGTAAAAATATATTATGTAAACTGCAGCGCCTACAGATATCAAATATCCAATTGTATATGATGTTAGTTAGGTACATATTACGTTTTTGTCAAACAATAATTATTTGAAAGAAAATAAATTAGCATATAAAGAAAAATTAACCCATGTCACAAATAATGTAGCTTTCTAATGGCAGAAAAATAAATAATCATTAAAATAATTAATCTTTTTGTTTGCTATCGATCGCCTATCTGCCATACCTACTAGGTAACCAGAGCATAGTTACGTAGAATACGCGCAAGATAGCTCTACGTACGGCCAAAATCAGGAAACAATTCAATGCTGCCAGGGAATACAGAATACGAGTGATATAACGTACGTGGCGCCACGACTCTCGCGCAGAGTTATCTTGCGCGCACTCTACGTAATATCATATTTTGCTACAATTCAAAATAAAATATCGGTCGGCCAGCGAGTTCGTTGGGGCGCAGGTAAGGTGCGGGGAGAGTTCGAGCGCAGTACGCACACAAATACAATTGCGTCACCACACACATTGAAGCTCCCTGGTTTGGGCGCATCGCGACGGCAATAGTTTAGTCCAAATACCTATTTCTCAATTTCCTCGTCACTAGTATATCGCCTTAAGTATGTAACCATTATGAATAACTTTTACTATGAGGCCAACCTTAAAACCACAAAAATATTAGCTGTTTTATATATTTGGTCAAAGGTCTTTTGGATGGAAAAGAAGTAGAGTACTTACACTCTTTGTAAGTCCCTGTACTTTTCGTTATTTATTGCAAATGTAACACCTTGTAGGTAAGTATCTAAATTTGACTAGGTATTTGGCAGCGATCACCAAAGTTAAGCAACTTTCGCCACGAGCAGTCTTCGGATAGGTGATTGCGGGTAGCATTTACAACTGAGCGCTACCGTAGCTCGGATAATAAGTGAAATTATAGGCCCCGCCCTCCTACCGCCTAAGCAATAGCAATCGTAATAGCAATCGTTTATGACTTCAATTTAGTCATTTGGCACCGCCTATGTGACGTTAGCCATCAAAGTTGTTCATTCAACGATTGCTTTCGCAATCCGCACAAAGCAATTGATTGCTAACGTCACATAGGCGGTGCCAAATGACTAAAATGAAGTCATAAACGATTGCTATTACGATTGCTATTGCTTAGGCGGTAGGGGGGCCGGTTGTATTTAATCGTTTAGCCATGGCAAAGGCTTTCAAGAGGCTTAAAAACTCTACCTACCTATACCATACCTAGGCCTATACAAACTTACTTAAAGTACCTTAGGTATTTGCTACCTACTACATAAGTAATACCTATTTAGCCTTTTTACAAGTCTGAATAATTGTTTGCTTTAGCAATACATTCAGCTATTGATTCACAGGTCGTGCAACATTGCGGTTTGGGTGAATGTTCGTTGATGCACTTTATTGGCGACTCAGAGCCAGGATTTTCTGAACATGATGTCATGCTTGACCGGGTAGATGACGTCATACGCTTTCATCTTAGTGTTAGTGTTGAAAGTCAATATACAGAGTCAGTGTAATCAATTATGATCTTACCTATACTAAAGCATCTTAGTGGCCTGTAACAGTGGCCTAATTATAACGAAATGTTGAAATAAAACAGCAGAAAGAATCACTAAGTATCCCGCCAGTTTTTGACACTTGTTTTGTATCTAGTGATGGGGCATGCCAGCTTGCATTTTAAACTAAAAACTAGTGTTGTGTCCATGTCTCATCACAGATTATAAAATGGGTGCGTTTACAAAACGCCACACCATGTTTAATATCGGATTTGTCTCGATTGGCAAATCCAAACCATCCATTGATAACAGCGCAGCGCAACCGACTTGTGTTTCAATTTTGATCTCAGGACTTTTTATTCTAGGCTAGCGACCCGCCCCGGCTGCACACGGGTGTTATAAACCTTCCTCTTGAATTACTCTATCTATTAAAAAAACCGGACAAGTGCGAGTCAGGCGCGCACACCGAGGGTTCCGTACAAATCCAGAAACTTTCACAAAATTGGGAAGAAAATTGTTAAAATCTCTATACCATCGACAAAAAAAAGTTTTTTTTTCGCTTTTTTCGTCATACCTACATCGGAAATTACACATTGGCAATAAAGCTCGAAACATACTATCGGACGCAGCTTACGGACGCGACTGACAGCCGCGACTGATAGGTATCTAGACTATGAAAGTACACTGAGCCGTGCACACTATCGGACATAAGTCGCGGACGTCACCTTCGGACGACCTGGAGCGTTCGGACGTCCGAGAGCGATCTGGCGCGCCGGATGTTTTAAGACTGTGCACATTGCTAAGTCGTGGCTGTCAGTCGCGTCCGTCAGCCGCGTCCGATAGTATGTTTCCGGCTTTAAAATAATTAAAAACCTGTTTTAGCATGTGCTAATGAAGTTCTTTTATACGATACCTTACATGATACGATTTACTCATTTTTTGTTCGAACCCATATTTTGTGAATTTTTAGGCTCTATTTTTTTGTGATTTAAATAAAAATGTAGTATACCTACAGATTTATTCCTATATGAGTACTCTGAGACAATACTTATTGGCAAATTACATAGTTCTATGTCAACGGTAACTTAAAGATATCTAGTTAAATTTCAACTAGATATCTTTAAGCGTTTCCAAGATAAAGAGTCTTGACATACATACAGACGGACAGAAGGTCAAAAAAGTGATCCTATAAGGGTTCCGTTTTTTCCTTTTGAGGTACGGAATCCTAAAGACGCATCATAACCGTTGCGTAGTTTTAAAGATATAAGCATAGGTATAGGCATAAGCCCATTCGTGGATTCTCGTACTGCTATCGAATTTCTTCAATAGACGTAGATGCCGAATTATACAAGTTGGCGGACTTGAAGTTGAAATCTGACTGAAGCTCACAGAAAACTTCGCGTTCTTTGGTTATTGCATACGAGCTTCGCGTTGTTTGGTTATTGCATACGAGCTTCGCGTTCTTTGGTTATTGCATACGAGCTTCGCGTTGTTTGGTTATTGCTCGTAGCTTGTTAGCTTGTAGCTATAACTTCACATCTACCGACTTGTTTGATTCGGTCTATATTAGGTAGCTATATGCAGAGTTATTCAAAATGTTTTCCATCACTGAAAAACTGAGGTTAGAGGTAAAATTACCTTTACAAGTAACAAAAAAAATAAGTACTTCCATTGCCACCACTGCGGAATCGTGCGTGCACGATAACGGCTCTTATTTTGATTTGGAGAGCCTATGTTCAACAATGGACGACCTACGGCTGACGATAATAAATCACCATTCGCAGACGCTCAGTGAGCTAATTACAAAGAGGTTTGTAAACTTTTCATTGATATGACGAAACAATGAATGAATGAATACAGAGTGGTGTTATTTACGCAAATAAGATAAAGCACGCTTTACATACCTAGGTGGAGCTGATTCATTAAACGTTCATTGAATAGGGTTACAGAACTACTTCAGAACATTGATAGGTAATTATCGGACCTTGGTACAACCTGCAGTGCTTTATTAAGTGCTAAGTAGCCTTTACCCGCGTGGTATTTTAATTTTTGTGCTATACGTACCTTGAGAACATTTTATTTTTCTGAGATAAAAAGTAGCCTTTGTCTATGTCACTTTCTGTCTTTCAAACTATGTCCATGCTAAAAATCAAGTCAATCGTGTAAGAGGAACAAACCAATAAACCAACAAACACACTTTTGGATTTATAATATTATTATTGATCATTTAATTTATCTATGGTATCTACTAAGGATAGAGCGTTAAGAGTGCGCCTAATGCCATGAAAAAATCAGATTTCACCAGCACTTCGTGCATCGCCCGCTATCATCTATCTATGTTGCTCTGTTTAGATTCGAAAATCGCATGACACAGTTTATAACGATGTTGGCTTTGAGCTCCAAATTATATTTTTAGCTGGGATTTTATTTATTTATTCAAAATTTAAGCATGTAATAAAAAAACTAACTGGTTAATTCACTAGAACATTAGTCTGGCTACGTAATTTGTCAAAAATAATGTGGTGTTGACGCTGATAATTTCGAGCATTTGAAATAAAATGTCTTTTTTTATGATGCGATGTTTTTAAATATTTTTTTTCTAAAGTAGCCCTATTATTTTCCAAAATTCTACGCGATTAATCTGCTACAATATGTTTTTTCCTTTCCAATAGTATTTTTTTTAAATGTATATTTATGTTCGTTACATTTACACCACGTCTTTAAAAATACACCTTTCGCTTGATTTTGGCATTAGGCGCCCTCTTAAGTATTTAAATAAAATAAAATTTAAAAAAAATTTCAGGCAATTATGGCCCATAGGTATTAGCAAAATTATAAATAAATTCCACATGTCAGTAAATCAAAATTAGCAATATAATAGAAATCAATATCATTCTTAGTAAAAATAAACAAATCCATAAGTCAATGTCGCCATAGTCAGTCATTTGTAGTGCTTTCTACATCAGTTTTATCTCAAAGAGTTATTTTTGTGATAATCGGAATATATGTACTTTCTGCTTTTTAGGGTTCCGTACCCAAAGGGTACAAACGGGACCCTATTACTAAGACTCCGCTGTCCGTCTGTCTGTCTGTCACCAAGCTGTATCTCATGAACCGTAATAGTCAGAGAGTTGACATTTTCACAGATTATGTGTTTCGATTGGCGCTATAACAACAAATACTAAGCTTAGCTACTTAAGCCTAAGCCCTCGTACCTACAACATTTGTTAATAGCTACTCTAATGTATTTAAAAAATAATATAAATATTTAAGGGAAGCTCCCATACAACAAACGTGATTTTTTTGCCGAGGGGCTCCCATACGGTACAGAACCCTTCATGCGCTAGTCCAACTCGTACTTGGCCGATTTTTTACAGTTAGGTTTATTCTATTAATTTCACGAGTTATATATAAATCCCCGCACAAGGCCAGCGAGGAAGGTAATATGGCCTTGGTTGCCTGGAAGAAATCATTTAAAGCGATAAGGCCGCCAATTAGAGACCTATCGTTTTGTTGTTGTCCTTATAATCTATTTTATTTTTTTATGTAATGTGTTTGTCTAATAAAGTGTTATTGTTTGTTTGTATGGCCCAATCGACATTCGTGGGTAGAGCTATGTTCAGCAGTGCACTGTTACAGTAGGTACAGTAAACGAAATGCAGTTAGCAAACAGGCCTTGTCAATCGGGCCGCCTGGTCCGGTTTTCCAACAGCCTACGGCACTGGCCCAGGGTCTTCCTGCGCCCACACAAATGTCGGTAAGTAGGTATACCTACGGTTGTATGCGGTGCTGGTTTGAAGACTTTGATGGTGGGCGGGCTCGACCGCCCAGGATGAGACTAGTCACTAGGTGGGTCGAAGGAGTGCCACGAGGATAACATGACTTAGATATTTGACCGACGAACCATCGGAGGAGGTATACAATTCGACGCGTATATATATTTTTTTTATGACTCTCCACGCATAACTGTTTCGAAAAAAGAATTATTGAAATCGGGCTACTATGAAGTAGTCCGATTTCAATATTTTTTTATTATAATTAGAAAGAGATTTTTTTTTATCGAAATCGGCTGAGCCATTTTTGATAAATCAACAATAATGTGAAAAATGCTACATCGATCCGTGCGAAATATTCGCGAATTCTGTACACGGCTGAAGTCGGTCATGCTAATTTTTGCAAATAATAATCTTGTCACATATACATACGCAGATTTTTCGAGTTTTGTCTATCGGTCCAACCGCAGGCGCAGGGTGCTCTATGAAATGTGTTATGTCCAAAACTATGTAAATCCTTCAAGGTCTCAAATTAAGTTTTACTTTTAGGAAAACTAAGCTGTTATAATATTACAATATTATAACAAGTAAAATTCGCAAAGGTAAGAAATTGCGCGTTTCGTTATGTAGGTAGGGGAGACCAGAGGTTCCCAACAGCCTACGACACTGGCCCAGGATCTTACTGCGCCCACACAAATGTCTGTGAGTACCTACGGTTGTATGCGGTGCTGGTTGAGGATTGAGGACTTTGATGGTTGCCGGGTTCGACCACCCAGGACGAGACTAGGTGGGTTGAAGTGATGGAGCGCCACAAGGATAACATGACTCTTACATCGCTATACAGAAGCGCTCGTAGCGTAGTTTGACTAAGTGTTTGTAGGCAACGTTCGACATGGTCAGTATTTGGATGGGTGACCGCGGGTGGCATTTCCCAACTGAGCGCCACCGTAATTCGGATGACACGTTAAATTGTAGGTCCCGGTTCTTTTAACCGTTAAGCCATGTCAGAGGACTTCAGGCGGCCTAAAAACTTTGACTCTAGGGCTAGCCACCCGGCCTATACGAACTTACTTAGTATTTTACTTACGAAGATTTTTTAAGTCTTTTCTATCGGCCTAACTGCACAGTAACTCAATCAAAACTGAAAAGACGCGCGTTATGTGTCCCAAACTAAATCCTCTAAGGTCCCAAGTAAAGTTTATTTTCGAGAAATTCGCGTGAATTATATTCATTTCTCCAATATTATTAACTTAAGCTCATATATTAATTTAAGTGAAATTCGCGTAAATAAAAAATACCTAAAGGAGGAGTTGGGTCCATGAAGCGCCGCGAGAAGATTCATGGTGTACCACCTCATTCAAATTATTGATTTCAATTATTAATTCAAAAATTTACTCGCGACTCGAGATTTAGAAATCCATGTGGTGAGAATCAAGTATGGTGTATAAAAGCGGAATCAGGATCAATCAGGATTGAAGTGATCACAGTTCTTTAACCTCCAAGGAGTTTGATTTTCTATACTTAGTACGCAAAGCGTTGTGTAGAAATAAGTTTGAGAGCCTGAGTCCCCGAGAGCTTTTAAAACAGAACTTAGGTAGGTAGGTAGGTACCTACTTAAATTTTTCTTTAAAAGGTTTTTAAAGTATTTTTAAACGTGTTAGGTGTTAGAGAAAAAGGTAAAATCGAAACGTTTGAATACCTATAGCAGACTACCAGCTGTGTAATGTAAGTAGGTATGTTGATGATATTCCGAGTGGCAATTTTGGTTGGATTTTGGGTTGGCCCCGCAGTAAAATTTGTTTATAATTATTATGGTCTTAATCACCCCCTTTCGGCTTAGTACATCGTAAGCAGATAGCCCTGTATATCAAAATATATTAGGTAAAATAGTTTCTTGCCTTGTTAAAATTTACCTCTTTAATATTATATAAAATGTATAGGTAATATCTTGGTATCTTTAGTTAGATAATTTACATAAATACCGTACATAATTATGTATGTTTGCTGTAAAACTAATTATGTAAGTATTCATAAATCAAATAATTCTTATCTCAATAGAAAGTCGGACAAGATTCTTAGAAACTACAAATACACTACTTTCGAGTTAGCCCCCAGCCAGTCTGGTCTAGATCCTAGAACACTTCCTACTCTAGGGCTAGCGCCATATCTGTAGAAAGTCTTAGTAACTAACGGCCACTCTACCCATAAAAAGAAAGACGCAAGACGCGGTTTTTCTCAGAAAACTAAAGAACAAACCAAACGCCGAATGTCATTCTCCGAAAATAATTATCACGCTCAAGGTCGTAAAAATTACGCATAAAAATGTAAATAAATAATTCTTACCGCTCCAAAAATATCCAAAATACAATCAACAAATTCACAACACTTTCTCACACACTACACAATTTAAATATGGCAACTTTGTTATTTCATTATTAGCACGGCGAAATAAATTAGATTTTCACGATTTGAATTTTCGTATTTCGAATCGAATAGCGTCACGTGTTGAAACGTTCGCGCGCCGAATGATCGCGCGCGCACAATCTTGAAACGGAAATAGTGCAGTGTAGCCGTAGTGAAAAACCAGCCGCTGAATTACGAAATCAATTTGCACCTTTTCCCTACGTAATAAGGTTATATTTATTTCGCACATGTCTACACTTTTCTTTTCTCTTTCAATTCAGCAACTGTACGATCGATCTAATCTAACTATTGCTAAGATTATTAATACATATAATAATATATAAAACTGAAAATCAAATCAACTGTTTTCTTAGATTTTCTAGTAATTATTTATCACGGTATTTTGCACCAAATTTTGTCTATCATCAACAGATGGCGCAATAACAAATTTCTCTGCTGTGATCCGAATGAGCACCCTACTTTCGTTGGCGCATGGTGAATAAGAAGTACAATGTATGCTCTTGTGCTGCAGCATAATTTCGATAGATGGCGCAAACCGCTATCTTTCTCATCCGTATTATGCTTGTGAGGTTGAGGTTGTCAAACTTTTAAAAGATAACAAGTTTATATAAGCGCATTGTCAATCAAATCATTTATTTATGCGTGTTGTATTGTATACAGGGTTATTTCTAATCAATTAGCTTCCATTTAGGGACTTATTCTGTACATCGAAACTAACAACTAATGTTCTACAACTTTTGTCGAAACAAAAAAAAACAGCTGTTCCGTACATTTTGTCGAGGGTGAACGATATTTTTCTATGGATCAGCATTATTTTTGTGTATTAATAAAAGTCTTAGCCGGCTCCAGATTAGTGACGTGAATTCACGTCGAAATTCACGCAGCCAATTCTCTGCACAAGTCGTGCCATCCACATTCACGGAATACTAACAGTCGTTCGTGAGACTCCTCGTCAAGCGGACGCGTGTCTTCTGCATCTCACATTGCATTTTCAGAAAGTAATTGTCTAAAAAAAAGCATTTTAGTTTCATTATTCCAGTGTTTATGTGCGACTCCATTTTAGCGCATGCGTAGGTTCTGCACAGCACATGTATGTACGCCTTTGTAGTCAAAATTAAACTGATTAGCTTGTTTCCCCCCAAATCAATCTTGGAACACCCCTAAAATTCAGGTTTCGAAGAAAAAATCCTCACACTAAAGATAAAATACTTTTGTATCAACATAAACATAAAAAACAACATTATACATAATTGTTAGAGAGAATAACGTTATGTGAACGCAACCCTCGATATATATTTCCGCTTCCCGCCGCGAGAGGCGCTGCGTCCGCCATCTTTCCTCCAACTTTCTTTGTAATCTCGAACCGATAACCTGTTTTATAAGTTAGTTGCATTAAAACAAATATTCACCAAGAAAAACTGTTTAATTGCTCCCGCAATTTAATATGGCAGCAGAGAATCGTGGTTGAAAGTCCACGGAAACGTATTTTGGTGGAATATTCCGAAGTTTTACCGGCAAAAATTTCGAGGTTATACAATACGGCGCGGGCGCGTCGTCTGAAAAAAAGTTCAAGATGGGCTCAAATATGTTCCACATAGATAAACTGACCGGCCGTGATAATTTTTCTACATGGAAATTCAGTGTTAGAACATATCTGGAGCACGAGGGTTTGTGGCTATGCGTAGAACCACTGGAAGGAAAACCCGTCGACGTAGCCAAAGATGTCAGAGCAAAATCAAAGATTATTTTGCTGATTGAGCCACAGAATTATGTCCACATTCAAGATTGTACCACTCCGAAAGATGTTTGGGAAAGCTTACACAAGGCATTCGATGATAATGGCCTTACACGCAAAGTGGGTCTACTCAAGGACTTAGTGAACACGTCATTACTATCAAGTAGTGGCATTGAGGACTACGTCAGCAAGATTATGACCACTGCTCATAAGCTAAGAAACATTGGATTTGATGTAAATGATGAGTGGCTAGGCACTTTAATGTTATCGGGTTTACCAGACTCATATACCCCGATGATAATGGGTCTTGAAAGTTCAGGCGTGCAAATAAATGCTGACTTAATTAAAACAAAGCTGCTGCAAGAAGTGAAAGTGGATTCTAGTTCTGCATTTTATGCCAAGTCCAAGAAAATGTACCAACAAAATGAAAAGTCAGCGAAGGTATCAGGGCCTCGGTGTTATAATTGTAACAGAATTGGACACTATGCAAAATTTTGTAAGAGCCCTAAAAAGCAGAAAAGCCAGAAGAAAGAAGAATCTTCTAGTTTTGTTTCAGCCTTTTCAGCTACCCTACATGGAGAAAATGCTTCCTGGTATGTGGATAGCGGTGCATCTATGCACATGTCCTGCCAGCAAGAATGGTTATATGATGTCAAGGAATCTACAGTCAAGACAATAACAGTTGCTAACAGGGAGCCACTGTCAGTAAAAGGTGTTGGAAATGTTGATATAGATTTACCCGAAGGAAAAATACAGGTACAAAATGTTTTATATGTTCCTGGCCTTGCTGCTAATCTACTATCAGTGAGTACCATAGTTAAAACTGGCCATAAAGTTATTTTCAATGAGAAAGGCTGCGAAATTTTTAATAAAAAAGGAAAACTTATCTGCTCAGCATTATTAAACAGAAAACTGTATATTTTAGAGACTAAAACTGATACAAATACTGTTAATTTACCCTCAGACAAGCAAAATATCGATGATTCTTATTTGTGGCATTTACGTATGGGACATTTGAATGTTTTAGATGTGAAGAAGCTGCCTGGCTGTGTAGAGGGAGTGTCTCTGACCCGGGATAAAACCGAAGTTTCCACATGCACCCACTGTCTCGAAGGTAAACAAACTCGACTGCCCTTCAACAACGTTGGCACCAGAGCAACTCGTCCATTAGAGGTAATCCACTCAGATTTATGTGGACCGATGGAAACCATGTCGTATTCAGGTATGAAGTATTTCATTACTTTTATCGATGACTACACAAGGATGGTGCATGTGTACTTCATGAAAGATAAACAGAATATTCATGAAGTATTTGTTGATTTTCAAAAGAAAGTTGAAAACCAATTGGGTCAGAAAATAAAAATCTTAAGAACGGACAATGGCTTAGAATATTGTAATGGTCGTTTCGAAAAATATTTATCCAGTTGTGGAATCATCCACCAGACCACTGTCCCCTACACACCGCAGCAAAATGGTTTATCTGAGAGGATGAACCGCACTCTAGTAGAAAGGGCTAGATGCATGTTATTTTATGCAAATCAGGAGAAGCATCTGTGGGCTGAAGCTGTAGCCACTGCGGCCTATATTGTCAACCGCTTCCCGACTAAATCATTACAGGGAAAGACTCCATATGAGATGTGGACCGGAAAGAAACCTGATTTGTCTCACATGAGAATATTTGGCTCAGATGCAATGGCCCATGTACCTAAAGAAAAGCGTCAAAAATGGGACAAAAAATACATTAAAATGATACTAGTAGGATACTGTGAAAATACAAAGGGTTACCGCTTGTTTGACCCAAAATCCAAAAAAGTACTAAAAAGCAGAGATGTAATTTTCATTGAAAATTATTCTAAAACAAATGAAAACAATGTTTCAGCTGTACCTACCACCAGTGAGCCTTCAGTGCAAGAGAGCCATCCAGGGCCATCTTGTAGTATGGAGTTGCAGGAAAATAGTACTCCAGAGCCAGAGTCTGCACCGCAGAATACCAGCTGCAACTCTTTTACTGAAGAAACTGACGATTCTTACTATGAAACTGATACAGGTGAGCTAGATGAAACATATCGTCCTGATCAATCACCAGGCATTGATCCTAATGTGGTACCAATACCACGTACAAGGAGAAATCGAGTTATCATTCAAAATGATAGCGGCTTGTATTGTATGTTTACAAGTTTGTCTGATCCACAGTCAGTCACAGATGCATTATCATCTCCGCATGCCTCAGAGTGGAAACAAGCTATGGATGAGGAGTACACCTCATTACTCAAAAACAATACTTGGAGCCTCACAGATCTGCCTCCTAAGAAAACGGCTTTGCCATGTAAATGGGTATTTAAAACCAAACAAGACCAGAAAGGTAATATTGTCAGATTTAAAGCAAGACTTGTTATAAAAGGCTATGCACAAAGAAAAGGCACAGATTATGAAGAGATATACTCACCGGTGGCAAGGTACACTACGCTTCGTTATTTATTTGCTCTAGCAGCGAGATACAGCTATGAAATAGACCAAATGGACGCCATTTCAGCATTTCTTCAGGGAGATATAGATACAGATATATATATGCGACAACCAGAAATGTACGAGCAAGGAAATCAAGTATGCTATCTCAACAAATCGATATATGGACTTAAGCAAGCAAGTCGGCTTTGGAACATAAAGTTAAATAATGTTTTACATGAAATAGGAATGAAACAATCAAAGACTGATCCATGTGTTTATTATAACACTGAAAAAAATACATACATTGCTGTCTGGGTTGATGATCTGATCATATTTTCTTCTCAGCAGAATGTGAAAATTATGTTAAAGGAAAAACTGAAGCTATACTTTGATATGAAAGACATGGGAAAGGCAAGTCACTGCGTTGGCTTATCTATAACAAAGGAGGGTGATAAAGTCATGCTTGACCAGGAAAGCTACAACAGACAAGTACTAGCCAGATTTAATATGTCAGACTGCAAACCAGCAAAGACACCGATAGAAGTTGGATTAAAATTCAATGAAAATGATGGAGAAATATTATCAGACTGTCCATATCAGCAAGCTATTGGATCTCTATTATATTTGGCACTCTGCACAAGACCAGATATTTCATATGCAGTAAATTTACTCAGTAGATACAATAAAGAACCAAAGATGGAACATTGGGTAGCAGTAAAACGAGTTCTGCGCTACCTTCAAGGAACTAAAGATTTAAAGCTTGTATACACCAAAGATGAAGATGCTCAGATTATAGGATATTGTGATGCAGACTGGGCCGGAGATGTCGGCACGAGGCGCTCGTGCTCTGGTAATGTTTTTTCTGTTTCAGGGTGGAGCCATATCCTGGTGCTCACGCAAACAGCAAACCGTAGCTTTGTCTACTGCTGAAGCTGAATATATGTCGATGTCCTCGAGCACCCAAGAGGCACTGTGGCTGCGCCAACTTCATATAGAGCTCGGGCAACAACCGCCCAGCACCTTCACCATATACAGTGACAACCAAAGTGCTATAAAACTTTCTACCAGTGACGTATATCTACCACGCTCCAAACATATAGACATTAGATATCATTTTCTTAAAGAACATGTGTTAAAGTCAGAAATAATCTTTAAATATTGTTATGGTGGAAAAATGGTGGCCGACATTTTGACCAAGGGTACTTCTGTAAGTAAACATCTGTTTTGCATAACTAAAATGGGCTTGCGTTCAGGGGTGGGTGTTAGAGAGAATAACGTTATGTGAACGCAACCCTCGATATATATTTCCGCTTCCCGCCGCGAGAGGCGCTGCGTCCGCCATCTTTCCTCCAACTTTCTTTGTAATCTCGAACCGATAACCTGTTTTATAAGTTAGTTGCATTAAAACAAATATTCACCAAGAAAAACTGTTTAATTGCTCCCGCAATTTAATAATAATCAATATAAAAAATACACATCAGCTAAAGCTATACATCATTATATTAATAGTATCTTAACACGTGTCATCGACAGTTCCGTACATTTTTCGCATAATTTATTGTACTTATAAACAGGGATTAAAAGTTAAATATGTACAATATATACTCGTATTAATTAATCAAATTACATTGCGTCATAATACATTAATTACACAAGTCAAATAAAATTAAAACATCCCTTTTTCTCACTCTAACTTTTGAGTAAGGTCTACATCACATCATTTTACAGACGTCCCGACAATGTGCCGCTGTACAGTTGGCTGGATGAAACCGTCCACCTCCAAAGATTTTATTAGTAATAATAATAATATTGGATGGACCACGTAACACACACACGATTCGATTTGACAGATGGCTATGAGGAACGGCCATGGGGGCTTTAAATAATAAGTTAAAATAGCCATATGTATAGGCTGAATCATACAAGTCGGCGGATGTGAAGTTAGCTACTAGCTGCGCAATATCCAATCCTCTTTGCAGCTCACATAAAGCTGTGCGTTAGTTGGATATTGCGCAGTTTGTAGCTAACTTCACATCCGCCGATTAATATTTTATTTTAATTGATTCAAGAAGGATAAGGTAGCTAAATACTTGCATAAATGCCCCTATGTTTCTGGAATTTTGGGAAAATCCCTTCAATCCGGCAACAGTGGAATCAGGGCTGTGAATGTAGATACGTACGCGTGAACGTCGCACGAAGAAGGCGCGAACCCCTTTCCGCGGAGGCGTGAACGTGCGTGAACCCCGCGAACTCCGTCTACATTATGGTTCACGCCTGCTCACGGAGCTTCACGCCACACTAATTTGGAGCCGGCAGTAAAACAAAAGTTGTTAGCTTTGATGTATAGAAAAAGCCCCTAAAAGGATGCTATTTGATTAGAAATAACCCTGTATAAGTACAGATTTTCAGGGCTTTTTAGGGTTCCGTACCTCAAATGGCAAAAACGGAACCCTTATAGGATCACTTTGTTGTCCGTCTGTCCGTCTGTACGTCTGTCCGTCTGTGTGTATGTCAAGACTCTTTATCGCGAGAACGCGTAAAGATATCGAGTTAAAATTTAAACTGTATACGTATATCTATGGTCTCTTGCAGTTGTGTAAAAGAAAAACTTCTCAGTTATCGTTTAAAAAAGTTAGAGCCGTTTATGTCGTAAAAACCGCATATTTCGACACTTACAAAAATCAAAACCTACCGGATACTTCTCGTTGACATAGAACTATGAAATTTGGGGAGAAGCATTGTCTCAGAGTACACATATAGGAATAAATCTGAAAACTGTGCATTTTTATTTAAATGACAAAAAATTAGGGCCTCAATATTCACAAAAAATGGGTTCAAAATTCAAAGTGAGTAAATCGTATCATGTAAGGTATCATATAAAAGAACTTCATTAAGCACATGCTAAAACAGGTTTTTATTTATTTTAACAACGTGTTTGTACGGAACCCTCGATGTGCGAACCTGACTCTCACTTGTCCGGTTTTTAATCGATAGAAAACATCGTGAGGAAACCTGCATACCTACGTCCTCAGAAGAATTTCTATGGCAAAAGTAAATTCAACTATAGTAAAATTAGTTTGGTACACAGTACAGTACTAATTATATTGAAGGTTCTTTTGGTCAAGCCATGGATAATTTTGATTATTGTACAGTCTTTGATTATACATTATTTAATATAGGTACATTACATAACGTTATAAGTTTTGTGTCATCACTATCATCCGCCCTTAATAACCCACTGCTGAGCACAGGCCTCCCTTTGTATAATACTGATCACATTTCAATAGGTACATACGAAAACATTAATTGATGCGTAATTAAACTATTTGATTTGAGAAATGTTTGACAACCTGTGTCCGTCTGGTTCCGACTGATCCATATTTGGGCATGAATGAGTATTTCAATGTGTGCGTGTTTACAACATAACTTCTTATTTAAAAATAATGCATTTAACTTGATTTAAGCATGTTTTTTCTACTCAAAAATAATTTATTAGAAAAATACTGCATAAGGTTTTCGTTACGATGTTAGTTTAGCGGATACATCACTTAGTTTTTGAAAAAATGCGATAGATCAATCCAGACGGTTCACACGCACACATATAAAAGTTGAGGTTGTGTATAATGTGTACAGGGGCGCTTCGTGTCGGGTGATGTTGCTAGCGGCACACAAAGATAGTAACGATTTTCAACGTAGTGATGTTCCGTCAACTTCCATATATTTAGTATCGACAATATGCTATTTCAAGCTATAGAAGCATCTTCATTTTCATACCATCCATTGTCTTATCGACGGGCGGCCGTGGGTATTTCTTATTAGCTATTATTTATTTACAGCAGGCACAAAAGTTTGTCATTGGTATTGATAATCTTAGTTCGAAGAGAGTCTAATGCCTAATTGGCACCGTTTTATTTGTGGCGATTGGAAATATCCCAGTCTATATACGTTAGTATTAAGTGGTACTCACTAAGTAGTTCGGTAACATAAGGATAGCTAAATATTATTATAAGATGCGATTTTGTTTTTTAGCTTTGAATTGTGTAGTATTATTTCCGTCACTTTTATTATTTATTTCTATGGGAGACACTCTCGTCGTGCATCGTGGAACCTATGACATAGCTCCAGAGTCGATTCAAGTACAAATTTCTTGTTCTAACGTAATAATAAGTTAAGTTAGTTATATCACAACTAAATCTCCGATTACAAAACACGCATACGTCCGATATTATGCTGAGTTGCCCACAATAACGGAGTACGCAAACTGGCTGGCAATTACTAACATACGTAATGTAATGTGGGTACGTGAAAAAGAGTAGCGAAGGCAGTTTTCTTTTTGAAATCAAATCATTTATTTGCTTAGAATCTTAGAATACATGTACAATACGAATCGTTCCGTACATGGACTAATTACACTTCACCTCCCAATTATCTCTATATTCCTAAAGTATTCAGTACTTTATCCCTTTAATTTGCAGAAAAATATGTTCCTTTTGTATCGAAGGTATTGCATTTATTTTTCATTTTCGATATATAAATTTCTACTAAATATTAAGTACTAAGCGGGGCTGATCGCTTATATTCCCTTAGATTTGTCTAAGAGGTAGCGAGGACACTAATTGGGCGTAAACTGAAAGTGATTTTTATCGAACGATCAATTTTGTTTTCAAATAAACAATCACTTTAAAATCTTATAGTTTTTGTGTAATATTCGCCATAAACGTTTATCGCATTTTTATCGATAAAGCAACTACGAACATCACTAAATTTTAAATTTTCAAATGATTCACCAACCCACATATTCCCGCAATGGTGATATAATGCAGATTTGACCTTATTGGTCGATACGCCCATGCGGTAGCGAATCCGCCAATCACAGAGCAGAGACGCGAGCGTCATTCCCCCGTAACGCCGGCAGTATAAAAGCGATCGTAACGGAATTTTCGTGATTCACATTCGTTTGGCAAGCCTCTTAACCGGTCGCGCTGAACGACGACTGATTAATTTATTTATATTTTCTACGAATAAGTTCAACAAACTCAATACAAAATGGTAAGTACTTTTCTTCAGTTATTTGACTATAATTTAACGCAGTTTTTCGCGATTACCGCAAAATCTTGTGCCGGGTGGCCACGCCACCATTTTGTCGGCATACTACACGACCAAGTTAGAATTAGCCCCAATCGCTGTAGTATTCATTCGTCTTCTCTAATATTTTCTATTTAGCCGTATTAACTTTTCTCTGATAAATAAGTGTTAATTTTCTCTTGCGAAACTGGTCGAAGATGCGATATTGTTTTTATTAAGTTTAACTTTGCTGTGACACCCTGAAAATGTGTAAATTCATTTCATTTGATCGAATGAATGCATGACCGAGCTCAAGGACTTTTTGCCGGCCGCCACGCCCTAGCGCATAAAATCGATAATTTCTCCGCATTTTCCTCGTGGAAATCTATTTTTAGCTTATTGCTGCTCTCGCTAACAGTCACTGTGAATTAATTCAATAGTTTTTCCGTGTTTTTGAATTGATTTATCTGCATATTCATACCGGTGCTCGGATGACGTGGTCGATGGACGATGACCTCACTTGAGGTTGACAACGTGATCTCACCATGTCGTGTTTTTCATTTCAACGATTCGTCGAACTATTTGCATATGACCTTGTCGAATTGAGAAATTGATAGTAAGTAGGCTATGATAAAGCACTCGGAAGTTATATCTACCTAGGTTGGTGTACCTAGCTCTCTTTAATCAATGGCGCTTTCGCAAAAGGTAATCCGCGCGCGTTCGACTTTCACCTTTCTCTTGAGAAAAGTACTTGTTTCTCGCGAAACGGTACTTGATATCGGTAGGTACCTACTTACCTACATTCTTTGTACTTTAGCGGTATTACATGAAGTCACTTCTAACGATTGAATGCCCTAAGTCAAATTGCATTCCCAACTCGTAGAAAGCTCTAGGTAGACGTTTTATTATTATCCTATTTCATTATTGACTTGCGAAAATCCTCTTATTTCCGAGTATTGGCGCTTGCAAGCTGACTCACTTGTTATTGAATTTGGCATTGTACCACTCGGAATTTCCGTAACTTACCAACATCTCAAACTACGTTGTATCTAAAACTTGGCTTATTTGGCCCCCGTAGGTAATTCAACTCAATTAACTGTACTTTTCATACAGTAATTACTACATACTTTATTTACGTAACTATTGAATCTGACCAAAATGTTTCCTTCAACAGCGTGAGTGCATCTCAGTCCACGTTGGCCAAGCCGGAGTCCAGATCGGTAATGCCTGCTGGGAACTCTACTGCCTGGAGCATGGCATCCAGCCTGATGGCCAGATGCCCACAGACAAGACCATCGGAGGCGGAGACGACAGCTTCAACACCTTCTTCAGCGAGACCGGAGCGGGCAAGCACGTACCCCGTGCTGTGTTCGTCGATCTTGAGCCTACTGTAGTTGGTGAGTTGGATTTTCAAGATTGTTAATAGGTGGGGTTTTCTGTGGCGAGCATTAAAATCTTTGAATGCTTGATGATGAAGTCTATGAATATGTAGCTATAGGGATTTGAAAGTTGTATAAAATATATTTTAACGGCAGTAGGGGATGGACGAGCATACTGAATATTTCTGATTAGGTCTTGAACGTTGTATAGTTGCTGGATACAATTTGTGAATCTGATATCTATAAACATTTTACAACAAATTGCATTGAAATTCTTAGTCTAATTCTTCCATATTTTGTTCACAGATGAGGTCCGCACTGGCACATACAGACAGTTGTTTCATCCAGAACAACTTATCACTGGTAAGGAAGATGCGGCCAACAACTATGCCCGCGGTCACTACACCATCGGCAAGGAAATCGTAGACCTAGTACTCGACAGGATCCGCAAGCTGGCCGACCAGTGCACCGGTCTCCAGGGCTTCCTGATCTTCCACTCGTTCGGAGGCGGCACCGGCTCAGGGTTCACCTCCCTGTTGATGGAGCGACTCTCCGTGGACTACGGAAAGAAGTCCAAGCTGGAGTTCGCCATCTACCCCGCGCCCCAGGTCTCGACCGCCGTCGTAGAGCCCTACAACTCGATCCTGACCACCCACACCACCCTGGAGCACTCCGACTGCGCCTTCATGGTCGACAACGAAGCTATCTACGACATCTGCCGCCGCAACCTCGACATCGAGCGCCCCACCTACACCAACCTGAACAGGCTCATCGGTCAGATCGTGTCCTCCATCACGGCCTCCCTGCGTTTCGACGGCGCCCTCAACGTCGATCTCACCGAGTTCCAGACCAACTTGGTGCCCTACCCCCGCATCCACTTCCCCCTCGTCACGTACGCGCCGGTCATCTCCGCCGAGAAGGCCTACCACGAGCAGCTGTCCGTCGCCGAGATCACCAACGCGTGCTTCGAGCCCGCCAACCAGATGGTGAAATGCGACCCTCGCCACGGAAAGTACATGGCTTGCTGCATGCTGTACAGAGGCGACGTCGTGCCCAAGGACGTGAACGCGGCCATCGCCACCATCAAGACCAAGAGGACCATCCAGTTCGTGGACTGGTGTCCCACCGGTTTCAAGGTCGGCATCAACTACCAGCCTCCCACCGTCGTGCCCGGCGGAGACCTGGCCAAGGTGCAGCGTGCCGTGTGCATGTTGTCCAACACCACCGCCATCGCCGAGGCCTGGGCTCGTCTGGACCACAAGTTCGACCTCATGTACGCCAAGCGCGCCTTCGTCCACTGGTACGTGGGTGAGGGTATGGAGGAGGGAGAGTTCTCCGAGGCTCGCGAGGACTTGGCCGCTCTGGAGAAGGACTACGAAGAGGTCGGCATGGACTCCGCAGAGGGCGAAGGCGAGGGTGCTGAGGAGTACTAAGCCAGTAAATATGTTTGATGGCTCTCGCACTACATTCCGTGTGAACTGAAATAAAACATGAAATTATGAGAATTTTTGTCGTATGAATTTATACTTTCTCCCTATAGAACCTCAAAACCTGTATTTTCAAGATAGGTCCGAAGTAGCTGTCTCATGCAGGAACTTTCCTAAGAAACGTCGTCACTTCGAACGTCAACGTCAAGTCACTTATTCTATTCTATATAATTAAATGCCTGTAAAAAGGCTTGTGAGAAGCTAGCTAAAATGCATTTCTTGTATGGTTCCGAGTTATGAGGCCGCTACTTACGAGTAGAAGTATTTCAAAAGTGCATTTTCTTAGAATATGAAACTGCGCAAGAAAAGTTAAGTCGTGTTTCAATTACATCCCTAAATGTTAGTACCTAGGCACGGTAATGATATCTAGATACCGTGACCTAGGCTAAGTTTGTTTTCGATCATAGACTTCTTGAAAGATTTAAATTCGGTATAATTAGTATGTCGCAACTAGTTGTGCGAAAGCAGTTGGTCCTCGAGGAACTCTTTATCTTGGTGAGTTGCAGACCAAGAGCTAAAGCTTAGTCCTAGTGTAGCCCGCATAGCTGAAACAGTTTTTCTTAGATCTGTGCAGATTGTGAGATATCACAGATCTATGGAAAACTGCGTCAGCTATACGAGCTAAACTATGTTAGCTCTTGTTTTGCAACCGGCTTTACGTACCTGACTACTAAAGAAGAACTAGGTAATGTTTTGTATAAAGTGAAGCTGTTATAGGCCTCAGAGAAAATAAACACACTTATGTTTACACCAGTAGTGACTAGTAGGTGCTAAATACTATCATGGCCATAACTGCTACAAGGCAAAATCGCGTGTCTTTCTCTCCCACCCACGCAAAAATCAATGAATTGGTCCCCAAGGTAACAGTCAAGAAACAGGCACTTATAAATGACTTACCGCCCGCCAACTGCTGCCTACATAACGTCGACCAATTCATATCCTGACGTAATCTTACCTCTATCCATCATATCACAGGCTCTCAACCTTAGTCTCAACGCCCACTGAGAATCTATTTTTCTAGAATCACTAACTTTTTTCTTACTAGTAGGTATTTAGTATTTATTTATTTCTTGCATTATGTACACTAATCTTAATGGCTAGGTACATACCCTGTTAGGGCGTTGCAAACATAGGTACTTAAAGGACTTATATCTACGAAAATGTATCCTTAGATTAAGTAAACTTAAAAATACCACATAATACTACACCTACCATAACGTCAAATCCGCTATACTAAGAGCCACACAAATCGGCGGATGGGAAGTTATGCACAGAGCGCTGCGCAAAATCCGAAATATAGGTATGCGGGAGCCAGAGAAACGAGACGCCGGGGCACACCCGCCCGCCAACCTCATGCCTCCCTATTTGTGTGGCGCTTAGTATACCTTTACGTGATTAGAGAGATTATGAAAACTTTTTTTAGATGATATGGCGAGAAGACATTCATAAGTTTTACGGTAACACTCGGATAAGATTGGTACATTACTATATACAGGACACAGATAGGAAATAAGACTATGTTCTGCAGCGGGCTGCAAAGCTGATGACACGTTTTTAATTTGACTAAAGGACCTGTGTCAGCGCAACGTCCTCTAATTTTCTAGTCTTAGTCTTCCCCTGAAAATCTTAGGGGGCGTTATCGCCCACTTTGAGGACTTATTACATCATACTCAAGTAGGTTCAAAATATTATTGATCTTATTTCAAATAGGTTTGCGTTTGACTACACACTGCCTGATGTAAAGCAGATATGCGGTCTTGTCTTGTATCTACCTACAGAAGTATGACGAGCCAGAGACAGTAACGTATGGAAGCCGCGGAGGATGCGGTGACATCATTTAGCCCACTGAGCCGCTTTTGGTCATGGCCGGGGACTTGTTTGTCGGTTTTATGCCGTAGTTGTAAGCTGCGCCTTGTTCTGAGAACGCATTTTGTTGATAACCTATTTAACTGAACCAGTCAGGTTACCTTGTACTACAGAATAACAATAAGTAGGTGCTAATCATTTACCTCAATGTCCTCAATACTTATAGGTTTTTTTTTTAATCCCAACATTTTTTGGGACTTTTATACAAAATACATGGCAGTCCCATTGTATATTCTAGTTTATTAACTACTTAATACTACTAGCAAAGTATTTCGGATCACTTGAGGCGACTCACCAAATCGAATAACGCTCTGGCTGCGTCGGGGCTAGGTTCAGGTCAATATAAGTAAGGGATGATTTATATTAGGACGGGGCGGGCGCAACCACGAAAAGCCACGAAAGGAACTTATTTCGACGTGTGAAAAGACTTGACAGATATATACTTTGCCATAACGCTATCTCGTTCTGATACTACGAAAGAAATATTTCGTGGCGCGCATATACTAGCCCGGCTGAGCAGGGTTTTGAACTGGTGCCTCTATTTAAAACATTTGAATGGCACATGCACATTGTACGTAGAAACGTGCATTTGGTTCGTCTCGAAATAAGAGCCTTCACGCACTTACAACTATACTTAGGGATGATTTATATGTCAGGTCTTTCTCACGTCGAAATTAAGTTCTTTTCGTGGTCGCATGCTTGACTAGACTACGCTCATCGTTCTAAAAAAAAGAAAGAAAGTTTATTTATTAACTGAGTAAGAAATCGGTACAAATTGTCCACGAAACAACATTATCGTTAGATTCGTTCACATCAGTTGGATTAACAGCGGACCCCCAAACTCGGCTAAGCCGGTCTCTTGGTGGCCCATTCCAAATTAATTGCCAAGAGCTGAATTGGCGCGATTAAAGACTATTATCGTACCATATCAAAACCTGATCTACATATAATTGACATATAATTTTTTAATAAATGAAATTTAGAAACATTAAACAAAACACAGTAGGAATAAAAGATCTTAAATCTTATTTTGCTCTGATGTGTTGTCCGAGCCACGGTAGCGTTCCGTTGTAAATTGCCCCTCGTCAACCACCTGAAAACTGTCTGTATTGGACTGCATTTTGTTTCACTTAAGAACTAAGGCGTTCTTAGCTAAGGGCTAATATAGTACTCATAGGTACATATGTATTAGGATTAGGCCTAATTATAAAGGCGCCATCGTAAATTTAATAGTAACATAAAAAGTGTTCTCTCTATCGAATGCCTAAAGTGAAAAAGAAACAAATATCTAAATTGCTAATATAACTGCGTGGCGCCGTCATGATAGTGCCTATTATTAAGGTATGTAGTAGGTATATGTAGGTACACATTTACTCAGGTTCTACTTATTTGACTCACTTGTTTACGAGATCTAAAATAAACATGAATAATAAGAAGCTCAGAAGTTTATTCATAACATTCCAATAAAACTGTGGTCGTCTGCTAATGATGAATAAATTAATACAAATTATAAATGTGTTCCTGTAATGGCTCCATAATCTATAACACTAAACTAAAAGGTATCTAGGTTTGCTTAGATACCTGTAGCGTATTCTAGGTCATCTGTAGGTAGGTAGATTCACCATGAACGTTTTAACGCATCTGAACTTGTCACTAAGTGGTCTACTGGTCTCCATTCGAAAATATTACCTTTTAAGTATTTATTATTTCCTTGTAGGTTTGCGTTTCACTACAAACTGCCTGATGTTGAGCAGATATGCGGTCTAGGATGTAGCACGCTTACCTAGAAGATACCTATTTACTCGGGATTTGAAGACACCCACGTTGTACTTTAGCGGGAAGACAGACCCAGACAAAGCGTTCTACATTCTGGCTGTTCGTATGAGGAATGAGGATTCGAAACGCTTTGTTCTAACACGCGGAATGTCCACCATAAAAGGGTGGCGCTTTGGTCGCGTCTGCCTAGCCGTACGATAGAAGAAAGGGGCAGGGGGGACCAGATTGTGCAACTCCTGAGCGCACTCTCCAAAGTGAATCCGATAAAAGGCCGACAAACACGCCACCATACGTCGATGCTCAAGACTTTGCAGCTGCGACTTAGTCAAGCCTACACATTCATCTAAAGATAAAAATCTCCACTTTTTTTTATAAATGCATTGTTATCGGTCTTTAATAGGTGTGCAGTTTAAAGAAAATCTGAACAAACTTTCGCTCAAAGTAGCTCAAAATCGAGCTCAAAGGGGTTGGTTGCAAGCAAGCAAGCAAACATACATTTTGTTGATTTCGAGTTACAATTTCGTATGGAACAGCTGTTTTTTTTCTTGAATTTTGGGTTAGCCCCTAAAACTTGTTCAAAATGACGTTTAATTAAGTAGGTACTCATTCCCTTCTGGCTTAGCACAGGGTAAACAGATAATTCAGTATAGGTCTTTATCCAGCAACTGACGCCTTATGTCTCAAATGATGTACGTTATTGTACGTTGTATGCATTGAAATTAAACATCATTGGTTCAGTTCTTTCCTACCGTCCACTTCCTGAGACCACCTGGGCAAAGAATATATAATAATACTACACCTGGGTGAACCGTGGAAAGTTTTTTTTTACAAAGGCTCACCTTTGTCCACCTGGGTGTTCCTTGGGAAATATTTAGTTTCCACCGTCCACCTAGTTATGAAATCTCTTCAGGTTTGAAGTGCTATATATTTTGTGCGTTTTCGGTAAGCCACAGAACCAGAAGTGTATTAAGGTTTAGGTTATGGTTGCTTTTTATTTTATTAGGTAAAATAATGTTTATTACCTAAAAAATGAAAAATTAACATGTGATTAATAATAAGAAAAGTGAGATGAATGGCTAATTACCTACATAAAATAGATTTAGGAACATATTTTATAAGTCAAACGTTACACTTGTCAATTTGTCATCTATAGATGCCCAGCACCTTTCTCAGGTGTACCGTCACCAATGTAAAGTAAAGGGGTTTTCAAGTTATATCTGAAATATCCGTTGTAAAAAAAACTTTCCACAGTTCACCCAGGTGGTCTCCGGAGGTGGACGGTAGGAAAGAACTGCATTGGTCGTATATACGTACGTAATATGTACGTTCTACCGTAAAACTTTCATGCCTCCGTGTTAAAGTGAAACTTTCTCTAGAATACCGCGTCTCTCATCCCGATTTAGCAGCAAAACATCCAAACAAACCAACGTCGCCGGCGGAGGAAGCGCGCTATTTCTGGGAGCGTGGGGTTGACGAACCATGGTTACGAGTTTACAGGTTTATTAGTCCAGTAAGCTCGATAAAGTTCGTGCTAGCAGGAAGGAAAATGTAGAATATATCATTTTCTGAAAAACCGACTTGTGACATTGAAATAAGTACGAGTAGGTTGAAAACGGTTTACATAATATAATAGCAACAATTTCGAAAATATAAGTAGGTACCTACACTCAGGTCGTGATACAACCTAGACTACATCTTGGATTACTATCAAATATGTGGTCAAACGCAGTTATCATAATTATGTAAAAATGTTGGAAGTTACTACTAGTTTCACGTATAAAACCATCGTCTCTTTCTATAACGTCTATGAAAGTATCATACAAAGTATGAGAGAGAAAGTATGTAGGTACCTACAATCGAAGTTCCATACTTTTAGAAATCAAGTTATAATTCAACAAATCTAGAAAGTAGGAATTTTGTTTATCTTAGTAGAGCTACAGCAGATCTAGGTAAAGTTTTTGCCTGTCTAGGTTTCTCTGAGACGGAAGCTGTTTAATGCCTAACGAAAAAGATCTGGCATTGTTATAATAATAGCAATCTCATTGCCTGAATACCTCGCAACCTTCGATCAAATATCTACAGAGCCACAGTCCCTAAGTGAATTACTGTTTTTTTCGAATCTCGACGTTATGTCATATACCTAATTAGTGCTTGTAACCGAGCACTTTGGCATCACGCAGCGTTGTCGGCTTGCAATAGCCTTACGACTGACAAAAAGGCCTGCCCACTATGTAGCTTGGGCAGGGTTTTTGCTCGGACACTTTTTTGCACGATTGTGACTAAAGATATTTTCTCAAAGCTCGCAACGAATAACTAATACTAGACTAATTTATAAAATGATACAAAATTCATATTACAATATCGTTTATTAAAATAACAACACAACGAACTCTGGATAATAAAATATTCGCTTAAATGATAAAACGCCGCATACAGTCCGCTATGGCCTCATTAGGCTCGGCGCACACTCGCGACACCCACGCCACAACAGTTGCCGAATCCATAAACGGCGACAAAAGTTGATCGGCCCATGTATAGACTGTAGCGGTGATATTGTGAGGTCATAATCACTTAATTCTCGCTTTATAAGGTCGCCGAACAGATAGTTGTAGGCTTTCTTTTATAGCCGTGAAGATAAATAAGATAATTATACAGGGTTACGGGCAATCAATTAGCATATTTTTAAGGGCATACTCTATACATCAAAACAAACATCTTTTTTTTACGACTTCTTAAAATTCGTTTTTATTTTATTCCACTCAGAGATAAAATTAAAATTAAAAAAGCGCGCCGCATAAAATACAAGTGTAAATTAGTTAGGTAGGTAAAAAAACAATTATTTGTACATACCTACGCCGTATCCACTTTTTTAAAATTAAAAAATAAAAACTTTTGGGAAGAGTTATAGAGCAAAATTTTTTTGTTATGATGTACCTACAAAAGCCCTGGTGGTCAAGAGGTAGTGACACCCGCCTTACAATCGTGAGGTCGTGGGTTCGAATCCCCGGTCCCGTACCAATGAGTTCTTTGGAATTTATGTACGGAATTTCACACCACAGGCTTTTCGGTGAAGGAAAACATCGTGAGGCAACCTGCATACGTCCGTAGAAGAAATTCGATGGCGTATGTGAATCCACCAACCCGCACTGGGCCCGCGTGGTCGATATGGCCCAATCACCCTTCGTGGGTAGGCCTACGTCCTGCAGTGGACTACTAAAAAGGCTGGTACAGACCTAGAAAATATGCCCTAAAAATGATGCTAATTTATTACCAGTAACCATGTATAGATTATGCAGATGAAGGATTTTAAAATCTTATAAGGCCCTATATTATCAGTGATTGAGGCGACCCGTAGGTATAAGGAAGTTATAGGAGTGGTAAAAGTAACACTTTTAGGTGCGTTCGGATACCCTACTGATGGCAAAACTGTTACAGTTATTAATGCTAACAACGCCCACATTCAGCGTTTGTTTTGAGAATGTGTGAGCAAAGGTGGCATTTTTACTGTTTTCATTCACCGTTCGGATAGCTCAAAAACAGTTAAAAATGCCATCGTGAACTGCCACTTTTGACCCATCTGCGGAGGTGGGTTCTTTGTGATCGTTTGAGTTTGACGTTTCAGCGTTCGTTTTGGGAAGTGAACAAAAGTAGCATTATTGGCGAAATGGGTGAAATTCCCAAACCGAACGGTTTACACCAACGATAATTTTGCAAATGCCAAAAACGCCATCGAGCCCAAACCGAACGCACCTTGTGTAGTAAAACCATCATCATCATAAGCACTTGTGATGTCTAATAGGCAATATGGCCTTTCCTGCATATTTAAAGGCTTGCTGAAAGCGGCTTGCATCCAATATATTCAAAAGAGGTTGCAAAGCATGTTGGTTCGTGGTCTCCATTCAAGTACATCATGACCTATTCACCTATATATATATACCTATGTAGCACAATTATGATATTTTTGGCTACGATCAATTTTACTAAATTGTTTGTCGCTTGGATATCGCCAAGTGTGTGTCGCGCCCCACAAAAATACTGAAACGATGTAATCTCATTACATCGACATTTGGAAGTAAATCTAAACAAAGTCTATTCACACGTAATGGAAGCTTAGCTACAAGTATTTTAAGTAAGTTATTGTTATTTTCGTCGTAGAAAGAAACAGTTTTTCGCGTCATGTGATAGAATGCAGATTTTTTTATTTTAACACTTACATGGTTACTTGCTTACCCTGTATTAAGCCGAAAGGGGGTAATTCAGACCATCATTAGAAACAACTTTAACTAGGGGGCCAATCCAAAATTCGAGATAAAAATCAGCTGTTTCATACAAAATTGTAACTCGGAATCGACGAAATGTATGAAACAACAGATTTTTTTCTCGATTTTTTTTGTTGGCCCCATAGTAAAAGTTGTTCATAATGATGGTCTAAATCATTCCCTTTGGCTTAGTACAGGGTAAGCAAATAACCCTGTGTATAATTTCATAGTATTGAATCCATACTACGTAACCAATTTTTTACAATCTTTACCCTCCTCCCCGCGGTGAGCACAGCATAGCTCTCTCCTGCCCCTGTGATTAATAGTAGTACTTTGAATCTCCCTTCCTAAACGGGTCACGTGTTCATATACAGGGTTATCTGCTTACCCTGTCCTAAGCCACAAGGGGGTGATTAAAAGATTAAAACTCATCATTATGAACAACTTTTACTATGGGGCCTACTCAAACTTCAAGAAATGTATGAAACAGATGATTTTTTTCCCGAATTCCAGGTTGGCCGATAGTAAAAATTGTTCATAATGTTGGTCTGAATCAACTGGTTTCGACTGAGTACACAAGTTCTGGATAACCCTGTATAGATACGTTCCGTAAGTGGTGTTCTAATAATGTTTTATGATCTTTCTTTCTACGACCAAACATAATATGAGATAAAGCTAACTATGGCTATTACACTATTGAAATTGCACAAGATATTGTGATTTTAAATTTCTAACTATACAGACAGACCAACTTACACATACGCGTGGTCAAATGATAGAACTAACCTTTGCTATAAGCTTCGTTAAAACAGTACGATAGTAGCGCTGTATATGACTTACTTACGTAAGTTGGTCTTACTGTAGTCACTTAGTATTAATATGAGCAGCCAAAGATGTCACCGTTAATATTTCGCTTAAAATATAATTCATGAAATTTAGGTCACGCAAAATGGTCTACTTTTGCTGCAGTCAGGTAAAAATAGCTTAGCTGCACTAATTGAATATTTGGCACAGTTATTTATTGGCTACAAACATGTGCTAACTATAATATCTAACATAAGAACATTTAAAAAACATTTTATATTCTAGTCTAGTTAGTGGCAATCACTTCATTAAAACTCGCGTGAGAATTCATTATACTAAAGAAAACACCGGTTTTTACTCACGTATAATATCGCGGCCGGGCCGGTAACCCGACCGGTTTCAGAGTAATTAGTACTCCTTCGTCAGGGAATACGCGCGCTCCCGTCGACTGGCGCATGATCGTGCGGTCGGGTTCTCAGCGTATTATACGTGAATAAAAACGGGTGTTTTCTTTAGTATAGTTAGTGGCATAGTACTTCTCTCAAGGTAGTTAAAATTATAACGCAGTCTATAGTATCCTGAAAGAGATGTGTAGATTTCCTACGGCACGAGCTAAAAAGAGACGCGTTAAGATGTTAGAAACTAGCTTCTCACATATAAAGAAGGCCAGATTGAAATATTTCTTTGTTGATTTTCTCACATCTTAGATAACAAATCTAAACATTTTTGGAATGAGTGACTCTTAAGTGATTTCAAGCGTTAAGCATTTACTGATTTCTGTTCTGTTGTACATGTCACACATCAAAAGACACATTTATATAGCCCAGATAAAAAAAATAACAAGCGCGGTGGGCTTTGGTCTAATTCTATTCGTAAGGTAAAACGGTCCATACCATAAAGAAATGACTAATAAGTCATTATTATATACTACGGGACTAATCGCGCACTCAAATTACGAGATAAATAAATACCTCATCATCCCGACGATTCGACCGACTTGCATCGACCGTGGTCACGGGTAGACGGGATGAGGTATTTATTTATCTCGTAATTTTAGTGTGCGATTAGTCCCGTAGTATATAATAATAATGTGTTCAAATCGCGAAAGTTTAAAAACATCGTTTAATACATGACCGATAATAATTAACTAATATAACAAAATCTATAAAACGCATAAGCAAAACGTTAACAGCGACATCTGTTATACAAACGTGTAAAAGTATTAGGTAACAGTAGATTAGCAAATAATTCTATGCTAAATAAGGCCTTCCACACACGATGCGTTTCATATGGCTTACGACTGTAAGCCAATTTTAAATGAAAGGAAACTTTTTTTAAATTACAAATAGGCTCTTTTTTAAAGCCAATTTGAAGTATTAATAAAATTAAGTGAAGTTTTTTTGAGTCTAATACTAAAAAAACTAAAAATACAACATATTGTGCCCAGTGGACGTCATCTCAAAATGAACCTAGAGTTAGGTAATAAGGCAAACCAAGGTCATTAAACAAATAAAAAAGAAAAAATATATAAATAGCCTACCACTACGTAGTATATAACAAACTCACTTCCCTGTCTGTCTGTCCCTATGTATGATTATATCTTTAAAACCACGCAACGGATTTTGATGCGGTTTTTTTAAATAGATAGAGTAATTCAAGAGAAAGGTTTATATGCATAATACACCGGTGCGAAGTCGGGGCGCGTCGCTAGTAACAGATATAAAAGTATCATTTTGTCATCAGTTTTAGTCCCCGTCTTATTCTTTCAGTACAATATCTTAAATGTAATACAACATCACCTTTGTTTTCTGTAGTTTGGCAAAATACAGACCACAAATTTAAAGCCTCTCAGTTTCCGACACATCGCACCGTCTGTGGAAGGCCTAAATATTCGTTATCTGTGGCACTTTGACCAGACGTGTATGAAAACACTACAGTAATCTAGGGATCTATATTTCATTCTATCTATGCATATATTTTGGAATATTTTTTTACATAATGCCGTGCGGTAGTCACAGGTTACCCCCATAGATTCCTCATTTATGATGACCGAAGTGTATCGCGAATCAGTCGAAGTCTTTTCAAATAATTTTATTGGTTCGTTGCCCATCTATATAGGCACAGTGCTGCCATTCCTGTCTTGACATTAGGCGCTAGGTGCCCTTTTCTACCCCTCTCGCCCCTTTCTTCTTTAGCTAGACAGACGCGACCAAAGCGTCACCCTTTTATGGTGGACATTCTGTGAGTTAGTACCATATCTTCAACTTTTGAATCCACATTCCTCATACGAACAGCCAGAATGTGAATTTGCCCGAGACCGTCTTCCTGCTAAAGTACTGCGTCTTCAAATGCCAAATCATAGGTATCTTCTACTTTAAAAAAAAGGTTCGTTTGAAATACGATAGTAAAAATCAATATTTTGATCATGTAGCGTTTCTTATTTCGCTTCGATTTCCTACGAGTGAGATGTACTTAGTAAACATCATAGTCAAGTCCGCCAAATGATTAAAATTATTTATATGTTTGTGATCGTAAGAGCTAAAGAATTGGTTTGGCGGTACAATTTTAATTTTCACAAAGTTGATTTATTTTAATAACTGCTCTGATCTGACACAAATCTGATTTAAAACATTTAAAGGACATCACTGGCCGTGTATAACTTTGAGATCATTACGATAGGAACGCATTAATTTAAAACTTTCGACCTGCGCCGTCGCAAACTTCAGTACACTTGAGTTTATAAGTTTTAAAATTGCGGCATCTATTGGAGGTAACCTGTGGTAAGATTAAATTTCATAAAACATAATTACGTGATCAAAATAGTCTAAAATTTGTCAAAATACTATAAAAACCTCTATCAACATCTATGTATGTATTTCACATACATGCAACAGCCTGTGAGATTTCTCATAATTGCAAACAATAAATTATACAATTATAATAAGATTTTTTTTAGTATAAATTAAATATCATCGTGTAAAGGGTGAAGTTATTTTATTGTTTGGTTTACTTGAGATATGTTTCAATGAAGACATTATTTTTACTATAGTAGAGTGCTTTCTAAATGTATAATAGGTCGTCTGTAAAGTTAATTACAACCTGCGCAAATCCCCACCCCTCAACGCGCGCGCCGCTAACATGAATTTGCTACTGGCTTCGGTTCGCCTCGTATAAGATACACAGACGCCTTTAAGTTTGATTTGGCGTATAATAAAATCATGGCCTTATTGAATCCAACTCTTTTGTCTAAGGGACTTAAGTATAATTTTTCGGGTCTTAGATATAACATATCTCGAAAATTAAACTCTTGACTGGGTAAAAAACAACATAATTATAATAAGTCCGAAAAAATTGTGAACACGTATTTTTTCTTTAGTCAATCAAACAATAAATGACAAAGGTAAACCTTGTCAAAGTTTGGGAGTGGGGTCTTGACGTCATCTCTCTCACAGAAGTCTATACATATTTTGTATGGCACTTGTGACGTCACGCGGAACTTTATCAGGCTATATCTTTATAAATTTTTGTTTAATTGACAAAAGAAAAAATACGTGTCTAATATTTTTTGATGGTCTATCTGACAGACTAATTATATTTTTTCAGTCATCATGTTTCGGATCTTACATTTAACATATATTATCTCGAAAATGATTTTAGTACAAAACTTATGCAGACAAATTTATATCTAAATATCTTAAAACAACTTCAACCTTTACAATAACAATTACAGGAATGATAAATAAACTCGTGGGCACATTATCGAACATCATTGAACTCTCATGTAAATACAATATATTTTAAAAGTCAACGAGAATGACAGAAATATATAAATATTTTTTTTTCAAATCAAAAATGCACACGACACATGTTATATTTGCTGTTCATTTTACATAAAGTATCTATTGCTTTTACTGGTGAAATAAATATAAAGCTTAAACTGTTTCACTTCAATTTCCTGATGTGAAACAGCTGATAATATTCATCGTTATTTATCCTTTTTAAATATTTTAAAGGTGTTCGAAGAAAGTTTTTGGCATAGAAGAATGTGTGAGACAAAAAGAATGCTTGAGAGCCATAAATCCATAATACTAGCAATTTTGTTCGATTGGTTCTTTCAGAAGATAGCGTGGTCCGAAGGTTTTATACATGCATCTCTAAGAGCGGTTTCAGATATGCGTATTTTACTGCGCGTGTACGATCGATATGCGCATAAATGCGCGCTTGATAAAACCGGAATGGCGGTCATATTTTGGCGTGTTCATTTGAACGTGTGTACCAAAATGCGCGCCTATACGTCCCTACATGCGTTTCTAAAAACGCGCTTATACGCGCGTAATAAACGCTAGTCTGAATTGAGCTTAGCGTCGTAAATCAAAATTAAATCTTCAAATACATAATACATACAATACACAGTTGTCATAAACCTCTTTTTGGTCAAACAACGAAGTTTCACTTTAATTCATCAATACAAATAATTTAACTACTTAATTGTTTGAAATAAAAACATGAATGTAAATAATTTAACTAATTAATTGTTTGAAATAAAAACATGAATGTAAATAATTTAACTAATTCATTGTTTGTAATAAAACATAAAAACATTTTTTCAAAGTGTTCGATAATGTGCCCCCGTAAAATACCTAATGCAAATGTCAAATATTGCATAGTTAGTTTTGCGATTGCTAACTAGTTCAGCGCGCCAGCCAGCAAGCGCGTCCGCGCGTAGCCGCTAGTATATCTTGATCGGCGGCGCTGAAAAGAAACAAAAATATATAGAAACGCTACAAACATAGAGGCCGAATCACACAACTTGGCGGCTGTGATGTTAGCTACAAGTTGCTGATAGCCCAATCCTGACTGAAGCTTACCTTACAGCTGCGCGAAGCCTGGGTTATCTTCAAGGTTGTAGTTACCATCACTTGAGTTTTAATTAATTAATTTATATTATTATTATTATACAGTTAGGTAATAATATTGCCTTAAAACCTAACTTAAGTGTTCTTTAAACTAAACTAATTTAAACAATTTTCTTAACATTATAATACAAGTAGTAATTACATAAGTAAGTAACAGTTATGTCCTAGACCCTGCACTAGGCTGTGCCTGTGTTGCAGGATTTAGTCTCTTTCACATCACATCCGCCAAGTTGTATGATTCGACCTATACCAATAATTTTATAAAAAGAAGGTTCTCAATTTGACAATGTTTATTTTTTATTCATTTTATGCGATAATTCCGTCAATTATCATATATTATTTATAGATCAAATCGATTTTAAAGTTTTTTTTTGTTTGGTTGATCATATTTCAGAGTCAAACAAAATATCGATAGGAAGTTACCAAATAACGTAAAATAAATTCTTTAACTTATCCTTGAAAAGCATCAAAATTTCTCCTGTTGATTATTTATCATTGATATTTGATCACACACGACAACTTTTCCCTGTTGTCACAGTCTAGGTATTTTTTACTGGAGAAACCTATACCAGTGGCCTGTACCAAGGCCAGCGCAGCCCACGCGCGAGGACCCGGTCGTAATACAAACTGCGGGATGGAAGTGAGGAAGACTTAAACGGGTGGGGGGTAACGAGTGACTGTTCTATACGTAGTGTTCTTCGAGCAATAGTTATTTGCTCGAAGGTAGTATTGTTATATCTTCTGTGGCCTAGTTACCTGCGGCTATATGTGTATGGTGTAGAGCAGGCGGCGCTAGGGCGGCGCGGGGGCGGCTAGCAGCGAGCAGTACTGGAGCAGGGCCTCCCGCAGCGCGCCCCCCGCGCCCGCCCCCGCGCGCCCCGAGCTCGCGCACCTCACCAGCACTGGGTACAGCCCTGGAGACACAGATATTGGATATAAACTAAACTGGGACACAAAAATATGTCAGGTACTAGCGGACCCGACAGATGTTTTGACCCGACCGACTGCAGCGCCATCTGCAGGGATCATTTATGGATCTAAACCATCTAAGGCGCCACCCAAACGCATACAAACGATATCATTTAAATTGGTCTAGCCATTTAGGAGTTCAATGAGATACAAACGTATAGTAGAATAAAATAGAATAAATATACAGGGTTATTTGTAATCAATTAGCATCCTTTTTGTTACTGCCTCGGTGGCTCAGAGGTTAGTGAACCTGACTTCTGGATCAAAGAGGCGTGGGTTCGATCCCCACCCAGGGCAAGCATTTATGTGATGAACGATAGGTGTTTGCTCTGTGTGTGGGTGTTATTTAGGTACTATCTATAATCTATATAAGTACTAGTTTTTACCCACGGCTTCGCCCGCATGATATTTTGATTTTTGACGCAATATCATTATAATTTATAGCTTATGTGTTATTCTGATATATAAGCTATATTATTGCCAAATTTCATCTCAATCCGTTCAGTAGTTTTTGCGTGAAAGAGTAACAAACATCCATCCATCCATCCATCCATCCATCCATCCATCCTCACAAACTTGAGCGTTTATAATATTAGTAGGATGTATTTAAAATATGTATATGTAGTATATCAGTCTCTGGCAGCCATATCACAAGCTTTGCTTAGTTTGGGGTCAGAGAACGTGTTTAAGATGTCTCCCAATATTTATTTATTTTAGGGGCTTATTCGGTACATCAAGACTAACAACTTTTGTTCTGCGACTTTTGTCAAAACTCATAAAAAAAAATGGTAGTTCCATAGAAAAATATCTTTCAACCTCAAAAAAATGTATGGAACAGCTGTATTTATTTTAGTTTTGACAAAAGTTGCAGTACTAAAGTTGTTAGTTTTAATGTACAGAATAAGCCCCTAAAAAGATGGTAATTAATTAGGTATAACCCTTTATAGATATACCTCTAAGTACAGCCTTAGAAAACAAACGTTTTACATGTAGTATTGCCCAATGAAAGGTAAAAGTCTTACCTATTAATTTCTGCCAGGCCGCGGGGTCAACCTTCCCCGGTGGTGCCTTCTTCATACTTTCAGTGAGCGTCGCTATCGCCTTCAACACGAACGATATCTCGGACAACTGATGCCTACGAACATAAAACACACATAAATATATTTTGTTACATCGAAACGTTTCGATGCTGGACAGTTTTACTAAAATTCCCTGTAGAAGAAAACAACATCTAGACCAACGGCAGGCAACAGGCGGCCCGCGGTCCGTATCCGGACCGCGAAAGGCCGATCCTCAGGCCGCCAAATATTTCTTTTTATAAATTAAAACGTAGAAAAATATAAAAATTTCAAGAAATCTAAAAGAGAATCAATTGGCTCGATATACGTATGTAAAACATCTTTATCCACTCTTTCTTCAAGCTTTTTTTTTAAATTCTACATTGTTTGACATTAACGGACAACCATTTAGAAGACACATTTTGTATTTGTTGTTCCGCTCGAGACAATAAACTACACAAAACTGGCTATACCTAGTAAAATATAGCTTGATACGCGAGACATTGACATACGTGTAATGACTAACGCACATCAAGTAACATAATTTTATATTCAAAATGTCGTACTTCATGCTCGTGCATCTCGACCATGAAGTACAGCATTATGACCCGAAAATTTTGACTATAAAAATTATGGTAGGTACTTGATGTGCGTGAGTCATTACGCGTATGTCAATGTCTCGCGTATCAAGCTATATTTTACAACGTATAGTTACATAGTATTAAGGCCTAGTGTTTTTCAGGATTTGATTTGAAACCACAACAACAAACAGGTACACAACTTAATTATATTATCAGTTTTTTTTCGGGACTCCTTAAATCCGGACCGACAATATCCGGACCTCAACTAAAAGTAATTGCCGACCTCTGATCTAGACAGACGAAAGAAAAATCGGAATCGGAAAACGGAGATCTTTGCTTACTATACTATAATGTACTGCACCAGCCTTTTTTTTGAATAGTCCACTACAGGACGTAGGCCTGCCCACGAAGGTTGATTGGGCCATATCTACCACGCCGACCCAGTGCGCGTTGGTGGATTCACATACGCCATCGAATTTCTTCTACGGACATATGCAGGTTGCCTCAGAATGCTTTCCTTCACAGAAAAGTCAGTGGTGTCAAATTCCGTACATAAATTCTAAGGAATCTATTGATACGGGACCGGAATTTGAACCCATAACCTCACGATTATAAGGCGGGTGTTATTATCACTAGACCACTACGGCTTTTCTATTTTATATCTTCTCTTTAGTTTAGCTTTTATATCTGCTTTTCTCTTTTTTCATCTTCGCTTGCGCCTGATATATTCGCTATAATCCTAGTGAGATGGCAGTGTTATCTAGGTAAAGGCTCCGGGTTGTCATCGTCCTGCGTTTATAGGCCGAATCATAAAAGTCGGCGGATGTGAAGTTAGTTGCAAGCTGCGCATTATCCAATCCTGAGTGAATCTCACATAGAGCTGCGTGTTGATTGGGTTTCACACAGCTTGCAGCTAACTTCACATACGCTGACTTGTGTGATTCGATCTCTTATTTATTGATAACTATACTTGAAGATAACTTCTTGGAACCTGTCTAATAACGCTACTATCGCAGTGAGGTGGTGGATTTAATTGTTATTATTTATTAGAATTAGAATCATTTATTGATGTATTGAGCTTAATACTAAAATTAAATTTGTATAATAATAATTAGTACCGCAAAATATATCTCGTCATTTCACAATACACAATAGCAAAAATTTAATTTAAAAATTGGTTAAATAATAAATAAATAACTATCTACTTCAGCAACAAGATTAAATGCTGTAGACAGGCAACCGAATACAAAATTAAATAATGTCAGAACAATACAAAATATCACAAGTACAATGTAACTATCATAGATTATAGAAGTAGGTCAATTAAAATGTCATGGAATTTCGTCATTACATAATTACAAAATGGTAATGTAAAATTAAATAATAATAACAATTTGAATATTAAATTATATAATGTCAAAGTAATATGAAATGTCAAAGTAAGTACAATGTAAATATCTTAGACAGAAGTAGGTCAATATACAATGTCATGGATTTTCGTCTAATGGTATAAATCCGGTTCTGGGGCTATAGTCGTTAGATAAATATTCCGGAATACTGTATATAGTTTCCTCTAATAAAAGTTTTTGACTTTGTTTAAAAACACTGTGTCATTAGTTGTAGTTTTGACACATTCAGGCAATTTGTTGTACAACACACGTCCTATTTGTATTGGAAGTCGCTTGGTCATTGCCAGTCTAAAGTCAATATGCTGTAGGAGTGACTTGTTCTGTCCAGATTTTCTGTCTTTAATAACATTGACAGAGTATTTTTCAATATTAAATCTCACATATTTTAGAATTTGGTAGATATAGTATGCAACTGATGTCATAATGTTTAACTCTTTGAAGTGTTCTCTGCAACTTTCTTTATATTTAGCATTGACTAGTACTCTCACAGCTCGTTTTTGGATCTTTAGTACTCGTTGAAAATCTGTGGAAGCTCCCCAAAAAATGATTCCATATGGGTCAGGCCGTAGATTTTGCCACTTTTTAGGTCCCCTAACTCTCCGCCTCTTTTTTCCTATAGTAAATTACTTTTAATTTGTTTATAAATGTCATCATCGTGTGTCGTAAGGATCGGTTAATAGGGGCCAGTAAAAATAATGGAATAAATTCATAAATTGTAAAAGTTATAGGATGTTTATCTGCGAAAAATGACTTAATTTTCTTAAAAACGCAAATCCGCTTCGGTGGGAGTGAACTTTGCACATCGATAAAATAAAAACTATAACACTTTTTGATAATCCGTTTGATTTGACGTTATATAATTATAGTCAATTATCCACAGTTTTAATATCTTTACGTGTTGTTTAAGAAAAAATCATAACAAAGCGCAGATTTATTAAAAACTTTCGAAAACTGATTATTTCCGATATTTTTATTTCGCAACCATTATCTTCTCGTTTTATTATTCTAGAAGCACAGAGAGATTTAAATTAAGTCGCGACAACACCTAAGTAATGTACTCTTTAATCATTAAGCTCGTAGTGGCCATAGTTTTGTCAGTTCGCTGTCATAACCCGTGCGAAGTAGAAAGTGTCACGTGTTTTACGAAATGAATTTTTTGAGATTAAATGAAAAGTTTTTATTTGGAATCTATCATTGTTGTTGTGCACGATTAAGTAAGTTGTACGTGATCTTCCAACGTTAGGGTGGCATGATAATATGTCTTATTTATGGAGTTATGATCGATTTTCGCTATCACCTTCGCTATGAAAACAGGTCGTTCGCTATTTCTTCGCTATCAACTATTCTTCACCACGAATAATACTGAGTACACACTAGGTGCAGTTATTTTTTACTGTTGACATGTTTTGCAAAACTTGAATGAGATCAAAAGTCTGTACTGAAAGAAAAACAAAATAGGTAGGTATACTGTTCATTTTTGTAACTTTTAATAAATAGTACCTACGTGTAACATTTATTTTAATTACCATATATCTTCGCGAGACTAATAATTATAATTTTAACTCACTAGTAGTCGTCCAAACAGTAGATTTCGAAAGTACAAAGGACATCATTCATTATGGGCTAACCTAAAAGTGCCGATCAAAGTAATTAATTATGAAATATTATAAGAATATAATATTCTGAGCATTTCAAACTATGCAATTAACCCTCTAGGATCACTTAGTGAGTAGTCACGGGACACGAACCTCAGAGGTAATCATTTGCAAATAATATCATATGTGTATCACCATCCTAACAATTGTTCATCATTATTGTTCGCCATTGTTCGCGACAGGATAGCGAAGAATTATGCGCAATCTTTTCGCTATTTGTGGCAAAATCTACGGCCTGACCCATATGACATTAACGAGTGGACATAAGAGTAGTATATTTCTTTTAGGTTTTCTGGGCTCGTGAGTTGTTTTAGTGCATATATGCCCTTCGCCATCTTTTTACAAGTGGTATCTATATGTGATTTCCAAGTAAGTGCAGAATCTATTTCAAAGCCTAGTAAGTTTGAGCTCTCAATTTCAGTGCCATCCAGGAAACTGACCCGGATGGTTGGTTGTTTTGGGGATTTTGGATTAAAATACACGACGTTAGTTTTGTCACTATTCAATGTAAGACCATTTGCTTTGAACCAGTAGTTAATTTTACTCATAATGTCTCTTAACTTGTCATTAAGGTGATCTATGGAATCTGCTGTAATTACTACCGTAGTGTCGTCTGCGTATGAATGATTTTACCATCAAATTCAAGCCTTGATAGATCGTTTACAAGAATGACGAAAAGAATATTGCCCAGTGAGGAGCCTTGGGCCTATTTGTTAATCGGTAATTTTACTAACTGCTCAAGTTCATGCAAAATGTGAGTCATACAAATTTGTCAAAATCAAAATAATCCTACTAATATTATAAACGCAAAAGTTTGTGAGGATGGATGGATGGATGGATGTTTGTTACTCTTTCACGCAAAAACTACTGAACGGATTGAGATGAAACTTTGCAATAATATATATATATATAGCTATATATCAGAATAACACATAGGCTATAAATTATAATGATATTGCATCAAAAATCAAAATATCATGCGAGCGAAGCCGCGGGTAAAAACTAGTAAATAAATAAAACAAAGAGAACAGTCCTCCCCTGATAGTGCCCTGGCCGAAGGTGCCCGTAATGCTAGCTGGGTTTCTACGCTGGATCCCCAGTGATATTTGCTGGACCAGATACAAGCCCGAACGTGGGTCGCGGCCTTTTCTAAGGCGCCGTCCCAGGTCATCAATAGGGTATTTAACTAGTTTTTGGAAATCGTTTTAAATTATTCGTTAGAATATACTAAGCATACTACATTTATATTTCCGAAAGATCTACTGTATTAACAATGAAAATCAGCGTTAAAGAATTGATATTCAAGATCCTACCAAAAACGACATTCTGTAATGGCGCTGGTCTTTGACGTCACTCACGAGTAAATAACGTTAGTTAATACTAGTAAATACGCTAGTTCACATCTAAAAATTAACAAAAAATACTTTAAAAGTAACTTACAGATCCAATAATATGACTCCGAAATCACAAAACACAAATTACACAAACAACAGTCAATCGAGAAATTCTTGTTTACCAGCACGTGACGTCACCAGAGTTGCCGCCCTTCTTAGAGCGTTTATGTCACAGATAAAATATCAAAAAACATCGTATTTTATTTCGTTCGATTTGCGAAAATTAGGCATACCTATTTTAGTTTAAATAAAGTGAAATATGTCTTATTCAGGCTATTATCTGTATGGATTACTAAAATTAATAGAATATTTTCAATGTTGTCAAATAGCCTATTGTAATATTTGTCATTTTCGTTAATTATTTATTGTATTCAATGATTTATGATTGATTAACTTGACGTGTAAATAGCATTTATGAAATATATGATTATGTTTATGGTGTTACCTGGGTAAAGGCTCCGTGTTGTCGTCGTCCAGCGTGTACTTGCAGATAACTTCTTGGAACCTATCTAGCAACGCGACTATCGCCAGCGGGTCCGTGTCATCTGGAACAACGCACTCGCACTTACTCGGAGCTTCTTTCTATGTATCAAAATTTTAGCATTCCATCCAACACAAAATAAACAGAAAAAAATTGGTTGTCTATAAAGTCAGTCAACCAAAAGAAATCTCACTTGGAAAATAAATGTGTTTACTGTACTGTACTGTACTGTGTCAGCCTTTTTAATAGTCCACTGCAGGACGTAAGCCTTTTTCGAAAGGTTCGAAAAAGGTTCGAAGGGTGTTTGGGCCATATCCACCACGCTGGCCCAGTGCGGGTTGGTGGATTCACATACGCCATCAAATTTCTTCTGCTGACATATGCAGGTTGACTCACGATGTTTTCCTTCACCGAAAAGCCAGCGGTGTTAAATTCCGTACATAAATTCCATAGAACTCATTGGTACGGGACCAGGATTTGAACCCACGACCTCACGATTGTAAGGCGAGTGTCACTACCACTAGACCACCACGACTTCAAATGTGTTTAGTGCTTACTAATTAATGTATATTATGACGAAAAAAGATTCGCAACAAAATTAGAAAAAATAAAAATTGACAAAGTTGTTTAAAAAATATCTACCTACATTGTCAGAAAACGTGACGTACGATGACAAAGTTAATTTTCGGATTCAGCGCACCGAAAAACGTAAAAAAAGGAATCACGTAAAACAACCTCTCAAAATATTTTTCTTGTAGATTTGTATTATTAGTACACGATAGAATATAGTTACCTTCGACCCCAGTGAGAGAGTCGATGTCCTCGAGCATGGAAAACTGTAGTAACGTCTCGAAACACGTACGCGCGAACTCTTCCCTCTCTTTCAGTTCTTGTTCGTTTTCTGAAACAAAATGTTACGTTTTTGGTATACTTTTACGAGAGTATAAATTATGTTAAATTCTATTCTTCGCAACATATTAATCACATGATTTCATTTTTTCTTTCACATTATAATCTTCACTTCTTACTAACCCTTTTTCGATTAACGATGTCTTGCCATTGTACTTTGTTCTAAAGAAGTGTAACCGCTTTGTAAGCTGATGTGTCGAGAGTGGTGCACAACAGCGCCATATATTATTCGCATAATATTCAGAAGAAGATTATTTAACTTACGTATAGGTTGGTGGTGCGTAGAGTGCGTGGATCCGGCACGTACTAGCGCCAGGAGAGGCCGTAAATGCGCGGCCGGGAGGCGCGGTTTCGCTCGCAGCGCCATCTCTCGGACACACACCACTAATGCGCGCGCGCATCTGCCGCCTCCCACACTGTAATTATAGAAATAAAACATTGATGTAAGGCTTTGTCTTACTAGAGAACCCTAAAAAATAAGATTAGCTCTCATGATCAGAACGAGGTCTAGAAAAGCTGCAACTAAAATTGAAAAAAAAAAAAAAAACTGTCGGTATTTTTTGATCATCAAGTCAAATCAAAATAAGGATAATTTTATAGTTTAAGAATGCGCTACAATTTCCCGCAAATAAGGTAGTGATTTATTTACAGCGATTTCGTGACATCACCGCACGAAAATAATAATTGAATTAAACAATACTTAGGAGGACATGGTGTTATAAAAATACTTTCCTGATTATTGTGTACCAATTATTGTCTATGACATAATTATTTCCAATACAATATAATACTTACGGTGGCTCAAAAAGGAACGTTTCTAATACTTTGGGCAACGTTTCCCAGAATTCTTTGTAGTCTTCGGGATGCTCTCTAGCTAAAGGAAGGCCAGTCTCCAAAATCTGAAAAATATATCACCTACTTTATAATATGACTAGAAATTAGAAGCCGTCTTAAAAACTGTGACACTAGGGCTAGCACCCGGTCTATACGAACTTAGAGTAAGAAGGAAAAGTTAAAAGTATTCAAAGGATGTTTTTAGACATATTTAGTTTCATTGTTACATGTTTGGTTTATTCATCTAAACCATGTTAGACTCAATTTGCCAGTTTTATATTTCCTAGAGGAATATTCCAAGAGGAGATTAGATATTCGAATTTTTCGATAAACTCTTTATGACACGCCTAATATGGGTCTGTGCCTGCAGTAAATGGTTTTTATTTTTATTTATTTATTAATACTGTCGTACGGTGGACATTTCAATGACAAATCCTAATTTTAATTAAGCCTTAGAAAATGATGACCTCAGAAAAAAAAACTAAATCTATTCTCAACTGTATTTCTCTCTTATCTGTAAAACATGATGATTTTCTTTAAATACATATTACTCTCCACAGATTCCGGGGCTTTACTGTTTTCGTACCTTTGTTAACCTTGTTTCGATTTTTTTTAATGAATAAAAGTTTAAATATTTTGACTAAAAAAATAATTTCAAGAATTTCGAAAATTATTTTGATGTGATTTTGTTCCCTATTGTTATTTTTAGTACCTGTAATAGCAGGCCAGATATTTGCGCTGCGTCTTCATTCACCTCGCTGGCTCTCCGCCGTTTGTCTTGCGCACATTGCTTCACCGAAGAGTGTAGTGCCTGGCAGTTTCATAAAAATAATAAATCAAGACAGAAAATCGTGAACAAAACCAGTGAGGCCGGCAAAACTACGCCTCGCCGTGTACATACACAGTTACACACACATCCACGATTATCAGTCGAAATATGGCCGGCGCAACACCGACGCACTCACTAAAACCGGCCTCACTTGACTGTTCACGACGTTCTGTCTTGATTTTTTTATTTGATCTGAGACAGCAGTGTCCACGACACAGCCACACTCTAATCTTTAACCTTTATAATGATTACCTGACGTAGACGCGGTAGGTCGCGCGCGGAAGGCGCGGTAGATCGCGCGCGGAAGGCGCGGTAGGTCGCGCGCGGAAGGCGCGGTAGGTCGCGCGCGGAAGGCGCGGTAGGTCGCGCACGGAAGGCGCGGTAGGTCGCGCGCGGAAGGCGCGGTAGGTCGCGCGCGGAAGGCGCGGTAGGTCGCGCGCGGAAGGCGCGGTAGGTCGCGCGCGGAAGGCGCGGTAGGTCGCGCGCGGAAGGCGCGGTAGGTCGCGCGCGGAAGGCGCGGTAGGTCGCGCGCGTAAGGCGCGGTAGGTCGCGCGCGGAAGGCGTGGTAGGTCGCGCGCGGAAGGCGCGGTAGGTCGCGCGCGGAAGGCGCGGTAGGTCGCGCGCGGAAGGCGCGGTAGGTCGCGCGCGGAAGGCGCGGTAGGTCGCGCGCGGAAGGCGCGGTAGGTCGCGCGCGGAAGGCGCGGTAGGTCGCGCGCGTAAGGCGCGGTAGGTCGCGCGCGGAAGGCGCGGTAGGTCGCGCGCGGAAGGCGCGGAAGGCGCGGTAGAGCTTCGCACACACGACAAGATACCGCCCACCTTCTCCGCTCACGAGGCACGTTTCCGCAAGCGATGTTAACGCGGTGAAACATGGCCTTATTCATGACTCAATCACGCACCAACCACGTTATAAACATTAACCGCAATAGCCGCGGTAAGTCGCGCGTAGAAGGCATGGCACAAACGGTAGTATCGATATTTGAAGGTCGTGAATCCGTGTTCCATCTGCTTGTAAGACGCACTACAGTTTCCATGACTCAGTGACAATCTTGTTATAATCATTACCTGTAGTAGCCGCGGTAGGTCGCGTGCTGAAGGCGCGGCGGCCGCGCGGTAGAGCGCCGCACACGCGGCCAGACACCGCGCGCCGCCTCCGCACGCGAGGCACGCTTCCGCAAGCGACGTGAGCGCGGAAAACATCGCCGGCAACAGCTCGTGCCGGACTAACGCTTCCTGACAACAAACATCAACGTTTGATACAACCGAACGCGGCTGCTGAGACAGCTGATGACACGAGCTGCTGTTTGCGTAGCGTAAACGCGACGCTCCTACGCTATTCAGAATATCATAAGGAGCAGTTCTTACTTTAGCAGTAATTTATACAAGAACTTTGACAAGCAATCATTTTTATACTACTGGTACGATTTGGATGAAATTTGGACATGTACGTCGTCATTTGACGTTCTCATGATAATAAAATATTCAGACATCTATTTAGACGGCTTTATCTAGAAAGAAGTTACAGGGAATTTAAAATGGCCTGAATTGCATTGCGAAAAGCTTCGGGAAAATTCATACAGCTGTCCTTTTTTGCTCGACTGTGCAAAGCCATTTCTGTAGCATTTGGCATATAATCATTAACCGGCATCATTTACAAGGTTTTTCCTCAGATAGTATGAAAATTTGTGAACACGGAAGTGAATCTTTCAATTGTAATCTACCCCTAGCCTAGCCCTATTGAACTTCAAAAGTAAAATGTTTTTAAATCAGTATCAATCTTTATCAAGCTTTAAAGAGTATCGTGAAGTGTGGTGAACAGGTGAACAAGTCTATGCGGGGTCTATGCTTCATACGGTACATGGCTGATGATGACCCCAGCTTGTGATGAGATATAAGCACCTTATGTACAGTATCGAGGCATGTGTAGTGAATGAGTATATAGATGCTCCAGGCACATGGCTGATGAGCCCAGCTTGTGATGATAATATATCTTATGTACAGTATCGAGGCATGCGTAGTGAACGAGTCTATAGCTGCGGGTTCCATTCGACACATGGTTGATGATTAGAGGTCGGAATAGGTAGTTTAATTTTCAGTACTTGGAGAAAGAAAGTCAACGCAAGTACAATATGGATAAGACGTAAAACCCCGGGAATCAGCATGATTACCGGAATATTCCACAGATTGTTTTTAAAGTAGATTTTTTTTGGTTAAAAAGTAAATTCTTGTTTCAATTTGCTGTTCATTTTGACTATCTATTTAAGTTTTCTTCTCATTTTTTTCCATTACAATTTTATAATATTTGGTGGGCTGAAAATGAAATACTATTTTCAAAGTTCAAAATAATAGGAAAATCTCTGAAAATATTAAGTCCTGCGGGATGCCGGTGGCATAACCCAGCTCGTGATGAGATATACCTTATGTACAGTATCCAGACAGCGTAACGCATGTGTAGTGAGCGGCGCGGGCGCAGCCGCCAACGTTTCTAAAGCGGCCGGGCCAGTAGCGGGCTCCATGCGGCACATGGCTGACAACGATGAACCCAGCTTTTGGACGTCCGCTGCTGTGAACCTGACGACAATATCATTGATTTTGATTTTGAAAATTCTTTATTTTACAATCCTACTAATAATAAACGCGAAAGTTTGTGAAGATGGATGGATGTATGGATGTTTGTTACTCTTTCACGCAAAAACTACTGAACGGATTGAGATGAAACTTTGCCATAATATAGCTTATATATCAGATTAACACATAGGCTATTAATTATAATGATATATTGCGTATGCGGGCGATGCCGCGGGTAAAAACTAGTAGTAAATAATACAATGTGAAAATAAAATCACAATATCATTGAACATTGACAATACCATTGAAATCAGTAAGTATCGTTGCTGTCAGCGGATAGCTTAATCCTAACTTAAAGCTCACTTAACAGAAGCGCGAGGACTGGGATATACGCAGCTTGTAGGTAGCATCATAGCCGCCAAGTTGTATAATTCGGCTTATACCATACAGGGTTATCTGCTTATCCTGTACTAAGCCAAAAAGGGGTCATTGATTAAGACCATCATTATGAACAACTTTTACAATGGGGCCAACGCAAAATTAGAGAAAACAAAATCAGCTTTGTTCCATACAAAACTTCGACATGGAATCGACAAAATGTATGATTTATTGATTTATTTATTTATAGGCCAACAGCACAAAAATATATTTAAACTTAATTGTACAGATACATAAACAGCCAATAACAGGCCTAATCCTATAAATTATTTATAAACAGAAAAGAAAAAACAAGTCGATTCTACCACATCTAAGTATAAATATATAAAAAAGAAATTTACAAACTAAATAAACTATCAGCGTAAAGACTAAAAATTACAACACAATATGACAATAACATGACAATACAACAACAATATGATATCACAATATGTGTTGCACCTAATGATCAAGTCGTACCTATCTCAAGAATCTTGTGAATGCTACCCACCGGCATAATAAAACTTACTGATTTAAAAAGATATATATAAAAATAAAAAGAAAGTATGAGCATGCGAGCCATTACCTACCTAATAGGTACTGAAAAATGAAACAGCTGATTATTTTTCCGAATTTGGAGTTGGCCCTATAGTAAAAGTTGTTTATAATTATGGTCTTAATCACCCCCTTTCGGTTTAGTACAGGGTTAACAGATAACCCTGTATGGTTACCTCGGGGGCCGAGAACGAAAGCAAGGGTAAATAACTCACGTGGGTCGTATGTGCTGGAAGATGAGCGGGAATATCTGCACCAGAGTGGTGAGGAAGCTCAGCGACGGCGCGTACACTTCCCCGGATTTGCCGTCCTCGCCCGCTGTCACAAGTAAAACATTTTGGTTGGAAAAATAAGCGTTTTTGTGACTAAAACACAACATCTCTATCTTTGATACTAGTAGCTCTCCGAACAGTAGACCTCGTCACACGTCTCTTTAACTGAATCTTTATAAGCCTATATCTCGACTCGCTCTTGACCGATTTGGTCCATACTCGTAAATATTGTATACCCCCCTATCGAAATCGCGAACGACAAAAAAATCTATTAAATAATATACAGAACCTGTGTACCAATTTTTGTCGAGATTTATTGAAAAATGCGACCAGTAGAGGTAAACCAACATCTGAACAGATGCAAGGAAAATCGCCGAGTTACAACGGAAATTATAAATACTATTATAAATTATTTATTTCCAAGATAGATTTACAAAACAACAATACAAAAAACAATGTATCTTATATGCATTATGTCAAAATTTAAAAAAATGGGTGTTCTTTAGAAAAATATCATTCACCCGCGACAAAATGTATGGAACAGCTGATTTTTCTTTTTGAGTTTTGACTAAAGTCGCAGAACAAAAGTTGTTAGTTTTGATGTACAGAGTAAGCCCCTAAAAGGATGCTGATTGATAAGAAATAACCCTGTATATTCAACCGTACACAGCACAAGTCTTCCCTATTGTCACAGTTTAGATATTTTTTATTGGAGAAATTATATTATTAGTATTGTCAAAAGTCGCAGAACAAAAGTTATTAGTTTTGATGTACAGAATAAGCCTCTAAAAGGGTGCTAATTAATTAAGAATAACCCTGTATACTCACGAGTGGTGCCGGCGGGGAGCGCTGCGGCGATGTTGGTCCAGGCGGCCCAGGCGGCGGCCCACACGCGCCTGTGCGCGGGTTCAGCCGCCGCCCGCCCCGCCGCCATCACTACTTCTTGGAACGACTTCAACGCTGCTAATGATACCTGTAATAAACAGTTATATTTATATTGTCAAAATTTTCAGTGATGCAACTGCAGCGGCAGTCAGTTATTCATTAAACTTAAGAGGATTCTGGATCGACCAGTGTTTTCGCCTTTTCTGTAGAGCATCGAGAAAATGTGTGGTACCTTTTTAACGTAATATACATAAATACATTTCCGGGAGTAAACTTTTTTCACTTCTTAAATTAAAAACACAACAACTCAAAAGGCTGGCGATACCTTGCGCATGTAAAAAAAAACTATACAAAACAATAGTCATCATACTAAAAAAATAAAATAAGTCTGTCAGATAAAATATCAGAGGTTCAGACGCGTCTGTCTTTGTTACACCAACAAGTTTAGGCCAAATCAAACACATAAATACATTTCCGGGAGTAAACTTTTTTCACTTCTTAAATTATAACACAATGTTATGGTGTCAATCGCTTGTAGTGTGTCGCGAGTAGAATACGCGTAATAGTATCAGCATCTAGACACTATATATTTACCTCGTGGCTCCTTCTGAGAGCGAAATCGGTGATGTAGTCCAGTAGCGCGCTCCACGAGCGGTTGAAGTCTCCCACAGACATAAGTAGCGGGAACCGCGAGTGGAACACGCGCGATACTCCCGATAGCGTCAGCACCTGGACGACGAAACTATATCAGGCTACACATATAAGGCAAAAGGAAAGAGAAGGGGAAAACATGAAGACCATTTTCAAACCAAATTAAAGAATAGGTATAGACCGAATTATACAAATCGGCCGATGTGAAGTTAAATACAAGCTGCGCGAAATCCAATTATAGCAGCTTTATGTGAGCTTCAGTCAGGATTGGATATTCCGCAACTTGTAGCTAACTTCACATCAGCCGATTTGTATGATTCGGCCTATACTCTTGACTGCCTCGGTGGCTCAGTGGTTAGTGACCCTGACTTCTGGATCAAAGAGGCGTGGGTTCGATCCCCACCAGGGCAAGCATTTTTGTGATGAACATAGGTGTTTGCTCTGTGTCTGGGTGTTATTTAGGTACTATCTATATAAGTATGTATTTAAAATATGTATATGTAGTATATCAGTCTCTGGCAGCCATGTGATATGGCTTTGCTTAGTTTGGGGTCAGAGACCGTGTGTGAGATGTCCCCCAATATTTATTTATTTATTTTATTATACATATCATGTCGTACAAGGAAAAACGCTGGCAGAGGACGGCGAGATATGGAAGTTGCTCCACCGACAAGCTCTTTGCTTTGAGTTCTGCTGATTATGAGACATTTGAGCGGGCCGGTATCGATCGACATTCCCGGGTGGTAAAATAGAATATTTACATGAATGTTCGGAAGAGAACTCAGACTTGCTACAGATTTACCGACAACTAAAAGTGCTTATCATGCCTTTGCGTCCTCGTGGCTCCAATATGGAATTATTTTATGGGGGAATAGTGTAAATGCGCATGAAGTATTCATAATACAAAAAAAATGTATTCGTATTCTCGCAAATATAAAAACTCTCGATATTACCAAACCAAAATTCCATAAACCATACTTTATAAAACTTGACATTATGTCCCTGGTATCTATTTATATATTTGAAATATGCTAATTTGGTAAAAAGCACCCTGACTATTTTAACAAAGCGTCTGATAAATCGCACAAAATTAGATCACAATATAGACATAAACTCGTAGAACCAAAGTCTAACTTAGCAATGCACAGTTCTAGCCCAAATTCAAAAAAATATTCAATAAATTGCCAAATAATCTAAAAGATATCAAAGGAGAAAACTGTTTCATAGAACAACTAAAAATAATCCTTTTATCGAAATGCTATTACACATTAGACGAATTTTTTAACGATAATCTAGAAAACATAATAATAAATCGTTCCAATACAAATAATAAAATTGCCATAACCTTATAGGGTCATATGTATCACTATACAAAACATGTTAACTAAGAACCGCATGTAAATTTCATATGTTGCAATAAATGATTTGACTTTAACTTTGAAAAAGCCGTTCCAAAGCAAAGATCAGCTTTTCGCTAGATTAGGGTGGCAGCGAGTCGCCACGTTCGGCAAAGCCAGGAGGCAGACCCGAACGTATATTATGTAGATGTTGCGAACGTAATGTAGTAACTGTTTCGGTTCGGCTTCTTCGTTCGACAGAGTCTGTCGAACCGAGTGTGCCGGCCCGCTTATGTGTGTCGTTTAGCTACCTTTTGCGTAGTTTAGAATATCTAATCGGACACACAGATACACAAAGGTAGGTGATTTGCTTTATTATATGTACCAATTAAAATAGATCGCGCTGGATACAAGCCGCTTCCAACCGGTCTTATTGGAGATCCATACAGGGGCCTATGTCTAACAGTGAACGTCCTATTGCAGATGGATGGATGTAGTGATAGTAAATAACCAACCTGCGTCTCCGCCCACTGTTTCTGCGCAGTATTCCTCGTGTGATGAATCAAAATGTGTTCGCCGGTGTCCACTTTCTCTGAGCTGGCGATGTTGGATTGCTTTTGAACCTACAAACAATAATATCACACATTTAGTATACAATAATTCAAATAATATTCGACCTAGTAAATTGGGGCCAGATCCAATTTACTATTGACGGTACAGGGAGAATCATACAAATATTTTTTTTAAACTTTCGCGATTTGAACACATTATTTTTATACACTACGGGACTAATCGCGCACTAAAATTACGAGATAAATAAATACCTCCTCATCCTGACGTTTCGGCCGAGTTGCACAGTCTACCCGTGACCACGGTCGATGCAACTCGGCCGAAAAGTCGGGATGAGAAGGTATTTATTTATTTCGTAATTTTAGGGTGCGATTAGTCCCGTAGTATATAAAAATAACGAATCATACAATGTGAAATAATACGCTGGACATTATTTAATCCTAACTGAAGCTCACATATAGCTGCGCGTTGATTATACAGAAATTTATTTGCAACAAACTAAGAGGTACAATAACAACAACTTACAACAAAACAAATCATAAAACAAAAACAACAGTATTATACCTAATATCCCTGTCACAAAACTGGTCCCAACTCAGCGTAATGCTGGTTGCGCTTGCGAGCGACCAGCGCTGGTATTCTGTTGGAACCAGCAAGTGACATTACGCCCGAAATAATGCGCGGGCAGCAGATAAACAAACATAAATCAAAAATACAATCCCAAAACAGTCGTCAAATTACATACCTTACACATTATTAGATATACCTTACACGCGATTAGGTTTCGCGCAGGTTGTATCTAACTTCACATCCGCCAACTTGTATGATTCGGTGTATAATTTGATTTGGAATAGTACATACAGAGTTATTCATAAAGGTGTACTTAGTCGGCTGAATTTACTTACTTTTTATTTCGAAAAAATAAAAGCTTCATTTTAAAGTAAGTTCGTAAAGGCCGGGTGGCTAGCCCTGGTGTCAGAGTTTTTAAGCCGCCTGGTGGCCTCTGACATGGCTAAACGGTTAAAACAACCGGGTCCTCCAATTTAACGTGTCATGCGAGCCACGGTAGCGCTCAGTTGTAAATGCCACCCGCGGTCACCCATTCGAAGACTGCACGTGCTAAACGTTGCTTAACTTCGATGATCGCTAGCGAACACCTTTTTCTTTTTTTTTTGTGACGGGGGGGAAATCTTTTACAGATAGCCAGCTGCATTGAGATGCAGCTGGGTTATGTGGTCTTAACCACTAAAACCCCCTCGGCAGCCGACTTCTATGCTTTATAGACGGCACTGGGATCTCCATTGGAACGCACCAGTGCCTTCTAGCATGTCAATTGACGTCCCAGGACTATACAGTATACACGCTTGCTTACAATGACGCTGGCTAAGCCCCGCCCTAAGTTATCTCCTCCGGACTCGATTGGGTGAAACTCATCCCCAAATGCGCCCACCCTCGATTCCCAGGTACCCCTTTTAGTCGGCTTTTACGACAGGCATACCGAAACCGTATTCTAATACCCCGGTTCCAGGGTCTCGCTAGCGAACACTTAGTCAAACTATACTATGAGCGCTACATAAGATACAAATATCAAAATATCACGCGAACCAAACCGAAGGCAAAAGTTAGTTCAACTAGAAAGTTGACATAATACCTCGTCCAGCATTGGGAATAGAACAGCCAGTAATGTTCTCCAAGCCGCTTTGCTTAGCAGGGTTCCGTGGGCGCCGATACAGCTGAACAGCGTCTGACTAGCGGCGCGACGCACGGGCGCGCGGGGTTCCGTACATAATTCACCTGGAAAGTAAAAGATGTTTCAATTGCTACAAGTGCGGTCTCACTTCCTTACTATATCATACTGATACGAGTATTATAATACGAAATGTTTTTTGGTTCGATGTATTTTTTCCGCTTTCAGGCAGCAACGGAGCAACAGATTGACTTGATTTTTGGCATGGACAATGGATATCGTTTGAAAGTCGGAAAGTGACATAGGTTACTTTTTAATCGAAAAAAAAAAGGTTCTCTAAGGGCAAAAAAAAGGTTCTCAAAATATCACACGGGAGCTGCCGCGGGCAAAAACTAGTTTCATCTATATTCTTATTTCCAGTTATAAATTAATTTTGTATAGGCCGGGTGGCTAGCCCTGGTGTCAGAATTTTTAGGCCGCCTGAAGGTCTCTGATATGGCTAAACAGTTAGAACAACCGGGACCTACAATTTTAATTCTCAACTATAGGACGTCTACAATGGAGATGGCTATGCTCGGAGTCTCTTTGCGAGATCGAATCAGAAATAAGACTTATAGAAGAACCAAAATAACCGACATAGCCTAAAAGATAGACAAGCAGTGGGCAGGGCGCATAACACGGAGGATCGATGACAGATGGGGTAGAAAAGATCTTGAGTGGAGACCACGTACCAGCAAGCGTAGAACAGAAGGTCTGCCCACGAGGTAGACAGATCAAGACTGCTAGATCGCCCTAAATGCAAATGGTCTTATTGGAGATCCATTGAGGAGGCTTATGTCCAGCAGTGGACGTCCTAAGTTCGATGGATACTCACTAAATCTGATATAGAAACACATCCAGAGCTTGTCCAGCGGCGGGAGCTCGGTGTGGTTGGGCACCTCGGGGCAGACGGCCGTGTCGTTGGGCAGAGCTACCACCAGCTAGTCATGATAGCCTGGTACCACAGTATACTCATTGAGCCCGATGTAGAGTCATATCCAGAGCTTGTCCAGCGGCGGGAGCTCGGCGTGGTTGGGCACCTCGGGGCAGACGGCCGTGTCGTTGGGCAGAGCTACCACCAGCTAGTCATGATAGCCTGGTACCACAGTATACTCATTGAGCCCGATGTAGAGTCATATCCAGAGCTTGTCCAGCGGCGGGAGCTCGGCGTGGTTGGGCACCTCGGGGCAGACGGCCGTGTCGTTGGGCAGAGCTACCACCAGCTAGTCATGATAGCCTGGTACCACAGTATACTCATTGAGCCCGATGTAGAGTCATATCCAGAGCTTGTCCAGCGGCGGGAGCTCGGCGTGGTTGGGCACCTCGGGGCAGACGGCCGTGTCATTGGGCAGAGCTACCACAAGCTAGTCATGATAGCCTGGTACCACAGTATACTCACTGAGCCCGATGTAGAGACACATCCAGAGCTTGTCCAGCGGCGGGAGCTCGGCGTGGTTGGGCACTTCGGGGCAGACGGCCGTGTCGTTGGGCAGAGCTACCACAAGCTGGTCATGATAGCCTGGTACCACAGTATACTCACTGAGCCTGATGTAGAGACACATCCAGAGCTTGTCCAGCGGTGGGAGCTCGGCGTGGTTGGGCACCTCGGGGCAGACGGCCGTGTCGTTAGCCAGAGCTACCACCAGTTTGTCGCGGTTGTGGTACAGGTAGTCTGATATGTTCCACTGGAAGAGAAGTAATTATATTAGTAGGTATTAATTAATTTTATAATATTCATTTACGTCAAAAAAATAAAATAATGAGGTAGCGAGCCAATTTTAAGCAAATTTCGCATCTTTACGGTTTCAAAAGTAATTTGAATGAATTGCGCTGCGGTAGTAAACACTCGGCGAAAACAACGCCCGATAAATCTTGAACGCTCAACCAATCAACACTTTTCTACAATTTTTATTATTTCTTATAGGTTTGCGTTTGACTACATCCTACCTGATGTTAAGCATAACACGCTTGCTAAGTATAGCACGCTTACTTAGAAGATACGTATTTACTCGGGATTTGAAGACATCTACGTTGTACTTTAGCGGGAAGACAGACTCAGGCACAGCGTTCCACTGTTCCACATTCTGGCTGTTCTTATGAGAAATGTGGATTCAAAACGCTTGATACTAATACGCGGAATGTTTACCATAAAATTCCTAGCCATACGATAGAAGAAAGGGGCGGGTGGACTGTTATATATGTGTACCTATAACTATAGTATGTATGCGCGGCTGCGCCCGCGCTGTTTGCTTTCCAATAAAACAGTGTGCATCTAACTAGCCTTTCACTCACACGTCTCCTTTGTCCGACGCGCCGGCAAGTCAAATACAGAACATTGGCGACGAGGGAAACGAACAAAATGGCCACGTTTGGCGTACCTACTGGATACATTCAATCACATGGCACAAGACTGGGCTACTTATAAGAGTAGAATTCTTCAGTTTTTCATCGCTAATGACCTGGATGACAGTTCAGACAAGGCAGGAGTGAAAAGGAAGGCTATTTTGTTGAGCGCATTCACAGAAGCATCCTACAAATTAGCAAGTGATTTAGCATTGCCTTATGATATTGCTCAAATAAATTACCAAGCAGTCATCAAGGCCCTCGATGAGCACTTCACTCCCAAACGATGTGGGTTCGGCGAGAGGCATCGCTTTTACTCAGCCACACAAAACCCGGGCGAAGGTCATCAAGAATGGGCTGCGCGCGTCAGAGGACTGGCCGCGTATTGTGGTTTCAAGAACTTGGAAAAGGCTTTGCTAGACCGTTTCGTCATGGGAATGACAGCAGGACATGAACGGGACAAGCTATTTGCACAAGACCTCCACGATTTGACTCTCAGTAAAGCTGTTGAAATGGCTGAGAGTGTCCGGTGCGCGCGTGAAGGCGCGGCTTCAGCTCCTGGGATCGCCGTTCCGGCCTCGCCGGATGTCGGCGTGTTTAGCGTCACCGGAAAAAACGCAGAGAAATGTAGTGTTTGTGGTTATACCAACCATAAAAGTGTGCAGTGTAGGTTTAAAAATTATAAATGCAAAAAATGTGGCCTAAACTCACGTAAAATGTGCGTAAAAAATATTAAACATGTTGAGGAAGGTGAGACTGACGAAGACGATGACGGTGAGTCCTTTTTCAATATTAGATGTTCGCGATACAGACCAATGATCGAGAAAGTGGATGTGGGTGGTGTTATTTTTGAGTTCGAAGTAGACAGTGGTTCACTGATAAATTCAATATCCCACGCCACATACAAGGCATTTTTCAAACATATACCGTTATGTAATACGAATAAAAAATTCAATAGTTATACGGGTGAAAAATTGCACGTAACCGGTTTTATTAACGTGCCAGTATCGTACCGCGGCAGTACACATGCACTTGATATCTATGTGGTGCGCCCTGGCGGCCCGCCGATTCTAGGTAGAAGTTTTTTATTTGCGTTCAACTTAGAGATAGCGCCCGGAAATCGAATGTTTATTATTGCAATGAAATTAACAGGCCGTTAATCGAGGCTTTAGTGTCTCAATTTCCTGGGCTTTTTTCGGGAAATTTAGGTTGTTTCAACAAATATAATGTAAAATTACATCTGAAGCCAGATTCGACGCCTATATTTTTCAAAGCAAGACCCGTAGCTTTCGCTTTGAAGGACAAAGTTAATAAAGAACTCGATCGTTTAGTATCATTGGGAGTAATTAAACCTGTTGAATATTCCGAGTATGCCTCACCATTGTCCCAGTATTAAAAAATGACGGTAATGTAAGGCTGTGTGCAGACTACTCTGTAACAATTAATAAACAGTTAGTCGTAGAAAAGTACCCACTACCTAATATCGATGAGATGTTTTCCAAGCTTCATGGCGGTAAATACTACTCTAAGGTAGACCTCTTTATGGCTTACAACCAGCTTTGTTTGTCGGAAGAATCGCAATCTCTTACCACCATCAACACACATCGCGGTTTATTCAATTTCACTCGCTTAGTTTTTGGGTTGTCTAGCGCGGAAGCAATTTTTCAACGGGCAATGGAATTTATTCTGGCTGGAATGGAGGGTGTTTGGGTTTTCCAAGACGATGTTTTATGTAGTGGGAAAACTAAAGCGGAAAACTTAGAACGTTTAAGGGCAGTTCTACAAAGATTACAAGACGCCGGACTAACCGTACAAAAAAGTAAATGTGAATTTTTAAAGAAAGAGGTACGTTATCTCGGACACGTTATCGATGAACACGGCATCCGTAAGTCGAAGGACAAGGTCACAGCGATCGTAAATGCACCGATACCTACCAACGTATCGCAGCTACAATCTTTCCTAGGACTAATAAATTACTATCGTAATTTTATTCCGGACGCCGCAACTATTCTTAGCCCCTTGTATGATTTACTAAATAAAAATTCTAAATGGGTTTGGACATCGCTCCATACGGACACTTTTACTAAAGTAAAAAATATTCTTGCTTCTGACCAAGTACTTACCCATTTTGATCCGAATGCTAAGCTTATCTTAACATGCGATGCCTCTAATTTTGGGGCCGGGAGCATTCTCTCTCAGATATGTTCAGATGGTTTAGAGAGGCCTATTTCCTTTGCTTCACGGACGCTCACAGCTGCAGAGAGAAGATACTCTCAAATCCAGAAGGAAGCGACGGCTATCATTTTTGGGGTCAGGCGTTATCACCAATATCTCTACGGTCGCTCTGAACCATTTATCCTCCGCACGGACCACAAACCCCTTATCGCAATTTTTGGTCCGCATAAAGGTATACCAGTAATATCGGCGAATCGCTTACAAAGATACGCGATATTTTTAAGCGCGTATAATTATAGTATAGAATATATCAAAGGTGCCGATAACAGCGCTGATTATTTGTCTCGTGCAATGCCACCGCCGCATAACGAAGAACCACCGGCTTTTGAGAGCGCTGCGTACGTCAACTTTGTTGTAGACGGAACCCTACCCGTCACACTAGAACAATTGCGGGGGCCTGCCTTGGCTGGTCTCGAGCTCCGCTGCTCCCAGCCACAGAAGGCCTACAGTTCTTCCTTCAACCGCGACCACGGGCGGGGGTCGGGTCCTCGCGGGCCCCCCCCACCCCCGCAGCGATCGAGCGCCGAACGAAGAACGCGTCCTCGCGTGCGCCGCCGACCGCGTGCCCGCTCCGTCTGCTAGCGACGTCGAGCGGGTGGACCCAGCGCGCCGCGCCCATGCACCGAGCCCAACGAGAGCCCCGTGCGCCAGCTTCGGCCGCCTGCTGACCTGACATTTGCCCCGCAAATGTCGACCGCGGCCGCCCTGGCTTAACCTTTTGTGGGGAGCGATCACGCCGCCGGCTGTCGCGCCCGGGCGCGCACCACCCCCGGAACGAGCATCGCCAACCCCACCATACTGCAACCACTTCAGCGACGCGTCGAGCTTGCTCCGTGTCGCTGATATTTTTCACCTGCAAGACAACCAGCGCCGGGCTAGAGCGACCACCACATCCGTTTCTAACGATAACACTATCGGTCGCTCGCCCGGCGCACCGGCGCGCCTCAACATCCTTGCTTCGACTGAGAGCCGCATGGCTCACGACCCGGCGGAGTGCACGCCATCGGGCGCGGAACCCACCGGCCCTCGGCCGAAACGAAGACACCAAGACGCGCCGCATATTGAAGCCTACATCGGGGTGAGGTTCGCCTCCCCCGACCTACCCGGATTGACCCCCATTGATTCCAGGGGCGGGTGCTAGACACCCCCCCACACCATCGGCCCAAGCGCACACGGCGCCTAGCCGAATTTGATCGACGCGGCCTGTGAGGCTGCACCCCGCCGCGGCCCGCTCCGCCAACTCGTGCACCCTACACAGAGTGTGTGCGAAGCCGGCCGCCTACCACCTGACACGACCACGCGCCTCTTGATTTCGATCGGGGCGCATTTCTACTGGACTGACCACGCGCATCGCGCCTCACCGGACCCCATCTCGCGACGCCCAAGCGTCGCGATGCATTCAACCCACGCCGCTGCTGTCGCCTAGGCGACGCGCGACCGTACCGGACTCTGCCTCAACGCGAGTCCGCACCCCAACCTAACTGAAGCCTGCGCCTAGAGGCGCGCACGGACCAGCCCGAGTAGGCGTCGCTCCCGCCTTACGCGGTGAGCCCGACGCCGCTCACGCATTGTCGTCGACCAACGCGCTCGACGACCGCAACTCAAGGGGATGTTAGAGACGCGATGCCTGGCTCGCGCGGCAACGCGCTTAAGCCGGGCTAACGATCCCACTCCCCATCCGCATCGCTGCAAGCCCCGACAGTTCGAGAGAGCCCCGCTCCGCGCTTCAGTCGGTCTTGGTCGAGTGTAACTCCCGGACTGACCATTCGAAGCTGCGTTCACTGTACGGACAAGCCACCGGACCCGACGTGCGTCACGTCAACTACCATCGAAGAGGAGGAGATGCCGCCTGCATTTGCATTGTGCAGGTGTGAGGACTCCAAACCTGAGATGCATTGAAGCCTTTAATCATCATCATCATCATCATTATGATCATGATTATAATCACATTTAACCTAAAGCCAAGAACGGCAGATGGATGTCTGCCAGAATGGCGGGGCGAGGGCGCTGAGAGATGCCGCCCGACCTCGCGGTCGGGATTGGGTACTCGCGCCCTCCCTTTCATTGCCCTACATCCAATGTGGTGTAGCGTCCAGCCCCAGTAAGGAGGTTCGCCTCGACGCTGGTTCCTGACTCCTATGTACCCTCTTCAAGGGACAGGAGGAGAAGATCCCCAAATGAACAATTGCGGGATGAATTTAAAAATGATGAAATTCTAAAAAAGGTAATAAACTTTGTTCAGAACGGGTGGCCTGGAAAAGTAAATGATTCATCAATAAAACCATATCATGATTGTCGGTATCAACTGTCCTTCGAGAACGGCTGCTTAATGCGCGGTCACAAGGTCGTCATACCCAATCGGTTTCGCTCTAAAGTATGCAACGAGTTGCACAGCTCTCATTTCGGTATCGTAAAAATTAAAGCGGCCGCTCGATTCTGGTTTCTCGTTTCTGGTTTCCCGGCATAGACATGTACCTACATCATGAGCACGTGCGACGTGTGCGCGCAGCTCCGCCCTTCCCCGCCGCGCGCACCGCTCGCGCCCTGGCCCTTTCCCCCTCACTCTTTCTTTAGGATTCATGTCGATTTTTTGGGACCTATTTGCAATAGAACCTACTTGATAATCGTAGACGCTTACTCTAAGTGGGTGGAATGCTACTGCATGAATTCAAATATCGGAACGAAAGCAGTAATCGAAAAGTTGAATGACTTTATGTCACGTATGGGAGTACCAAATGTTCTCGTAAGTGATAATGGAATGTCTTTTTCCTCGAAAGAATTCCAAGATTTTTGTAAATCCAATGGTATAAACCAAGTGTACTCGCCGCCGTACAATGCTGCCAGCAATGGCCAGGCCGAAAGCATGGTAAAAATAGTAAAAAACGGTATTAAATCAATCATCCTATCAAGTAAAAATAAAACTGTTTCGGATGAAAAGATTTCAAAATTTTTATTTGATTACCGAAATTCAAAAAATAGCACCACCGACAAATCGCCCTCTGAACTGTTATTTGGTCGTCCGTTACGCAGCAGACTTGACCTATTAAATCCATCAGAGGTCATCGCCTGCTCGAGTCCTGACCTTCCTCACGTGGTGAAGTCTAAACAGTGCTCACAGGTTAAATACTACAAAGGAAAAGAACGGCCCAATTTCAAAACAAATGACTTAGTTTGGGCCAAGAAAAATTTCAAAAATAAGAAGTTTCAATGGATTAAGGGCGTCGTGAATGAAGTATTGAGTAGCGTGGTTTATTTAATATATATTCCCGAGTTGGATCTAATCGTGAAGAAACACAAATACCAATTATGGTTGAGAGAAGCAAACCAAGATCTCCCGGTTCAAAACCCGATTTGGCATCCAAATTCGATAGAAACAGAATCTCTCACGGGTGGTGACTCAGTAAACATAAACACAGACAAAGGTCCCGGAACACTAACAGCCGGAACGGCCGAAACGATTGACGAGGGTGACAGTTCGGAGATCGACTCGCCGTGCGACGCCGCTGACCAACTACAAAAAGAGGGTGAGATTAGTGCTTCTGCGCCGCAAGCATCCGTCACGTCTCCGCCCTGCACGCCAGCGCCACGTCGGTTGCCGCCGGTACCTGTCGACAATAATGCATCCCCAGCTTTTCTCACCCCAGACACTAATTCAACACCTAATCGGGATCGTTCCGATAGAACAACTCGTAATCGACTAAAGGTCGATTATATAAAGCTTTTTTAGTTAAGTATAATCGTTAGCCGTAGTACCTGTCTAATTATGTATTATCGAATACGTTTCAGATAAAGACGGAGGAATGTTATATATATGTACCTATAACTATAGTATGTATGCGCGGCTGCGCCCTCGCTGTTTGCTTTCCAATAAAACAGTGTGCATCTAACTAGCCTTTCACTCACACGTCTCCTTTGTCCGACGCGCCATTCTATACACACCCAATTGTTCAATAACTTACCATAAGTCCAACAGCAGTGAGGCTAATATTGAGCTCCTTGGTTTGCAGCGCGAAAGCCGCTGCAGTAGTAAGCACGCGGCGCAAACAGCGCGGCCCGGCGCAGCCCAACAAATCTCTCGCTACTAGTTAAGCACATTGGAAAGCTCGATAACACAACTGCTCACCATATACCCCTATAGCTTTTGAATAACTTACCATAAGTCCAACAGCAGTGAGGCTGATATTGAGCTCCTTGGTTTGCAGCGCGAAAGCCGCCGCGGTAGTAAGCACGCGACGCAAACAACGCGGCCCGGCGCAGCCCAACAAATCTCCCGCCACTACTTGGGCGCATTGGAACGCTGACCGGATTAGCTGCTCACTGTAGAAAGGAAGAAATATGTTTGAATTTGACTTCTGCGCACGATTTTGGCTGTTGTTAAGTCAAGTTAAATTAGCAAAAATAAAAACCGTTTATTTCAGGCTCTAATCCAAATCAAATAACTTGGTTTAGGTTAAGTTAAATGAGTGTCTTTTACACAGATTTAAGCTTAGATCAGTGCTGAAATTACAAATAGGGTACTCAAAATCAGCTGAAAAGGTGAATGACTTGTTCCATGTTCGTCTGTATTTTTCTAGAATACAATAACTTCATAGCGCGCACTAGCTGTCCTGCTTACACATAGTATAATGCAAGTGATAGACAGTGACAAAGAACTTTCAAGTGTCAAGGTTAGTTCATACCTGTGATGCGAGGATATAGCTGAGATGATTTCCATCATCAGAGGCCAGGCTGCGCCCAGCTGTTCTCCCCTAGAGTGCAATAACCGCGCCGCGCACTCAAGCTGTCTCGCTCGCACGTCGCAATGTCGCACCGCACATAGTTCCGACAGCGGCTCTAGTAGTAGACGCTCTCTAGCCTGGAAAATATCTCGAGTAACATTTTTGTGACAAAAAAAACAAGCCTTTCAATACATAAACAAACGACAGAAAGTACGTTCATCCTTACTAAAAAAAGGTAAATAAACACGTCGCCATAATCACATGGCGTTTCCTCGTAGTATGGTGAAATAACGAAGAATTTTAGTGATTTTTTGTGTCAATTTTTTTGCTACCTTTGACGATCCGAAACTAAACGACAAACCGAATTAAACCCAAACAAAATTGTGAGGTTTCGATGAGAAAACAGCGAAGATTGATTGTCGATGCTTGAAAATGAAAACTGAGCTCTATGTCACAACTAGGGTTAACAGTTTCTGGTGAATTCATTAAAATGTGATGGATTTATTTTTGGCTACAAAATTTACTTTTTTTGCGACCCGTCTAGCGAATGAGGCGATTTACTCTGTCGTTAAAAAATCTGTGGTAACCTACATAACTAGGATAAAACTGAATTTCGATTTTATAAAATTTATACGTATCTATTGAATTATCTTTGTGATAAGCATTTCAAAAATCTGCAGCGAACGCAGGATCAGATTTTTGAAATGCTTATCACAAAGATAAATCTTTGAGATAAAATCTAGTGTGGAAAGCACTCAAAACAAAATCATAACATTGATTTAGCAGTGCGTCATCTCTCGTCAATCTTTAGAAGTTCTAATAACTTCTAGTTGAGTTTTAACCTGTCTAATACCATTGAGGAAGGAATCAAATGGAGTTGCCCTAACGACGAGAAAAACCTGCATACCCACCGCACATAATACGGCGGATTAGTGTTGTTACTACCACACTACACTTATCGATTTCCCCGTACCTATCGATAAAACTATCGACACAAATTAATTTTAGCCGAATCAAACATAATGGTAAACTTTTATTTAAAAAATTATAGATGTCAAGGTTGCAGCTGTCATATTCAAGAATCCACACTAGAATGGCAGGACGAGTTTTTTGGCGGGAACGCGGAAAAGACATGTTTCTTCATTGTATTATTTTGTTAAAGTTGTGTTTTTATCAGTGATAATTAGTGAAAAATCTCCACTGCTTTACTGAGGTATGACTTAAAATTAAAGTGATAGGACTTAATAAGAACTACATATCGGATGACAGCTGTCAAGCTTAAAAGTAGAATATCTTCATAACTATCTATTATAGACCATTGCTTTCTTCACTAAACTGATATGAGATCTATATTTCGGATGACAGCTATCAAACTTAAAAGTGGATTATCTCCGTCACTGTCGATGCTAGACCATGGCTGTCTTCACAAAAGTGATAAAGCTCAAAGAGAGATATGATATCTTTCAGATGACAGCTATCAATATTACGGAAATAATCAACTTTTAAGTTTGAGCTGTCACATCAAATGTAGATCTATTTAAGCTCTATCACTTTGGTAAACACAGCAATGGTCTAGGGTCAATAGTTACACAGATTTTTCACTTTAAAGTTTGACAGCTGTCATCTGAAATGTAGGTCTCGTTGAGTTCTATCACTTGTGTCAAGTCAGCAATAGTCTAGCTTTAATAGTTACGGAGATATTCCACTTTTAAGTTTGACAGCTGTCATTCGAAATGTAGGTCTCGTTGAGCTCTATCACTTGTACCAAGACAGCAATAGTCTAGCTTTAATAGTTACGGAGATATTCCACTTTTAAGTTTGACAGCTGTCATTCGAAATGTAGGTCTCGTTGAGCTCTATCACTTGTACCAAGACAGCAATAGTCTAGCTTTAATAGTTACGGAGATATTCCACTTTTAAGTTTGAGAGCTGTCATCCGAAATGTAGGTCTCGTTGAGCTCTATCACTTTTGTGAAGACAGCAATAGTCTAGCTTTAATAGTAACGAAGGTATTCCACTTTTTAGTTTGACAGCTGTCATCCGAAATGTAGATATCGTTGAGTTCTATCACTTCTGTGAACACAGCAATAGTCGAACTTCGATAGTTACGGAGATAATGCACTTTTAAGTTTGACAGCTGTCATTTAAAATATAGATCTAATTGCGCTCTGTCACTTTTGTGAAGTCAGCAGTAGTCTTACTTCGATATTTACGGAGATAATTCACTTTTAAGCTTTGACAGCAGTCATTAGAACAATCTAATAGATCTCATTGAGTGTTATTACTGCTATTAAGACAGTAATGGTCTAGCTTCGATAGTTACGGAGATAATAATACTTCTAAGTTTGACAGCTGTTACTTTACTGCTGTTTACTGTTGTTGTTTTAGCTGTTGTTTACCTGTCATGCCATTTTAATTGTATTAATTCTGGAATGACAGTTGTCAAATTTGACATGAAAAGTGAAATGAAATAAAAATTCAAAATTTTAGCAAATCAATAACACGAATAAAAACTAACCAAAACATCGATAGTTTTTTTTTATATAATAAGAACATCGCTATTGTTTTTCGACTCAATATGGCGGACCAGGCACGCGCGACAAGTCACGAAAAATATAGACACTATAGCGAAACTGTGCTGTATAATGTTGGTCTATTCTTATTACGTACATTTGAAAGAGACGCCTATATGATTATTATTTCGGTTTTTAAACTATTACATGTCAAAGTATCTAAATGTCATTACACCATCTCCATTTGATTCCTTCCTCAATGTCTAATACGGGTATCATAGGTGGCGCCACCAACGCTATAACTTGGTGTAATGTAAGCACTTCAAAAATTTGACTCTTGCATAGGAGGCGGGCTGGCTCAGTTGGTTAGAGTGTCGGGCTAGTGATCCGAAGGGGCAGGTACAAATCCTTCGTTCGCTTCAGATTTTTGAAATGCTTATCACAAAGATAAATCTTTGAGATAAAATCTAGTGTGGAAAGCACTCAAAACAAAATCATAATATCTATTGAATTGTTAAGCAATTAAACAACTAAACTTACCTCGTTCAGTAGGCTAGGGTTATTGTGATGATACTGAAAGGCTGCTTGTACCAAGTAGGTGATGGCCTCTACGCCCCATTCCCTCATCCTTATGTGAGGGTGTTGACATACCTAAAAATATACATGTATCAGCGGGATAACAAAACATGGATTATGTTTTTAAAATTTGATTTGATTGATTACATCGTCAAATAAATAATCGTAAAAAATATCCCATACTTAAAAACTTATTTCTTACAATTTTTTTAACAGAAATTAAATCAGGATTATTAAAATGCAACATGACATCACTGTAAGGTGAAATGCATGCTTTTCGAGTAATAAAAAAATACTTCCCCATCTTGGGAAGAGTCTGGGTTCCAAAGCACACTGATGCCCACACTAGGGTGACCCTATCACTCTAGTGTGGGCATCAGTGTGCTCATCCAGAGCATGAAAAATATGTTTTTGTGTCAATAAACACAATTTTGATTTGCGATTGTCGCTTACTTTGCTTCACTTCACTTTTAGGCAAAATGTTGGTGTTTACACAAAATAAGAGTATGAAGTACCCAGAAACCAGCCACCAAAACCAACAGAAGGACAAGAAACTTACTTCTAGAAGGTGGTTAGTGATGGGCCTCCACATAACTTCGATTCTGTGCATATTCGCTAAACCTGTTTCTAGTAACTTGGCCACGGCGAATAGCGATGGTTCCTGAAAATCAATCATATTTTTAAATAAAAGAAGAAATTATTACAAAGTTATCTAAGAATTTACGCAATTTTGTTAAGATTTGAAACTTCATAGCACAAAAAACACAAAGGAGGAAACACAAGTAAAAAAAATACAAAGGAATAAGTACGTATTCTAACGTTCGGTTTCGATTTTTCTTTTGCTTTCGCCAGTTATTCACGCCACCAGATCGAGCGGGTGGCAAAGTGAAGAGGAACGCTAGAACGTATGAATAATCCAGGGTCAAATCTAAGATTTAACTATTCGTTTATCAGTCTTATCAGCCTTTAAAATATTATCGCTAAACACAGGTCTATCCTGGAAAGGCGATAGTGCCATATTCAGCCCGCTGGCCCAGTTGATGGATTATTCTGTATATTGGAATATTCTGATCTATTTTCCATTTTAATGCATTTATCTCCCTCAAATCTGCAATGCGCAATGGGAGTGGGCGGGACACGTGAGTCGTATACACCCAGACAGATAAGCAAAGGTTTCAACGGAGTGGGTTTCTCAGTCGAATCTGCCGTCCTCCAAGACGATGGCGCAAGGAAATCGAGATATTTAAAAAGAGTTGGACGGAGATAGCGCAGAACAGAAAGGAATGGAAGGAATCGGGGGAGACCTTTGCCCAGCAGTGGGACAGTACAGGTTAAAATAAATAAAAAAATGCATTTACCTTACCCTATGGCCCGTTGGCGACATTAAAACAGCAAAATCGCGGTGAATACAAGACGCTCCCAACCAATTTTATTGGAGATCTGAGGCCTATGTAATCCACCAACCCGCAATGCGTCATCGTGCTGAATATGGTCCAATCACCCTTTGCAGGTATTCCTACGTCCTACAATGGGCTATTAAAAAAGCTGGTAGGTATAGGCCAAATAAAGTCGGCGGATCTGAATAATGACCTCCAAGCAGCGCGAAACCCAATCAACGCGAAGCTTTTCAATTCAATTCAATCATGTTTATTTCAATTAAGTACAAATATACACTTTTGAAACGTCATTAGCTAAATATCATGTAACGCCAATTACATACCCAATATCACAAAAACAACAACAATAATAATTCGAAACAAATAAAAATTAAAGAATTAAAGAGGCAAACAAATCAATCACAAAACAGTCACCGGTGAAAATTAAATAATTTGACAATATTCACAACACAATGTTGCCAGAATGAGTTTTGAAAATCTACCAGTTGGTTTGATTAGTAGGTTTACATAACTCATGTTCAACTCATTTATGTAAGCTTCAGTCAGGATTGGATATTGCGCAGCTTGTAGCTAATTTCACATCCGCGGACTTGTAGGATTCGGCCTATAAAGGACGCCTATGTTCATCAGTGGACGTCGTATAGCTATATACGACGATCATCTTACCCTATTAGAATAAGCTAGTTCCATGGCCTCATTGGACAGTTTACATAGCGCGTCGATCAGATGGTGTAACGCTACATCGTCCAAATTCTTAGACGACTCGAATACTCTGGACAGCATGGCTGATAACGCTGTAATACAAGAAACAATATTAAAAATTCTATAAAATCAATATTGGTTTAACCCCAGTGTTCTGATTAAAATAAATCCTTATACTCTATAAAATTTAACTTGATCTCTGCGACAGTGACATTGACATAGAAGATTGACATTTTTAGTGTTGAGATAGTGGTGGAAAAAATCGATTTTCAAACAATGTAATGAAATCGAATGAGTAGTTGAATGTGAGAAATTGGATTTTATTTACTTACTATTATTTAAGATCAAGTATGTACAAATGTAAATAACGTTATAATATTAATTAAATACTCGTAATAATGTAACCATAGTATTTATCGACGTTTTTCACTATTATCGATGCTAATGTAACATATAATTGGGTTTAATTTAATTATACATGTAAAAAATGTTATGATATTTAAAATATACAATAAAATTAATGATAAATTAAGTTTTATTTCAAATATCGTTAGTATAAACTATCGATATTTTAAATAAAACCCTATCTAAATCTCTGTGGTCACAATCATTCGTCGCCCATCACTAATCGGCATGCCCACAAAGTATGACATTGACAGGTACTGTCTGTACTGTTATGAAATTCAGGACTTCATAGGCGTGATTTTTCTGACAGCTGCTCTGCGACAGCAATCAAGTTAAATTTTACAGAGTATAACGGCTAAGTACGGTGGACTTCGCGTTCCATTCTGTACTCCTAGTTTTGTATTTGTACATGTAAAACATGATATAAGTTTGTATGGAAATTAAACTGCACCAACCTGATACTAACGGATGCGCTTTACATAGCTAATTCAGTCTAGGGCATTAAAACTTATTACAAAGAAGACAAAGACAAAATCATATTATTGGTATTCATATAATTATATCATTGGTATTCAATACTCATGTCAAGAGGAGTTATGGATGGGCGCAGTGTCCTATATCTTTGCCCAACCCAGAAAACTTGAAAATAGTTAAATTCTATTTTTTTCCGTATACTAGGTTTGCGTTTGACTACACAGTGCCTGATATTAAGCAGATTTGCGGTCTAGGAAGTAGCAAGCTCACCCAGAAGATACCTATTTACTCGGGATTTGAAGACACCCAAGTTATTTATTTGGGGTACACAAAATATAGGTCAACGCCACCCCACTTAGCCGATATGACAAAAGTCTCTCACAAAATATGGTGTGATGATATTGATAATAATTAATCAGACAAACACCAAACATCATCAAACACTCTTGATATAAGTATTTTTGTTTATTGAAAATACATACAGCCTTGGCAAAAAGTATAGGCACCTATAAAAAATGAAAATGCAGTTTACTACTTAACCAATAACTGAGTGCTAATCTTAAATGACTTACCGGGATCATAAATAACTTCTTAGAATATTAAGCGGCTCTTTGTTAAGGTCATAAAACACCTGGTGACCGAAAACAAAGGACTCCGTTTTTATCGGTTCTTGTCAGTCAATGTTTCGTCACCTGTGTTCTGGACTCTAACGAGTAAACAAGCTTTCATTTCTGTTGATGTGATTAAATTGACACCTAATTTTGTTAAAAATGCCAAAATGGAGTGAAATAAGTTTAGAAAATAGAGTATAAATACAAGGTGCCTAATACTTTTGGCCAAGGCTGTATATAGGCACTTGCCGTCCACTCTTTAAACAACTGTGGTGTAGGTTTAGTTGTTAATTTAATAGGTAGGCGTTACAGAACATTTAAGGGGGGATTTTCAGACGTTAATCATACGAGTATGATAATCGTTTGATTGAATAAAAGTTGCTTCATTTAATCATGGGTCGAATCAAAGTTCTTGGCGGCTGTGAAGTTAGGTACAAGTTGCACGAAACCCAATCCTCGCGCAACTGTTAAATGAGCTCCCGTCAGGATTTGGTTTTGCGCAGTCTGGCTTGTTCCTACCCTATCTTATATGTAGACATTTTTAGAGAAATCTAATCAAATTTATCAAAGCATTTCGTGGTGCTAGGCCGTGTATTATGAGGGGTATTTATGGATACGTAGTTAATTATACAGGGAGTGTTTTCAACTAAAGTAAAACAAACAGTGCACCAATATCTGTTACGGTCATTTAGCCCCTAGAAAATATTCAACTCAATCATTTATTGCAAAATAATATATTATGTAATTAACTAATAAAAGGTATGGGCTTGAGCATTTGGATAATCTTCAGACCTTCAAGGGTCTGTGGATGATCCAATTGCTTGGTATGTAGTAGTAGTTTATGTATTAGATTATGTAAGTCTTGTATTCAATAAAAGGTATGGTATCTAAGGTAAGGTAAATGTAATAAAATTATATTTATAGTTAATAGTACATTATGATATAAGTGCGGTAAGTTGAAAATTACAGCCGAGGCGATATTGCTAGCCCGAGCCGTGGGCGAGGGCTATAAGGAAGCAGAGGCTGTAATTTACAAAGCGCACGTATGTCATACGACGTTTTATAACATATTTGCGAGGAAATTAATAAAACTCTGACTTTCTTAAACGAATAAATCTTTAATTACTTGTGAAAGCAGTTATATAAATTTGAACAATTTTAAAATGTGATTGTTACGTTGCCAGTTGGCATTTTTAATGTTGTCAAGTTATTATTATTAGTTACAATTTCCCCAGTCTCTCTCTCACTCTCTTGAGTAAATTCATCACTACTTGACGACATTTTCAAATAAAAACATTACAGCGAAAAAAAAAAGCGCGCGAAATAATTTTTATCTCCCAAAGTTAATTTTATTCATAAAATATTGACCACTTTTCTGACATAAAAACTCTTTGCTAAGATTTTAAAACATATCGTCCATTTTAGACGGAGCATCTTAAAAAACAGTGCATGTTACTTTCTTTTTGTGATAAACATTTCAAAAATTGACGCGTTCGCAGGATTTGAACCTGCATCCTCTGGGACTCCGGCCCAGATGCTTTGTCCAATTAAGCTAAAACGCTCTCTGCAAAGGCACCGAATTAGTGAAAGTGTTTATCATTTTTACCAACTACTACATTGTTGGAAGCGCCATTTGTGAGAACTGCTTTAAACCAGTCAGTCACTTAATGTGAAATTTATCACAAAAAGAAAGTTTCTATACACCTAGTGTGTGAAGCACGATAAAAATAATTTCATGTTACTTTATTAAACAAAAAAAAACTCGTGCGTTTTACATTACAATAACGCACAAGTGCGTAATGAAATACATTACGATATTGAAATTGGTGTAATTACAGCCACTTTACGAGCAAATATGTTATAAAATGTTTTAAGGTTTTCTAGCAAATGAAAAATATGATCGAACAATAAACAATTATAAGTACTAGCGACCCGCCCCGGCTTCGCACAGGTGTATTATGCATATAAACCTCTTGAATCACTCTATCTATTAAAAAAAACCGCATCAAAATCCGTTGCGTAGTTTTAAAGAAATAAACATACATAGGGACAGACAGAGAGAGAAGCGACTTTGTTTTATACTGTGTAGTGATAGTGATAATATAAACTAAGTAGTTAGGGCAAAATGACCGCAAAAGAGCTGCAAAACAACACAAAAATCAAACAAAAGGCCAGCAAGCTCCTCCCAGTGCTCTGTGACGGACATAAGCTGTATCCTAGATTGATTGTATCTATTTGAAAGAGGTAATATATTGAAAAATAGTAGTTCAATTCAAGTTTACTATTAAGTTTAGCGCCATTGAGGTGGCTAATTTTTGGTCAAAAGCCGAAACAATTTTTAGCACGCAAAATCGACTCGAAAGAAGAACTTTACTGAATTTAAACCCTTCGTCACTTAAAGACGAAATTCAACAGAAACGAATAAAGAAAGAAACGTTGCAAAACTGTACGGAGTTTATGACATGAACGTACCTGAATTTTCGCTTTATTGATGCGCTTTAATAGCAGATTGTATCATATGGGAGCAAAATAATATTTTAACGGCGAGGGCGCTTTTTTGATTCCAGAGCGAAGTGAGGGATTCTAGAGTATTCTTTAGTAAAATCCTGAACGTCGCGAGGGATTCAAGGTACGTCGCCCGAGAAAAAATATTTTTGCGCCCGAGTGGTACACTCTACTTTTTATCACCTCTATGAGAAAATAAAAGGTGCCTCATATTTTATTGTAATATGTATTATTATTTAATAAAACGTAGAACGTAACAACTGAATTTAAATTAAATGGTATCTAATAATAAAATAAATGAACTTATATTTACATTCTTTTCATTCATTTTCTTGGCGCTGAACCCTAACATTACAAATACTTTCAAATTCCAAAGATCATTCCGGCGCACTTATATGTTCCAAATTCAAAAAGTGCGCAACAAAGATCATTCCGGCGCACTTATATGTTCCAAATTCAAAACGTGCGCGGCAAAGATCATTCCGGCGCACTTACATGCTCCAAATTCAAAAAGTGCGCGGCAAAGATAACTCCGGCGCACTTATAAAGTTTCTTATAGAAAAATTCTTAATCTTTAAAAAAATTAAATTAGAAAATTTCTTATATCTTTGGGCGCACCAAGTAGTTATTTTAAAAGTACAATGGTCGATAAATATGAAAGCCATACAGACAAAAATCGAACTTTTTTCTACAAAGTAAATAAGCCAATAAATAACGATTTTTGGAGCCAATTTGTTTGCCACATATTTACGCTTATTTTGAAACATAGTTCAAAAAACATAGTCTGGACCTATGGTAAAACAACAAAGAATAGAAGATAAAATAAAAGGAACTCCAAATAGATACAATATGGTTGTATAGTAGTGTAGTGTTAGTTATACCACTCATAACTCCTAATGACTCGGCGACGGGAACTTGCTGCCCTGAAATGCATCGTTAGCGAAACAATCATACACTTACTCGAATTAGCACTGTAAAATAAGGCAGGCAAGGTCGAAATTGTATTATCAAGTAATTTAGCGTCTAAGCTGTATTATGGTAATGGTATCCATGCAGTATTGCGACTCGGCCCTGTCTTTGAAATAAATACCTACAGCCCCGCGTGATCAAGCAGTACGTAAGACGCGCTAGGGTTGTCAGCCTGTTAGGTAAACGCACGCTTACTGATTACAGTCCCACCCCTTCCTTCGTCCCTATGGCGCGCCCCTGCGACTGTTGTGTATCGAACTCGCGATAATTCGCGTTCTTACCGTTATTGAACACATACTATTGATTGTGGTAATCCTTAAAGATAAAATAGCTTGAAAAAGACATATTTCACTTTACTTAAACTAAAATATGTCTAATTTTCGCAAATTGCACGAAATAAAATACGATATAATTTGATATTTTATCTATGACGTGAACGCTCTAAGAAGGGCGGCAACTCTGGTGACGTCACATGATAGTAAACAAGAATTTCTCGATTGACTGTTGTTTGTGTAATTTGTGTTTTGTGATTTAGGAGTCATATTACAGGATCTGTAAGTTACTTTTAAGGTATTTTTTGTCAATTTTTAGATGTGAACAAGCGTATTTACTCACGTTATTTACTAGTGTGTGACGTCAAAGACCAGCGCCATTACAGAATGTCGTTTTTGGTGGGATCTTGAATATCTATTCTTTAACACTGATTTTCATTGTTAATACAGTAGATCTCTCGGAAATATATATGTAGTGTGCTTATTATGTACTAACGAATAATTTAAAACGATTTCCAAAAACTAGTAAAATAGCCTATACTGTATAGATACCCTTACCGTAGCTTTATAACTGTAGTATGGTCACTATACCATGTTAGGTAATATTTGATGACTATTTGAGCTGAAACTGCGTTCTTATTTTGATGTTATCAAAGAGTCTCTAGACTATCATGAATCTCGATTTTAATTTTATTAATTATTCTATAGCTTTTTATAGCTAACAAGGGCATATTTTCGTATATCTACCGAAATCTCAATTTCGACCATTTCCCACATTATAGTTACAAATAAAGTTAATACATTAAACAAAAGTAGCTATAAATAACACATTGTGAATGTTGCAAAAACTATCATATCTGTAAATCGAGCAAAACATAAATTATACTAGCTGCAAAATATTATTATGCCTATATTTGAAATAAATCACGGATTTTCAAAAATGAGTATTATAATATAAGATAAACCAAAATTGTTAGTTACTTTATTAAACAGTCACAGAAATACAGCCTTGGCCAAAAGTATTAGGCACACTGCATTTTTAACACAATTAGGTGTCAATTTAATCACATCAACAGAAATGAAAGCTTGTTTACTTGTTAGAGTCCAGAACACAAGTGACCAAACATTGACTGATAAGAACCGATAAAAACGGAGTCCTTTGTTTTCGGTCACCAGGTGTTTTATGACCTTAACAAAGAGCCGCTTAATATTCTAAGAAGTTATTTATCACCCCGGTAAGTCATTTAAGATTAGCACTCAGTTATTGGTTAAGTAGTAAACATGCATTTTGATTGTTTAAAGGTGCCTAATACTTTTGGCCAAGGCTGTACATGCAGGCTGTAGCTTTGGAAAGTACAGACAATTTCAGAGATACTCGTAGCAATATCACGTACTTTTATTCGGAATTTCGAAGTTACTCTTATAGTAGAAATTGTTTACGATGACTAGTATAATAGACATTATGACTAGGTAGAAAAATCCTTACTATAATAATTACTCCGTGAGTTAGATTATCAAAAACTATTGGACATGTATTTTTCTTTTGTCAATGAAACAACAAATGACAAAGATAAACCTTGTCAAAGTTTGGGAGTGGGGTTCGTGACATCATCTCTCTTACAGTCTATACGAGTACATTTGTATGGCACTTGTGACGTCACGCGAAATTTTATCGAGCTATAACTTCATCAATTGTTGTTTAATTGACAAAATTAAAAAATACGTGTCTAATATTTTTTGATAGTCTATCTGACGGACTAATCATATTTTTTAGTCATAGATATGATCTAGACTCTAGAGGTTCCTGCACTTTACAAAGCACCAGCTAGCATAATATGTGTTGTATGAATTTAAATGCGATACTAATGTATATGCTACAAGAGGTGAATGATTTGGCTTACCAGGCAAATCCGCCATGACAGCAGAAGTACTCATAACAGCGTTAGCGTCTGCGCTCGCGCGGCTCGCCTTCATACTGCCACCAGTAGACGGCTTCAGGCCCAGGATCCACACCTGAACATGGAATTTATTATGATTCTTATCGACTTGTTGGGGCGCACTGTCATGTACATAATTTTACAAAGCGATATTAAAAATTGTTATAAACTAGAAGTTAGAACTTATTACACTTAAAAAATGTATTACCTACTTATTAATTATCTAATATATTATTGTTATTTCTATGGCTCTACATAACTATCTATATACTTGTGTTACTTTTTTATTTTTTACGCATTATATAAGTATCTAATGTAAAGAATGTCTATGTATACTTGTGCATCTAAAGTTACGAGTATGTTATAAGTTTTTGAATAATTCTGTTTTCAAAGTATTTATTTCCTTAAATCTATTTATCTCTAATAAGTTATTTGTCTCTAAGAATTATGTCAATGATTTTGCAAGAACCCCCTATGGGTGAAGGCCTCCTCCAAAGAAGCCCACATGTCTCTATCTATGGCCACTTGTAGCCATTTTTTGCCTGCTGTCTTAATAATGTCGTCTTGCCATTTCGCATAAGGTCTTCCTCTATGGCGTTTGCCGCTTGGTCCTTTTCATGATGTTATTTTCTTTGTCCATCTCTCGTCTTGCAGCCGCGCAATATGTTTCGCCCATTTCCATTTTGCGTAGTTTAGAGCGTCCGTGGCTTTAGAAATATTTCTTATTTTGTGTGTTTCATTTTTTGGATTTTTTTTTTGATGTTGAGCCGAGGCACTGCCATATATCCAGGTATATTACAATAGGCATTATAATTAGTCCGCGAGTTAGATTATCCAAAATACTGGACAGGATTTTTTTATTCTGTCAATAAAACAACAAATGGCAAAGATAAACCTTGTCAACGTTTGGGAGTGGGGGTCGTGACGTCTCTCAAGAAAGTCTATAGGTGCATTTGTGTGACACTCGTGACGTCACGCGGGACTTTAATAGGTTATATCTTCATTATTTTTTGTTTACTTGAAGTGAAAAAATACCTGTCCGATATTTTTTAATAATTTATCTGACGGACTAATTTTTTTTGTCCACATGCCCATTATCAGTTGAGGATTTCAGAATTTTAATGTACATGAGAAAAAAATCAGCTGTCCCATACATTTTGTCAAGACTCTATGAACTTTTTTGTAGAACAACTGTTTTTTTTTTACTATTTCAGAGTTATTTTCATAGTAACAAAATGTCAATAACCTAGTATAATATATAGTGTAAATCATATTTTGTACACTTCCATTATTGTATATTATGAATTTTTCGGATGAGATCCCACCGCTGTGTTAGGTAAATAATGAAACAGATTTAATCGTTAATCTTAAGTCACGTCTTGCGCCACGCATTTTGGCCACGAAGGAAAATTTTAACATATCCACCATCTTAACTCAGCGCGGGTTATACGGCCTATATTCACCCGTGGAGTATGAATAGTACAGGAATACTGACCAGATGTTGCAGAGTCGTCAGTACGGGCAGCCATGCTTGCTGTATGGTGTCGCCGTCTCGTTGCGCGGCGCACAGGAGCGCCTTCATCGCCGTCACGTGCCGCGACGAAACCATCACGAACGATTGTTGCTGACCTGTCGTTTATAAACAAGTATGTTGTAAACAATATCAACTATATAGGTATCGCCACACAAGTCGGCGGGTGAGAAGTTAGCCGCAGATGACACCTCGCTGTGACTCGCTAAACTTTGCGCATGTGTGCACAATGCCCACTTGTGTAAGTGGCGAAGTAGTGAGAACGGGCGTAGGGAGCACGAGGGAAGCATGAGGTTGGCGGGCGGGTGTGCTCCGACGTCTCGTCTCTGTGGCTCCTGCGCAAACCTATATTTTGCCTTTCGCGCAGCGTTCTGAGCATAACTTCCTATCCGCCGACTTGTTCCGCCCTGATTATATCTATGTCGATAATACTGTTACGTGCAGGGCTTGAAACCGGTTTAAAATTAAACAAAGTTAAAACGGGAACAATCAATTTTAGTTTTCAATTCCATTACTCTATTCTTGCTTTATCATTTCATTCATCCAATGAATTTTTTTGCTCGATATTAATAATGACAACAGGTAGACGCTTGAAATGGGGCTAAAGGGGGTACGGAACCCATCGTGCGCAAGTCCGACTCGCACTTGGCCGATTTTATTAAGTGAAGTCAAGACTGCCACTGTTGTTAGTATAGACCGCGCCAAACAAGTTGAAGGATGTTAAGTTAGCTATAAGCTGCGAAATAACCAATCAACGTGCGGCTTTATGTGAGCTTCAGTCAGGATCGGATATTGCGCATCTTGTTGCTAACTTTACATCTACCAACTTGTATGGCGCGGACTATGGTAATATTAATTTCTTCTGCTGTCATCGTGTGTGTTGTTACGTACCGTTGGTGGGCGCGGGAGTGGGCGGGGGCGTGCCCACCCACACGACCTGGTGGCGGTAGTCGGGCTCGGGCGCCGCCGGCAGCTCGCGCCGCCACGGGCACGGCAGCGCTCCCAGCGCCGCCACGCAGTACGCGCCGGGCAGTGCGCAGCGACAGAGCGCGGCGATGCACGCGTCGCGACCCGTCGAGTGCCCCACCTGACCACCACACAGTTATAGCACAGAGTAAACTAGTAGTCCTTACTAATATTATAAATCCGAAAGTATCTAAAAATCAAGTCTATCCGTTACATAGTCTGAAACAAGGAAAGTTATTTTTTTTTAATACTTTAATAATTTTTACGATTACTTTTTATCCTAGAAAAATAAAATATTACCACGGGATAGCAATAGCACAAAAATTAAAATACCACGCGGGCGAAGCCGCATAACACTTATGTTTATCAAATAAATATTTGCTCTGGGTGGGGATCGAACCCACGCCTCTTTGACCCAGAAGTTAGGGTCACTAACCACTGAGCCACCGAGGCAGTCATACCTTGCCGCTGATCCTCGCCAAAGTCTGCATGGCACGTAGGATATTTTCCAACTCTCCGATACTTGCTTCGGCTAACACAGACAAACCCCACACGAGGCCACACCACGACGACTTCAGTAACTGTAATAGAAATAAAGAATAAACTGACTTCAACCGTGTATGGCATAGGGTAATTCTGATTCTAATTTGAAGTAGGGGCGATAAGTCTTGCACTGACGTCCCGCATGGGGTGTTTTGTGCATTTCCCCCTCCAGCGTCTACCCGAGTCAGCCCAGCTCTTTAAAGTAACGGAGCGTGGCTCTGGGCCGCTGGCATAACTGCTCCAGTAGCTTAGATGGTGAATGTGATGATTGCGATGTAGATGACAAAGCCGATGATAATGCAGAGGCATCATGCAACCCGTTAGCTATTCTAGTGTTTTCCGTGGCCTTGCAGTGCCACAGAACAATGACATAGGGTAGTTGGCTGGTATTAAATTAAAAATTGGCTAATCAAGTTCAAAGATATACGCTTGTAAAGTTTTTGGTAGGGATAAAGAGGGGATGCTTTGTTCATTTCCCAAAAAGCATAACATAGTACGGCGAATGTGTGACACTTACGGGCCGATGCCATAGCCTGCTATAGTGCGCTCTTTGTCTAGCAAGAACAGAAATATGCTTGTAACTTCTTTTTATCTAAGTTGATTTTATTTTTGTTTTCGGTAATCGGCTTTGTTTATGGTTAGCTGTTACAAGAGGACATCAAAAAACTCTAGACTAAATTCTAGCCTGAGCTGCATCTCTTCTTCTTCTACTTCTTCAATCTTCTGCATCACGTTGGAGTTTTGATCAATCATTCGTAGTTTCTTCCGTCTCATTTTCTAAATCGAATGGAAAAGGAGAGAAATCGGACTAACTTCTAGCCTGAGCTGCATCTCCTTCTCTTCTACTTCTTCAATCCTCTGCACCACGTTGGAGTTCTGATCCGCTTCACCGTGCCCGTTGTTCGTTGCTTCTTTTGTCTTGTTCTCTGAATCTATTGGAAAATAAATAACATCTTACTTCTTACTAATATTATAAATCCGAAAGTGTTTGTTGAGCTGTGGTGGCCTAGAGGTATTGACACCCGCCTTACAATTGTGAAGTCTTGGGTTCAAATCCCGGTCCCGTACCAATGAGTTCTTTGGAATGTATGTACGGAATTAAACACCACTGGCTTTTCGGTGAAGGAAAACATCGTGAAGCAATCTGCATGCGTCCGTAGAAGAAATTCGATGGCGTATGTGAATCCACCAACCCGCACCTGGGCCAGCGTGGTGGATACGGCCCAATCACCCTTCGTGGGTAGGCCTACGTCCTGTAGTGGACTATTAAAAAGGCTGGTATAGTACAGTGTTTGTTGGTTTATTGCTTTGTTCCTCTTACACGGAGCAACGGAGCAACGGATTGACTTGATTTTTGGCATGGACATAGTTTAAAAGGCGGAAAGTGAGATAGGCTACTTTTTTATCCCGGAAAAATAATAGGTTCTAATAGGATAAAACATAACAAAATATTACAAATTACGCGGGCGAGCAAAAGCTAGTAATTATATAATACTAGTTTCACTCACTTTCAAGTCAGGTGTGCAAAAACATGGTGGCAAAGGTGGCACATACACTATTTATCATGTAGCGCTCGTAGCGTAGTTTGACGAGGTGTTTGTCAGCGATCACCGAAATTAAGCAACGTTCCGCACGGTCAGTATTTAGATGGGTGACCGCGGGTGGCATTTTCCAACCGTGGCTCGGATGACACGTTAAATTGTAGGTCCCGGTTGTTTTAACCGTTTAGCCATGTCAGGGGCCTTCAGGCGGCCTAAAAACTCTGACACCAGGGCTAGCCACCCGGCCTCTACGAACTTACTTACTTACTATTTATCATAGGACTAGCAATACATTTTCTAGGCTTTAATTTCGGACAGTCGAGATAAAGTACGATTCAAACTTGATTGAGTTGTGAACACGAAGCGATCGTTTCGCTGTAGCAAGTTCATTATGTCGGGTCCAGACTCGTGGTTACACCGCTTTGTTACACCAGTGTGACTACGAGGAAACTTTTTTCCTCGTGGTTACACTACTCTAAAAGGATCGTGCTTGACTAAATATTAGGTAAGTAGTGATGTGCGGGATAGTTGAAAATATGATTGAGGTCAAGATATGTTGTTGCAAACTGTTTAGTAATGTCATGGAAAATAAAATTGTCAGCAGGGTGAGAAGTAAGATTTTGCACAACATGTAGCTAACTAAAGAAACACGATTGATTTGACCTATAGGCGATATAAACAGTTATTCAGAAAGAGAATGCTCAGCCGAAAGGCATTGACTGCCTCGGTGGCTCAGTGGTTAGTGAACCACTAAGTTCTGAGTCAAAGAGGCGTGGGTTCGATCTCCACCCAGGGCAAATATTTATGTGACGAACACAAGTGTTTGCTCTGTGTCTGGGTGTTATATTTATTTAAGTATATATATGTAGTATATCACTCTGTGGCAGCCATATCTCAAGCTTTGCTTAATTTGGGGTCAGAGACCATGTTTAAGATGTCCCCAAATATTTATTATTATTATTCCCGATTGCTTTCATTTCCGATGGTGATTCAGGTAATAACTATGAATAACTTTTACTATGGAGTCAACCCAAAATCCAAGAAAAAAATTAGCTATCCTATCACAAACAAAATTGCAATTTGTAATAATAATAATAACCGATAATCCCTCAAATTGGCCAGCATAATGGATATGACTACATTTCTTTTCAAGGGCAGGCCTATGTACAACGGCGGACTATTAAAGACTAATACAGTACCTTTTTGATTGTTGGTCTTGTTGGAATTAATTTCCTTTTCTTCAGCGTCACTTTGAATCTCATTTTGCTCGTATAGTTCTTGAAGTCTAAAATAAACAAAAAATATAGATTTTAGTTATTTGTGAATTAAAGAAATTATGTATTTGTAACTCAGTAAATGATTTTGTTTACTCATTAGGCCCAATTATGAAGGCAATGTGAAAGTAATTATAATAGTAAGTAAAAGTAATTATAGTAGTAGTAGGAAGGTAATTATAATAGCTAATTAAACTATTTCTCTTTCTTTTTCACTTTAGGCATTCGATAGAGAGAACACTTTTTACGTTGCTATAAAATTTACGATGGCGCCTTCATAATTGGTTCTATTAAACTCGATGTCTCATTGCCATCACCATCGACATGATTTTTTGTTAGATTTCTTATTGATGAATGTCACCTAGTATAAGGCATTTGGAAATCTCTATGCAGCTCGAGTCACGTAACAAAAACTTATGATTCACTTTTTACGTGGACGTCCTTTGCTACGTTTGCCGGTATGTGGTTTCCACTCGAAAACTTTTCGACCCCATCGGTCATCTGTCCTCTGGGCTGTGTCTTGCCCACTCCATATCAACATTAATTTTATGTTAAAACTGTCGTCGTTGCAGCCATTGGATGTCCACTGCTAGACATAGGTCTCCCATTTACATAGATTTCTAATAAGACCGGTTGGAATTGGAAGCGGCTTACATCCAGAGCGAACCTGCTGTCTTGATGAGGTCATCCGTCCACCTTGTGGGTAGACGTCATTTGCTACACTTGCTTGCACGTGGTCTCCACTCAAGAACTTTTCGATCCCATTGGTCATGAGTCCTCCCCGTGCTATGTACCCACTGTCCAACTTGCCAATCCGCTGAGCTATGTCGGTAACGTTGGTTCTTCTACGGATCTCCTCATTTCCGATTAAATCTCATAGAGAAACTCCGAGCATAGCTCTCTCCATAGCTCGTTGTGTTACTTAAAGCTTATTAATAATGCCCAACAACGTTTCTGTGCCATAAGTTATCACTTGCAACACATACTGATCGAAAACTTTCAACTTGAGGCACTGAGGTATGTCGGACGAGAAGACATTTCGCAATTTTACGAACGTTGAATGTTGGATTCGACGATTGTCCTTTTTCATCAGATCGGACCTACAGACCGAATGATACAAGTTGCGCAATATCCAATAAACGCGCAACATTATGTGACCTTTAGTCAGGATTGGATATTGCGCAGCTTGTAGCCAACTTCTCACCCGTCGACTTGTATGATTCGGCCTACACTTAACTGATCTATTTCTCCTAGGTCTACCTAGGAGAAGTAGGTCAAAGATACGAGTCATAGACTCAAGAATCGAGCTCTCAACAACTGCCTCGGTGGCTCATTGGTTAGTGAACCTGACTTCTGGATCAAAGAGGCGTGGGTTCGATCCCCACCCAAGGCAAGCATTTATGTGATGAACACTGGTGTTTGGTCTGTGTCTGGGTGTTATTTACTATCTAAATAAGTATGTATTTAAAAATATGCATATGTAGTATATCAGTCTCTGGCAGCCATATCACAAGCTTTGCTTAGTTTGGGGTCAGAGGCCGTGTGTAAGATGTCCCCTAATATTTATGTATTTATTAGATAAAACTGCAAACCTGAAATATTCGGTCCCTTCAACAGTGATGGCTATAGAGCGTATGATCTCCATTAGACAGGCGTAGGCCACCGATATGCCGTAGCCATCTTGTATCGCGGGCGCTTCGGTGCGGTCCAGCATTTCGATGCTGCAACAACACATTCATTAACAAAATTAGCTCAGTTAACAGATTTGACGACAGTAGAACCTGACTGATGTAAATGACATTTTTATTTGCACAGTTTTTATTTCTTCCATTTATTCCAAAGCAAAAAACGCTATTTTTAGCTAATCTCGAACTCTAGGGTAGCCCAGGTAGCTAGCCCTCGTGTCAGGTTCTTTAGCCGTTGAACTCTGACATGGCTTAACGGTTAAAACAACCGGGAACTTCAATTTAACGTGCCATGGTAGCACTCAGTTATAAATGGTCGCTAATGAACGCCTAATCAAACTACGCTATGAGCGTTAGTTACCGGGTTAGACTAGGTGTTATAGGTTATGAGGTATCTGAAAGTGTAAACTTACTAAACCGATTTAGCAGTGCCGGGCTCGAACGTGACACACAGCGGCAGCCAGACTCCCTTCCAGTAGAATCCAGATTGCTGCGGAATGCCTGAAGAACCTGTAAAGATTACATTCATATTTATAACTAACTCACTAATTGAATTCTATACTTTCTAGGAGTTATAAAATTAACATAACAAACGAATAACTAAAAAATGGATTAAATCTGGAGTACTATGTCTAGCAGTGACTATCAAATTCAACCTCCGCCAAAGTAGGGTGAAACAGAGCTGCGTGCGTGTGTGAGAGGTATGCCTAAATCCCGCATTTATGAGAACAAAGTTTTAACTTTTTAAGAACAAAATCTCCGCTCCGTTCCGGTCACTAGTGTGTTTTGTTTTCGCACACCTCTTTGACAATATCACTACCGCGACCAGAGGGCTGAGTGGGTGATCTCTATGGAAATGGCGCAGCACCATCCTATACCACGTAGAGAAAACTGAATAGCTAAGTGTGAGTTTTTTTACGGTGATGTATCAAGCACCAAATCGATCGAACACAAGCGCGGCAACGGCTGTGATTGGCTAAATCAAGTATGTGTGTACTCGACGCGTTCGGTCAACGTGACTTAAAAGTAATTCGATTTGATTTGCAAAACTCCCACTCGGCACTAAATTCTGCTCCGCTTCACTTTGGTGAAGTTTCTAAAAATAATACAAGTTGTTGCCAACTTTTTTGTCGATTTAATTCCCAAAGTCGCGAAAGCGGCACCGACCTGACGGACCTACAATCCATGTGGTCATGCATAGCATTATTTGCAATGGATCTGTGGTATTTTATATTGTTTGCGATTTTTGCAACAAATGAGGCAACTGACAAGATAGCCGACGGTGTGCAATTTTTAATAATAATTACTAGCATACCTACACTGCGGCACCAGGGTTTTTTTTTATTAATTTTGACGCAGATAAGTGCGGAAGCGTGCCCGTAGTCCCGACATACAGCGCAGTTGGTGCGCAAGCACCCCAGGATTTTAGTGGGTGTACCTACGGACGTATATATACCTCTTGCAAGGGGGGGAGGGGTTCCAAAATTTTCATCCGACTGTCCGAAAAAGACGAGTAAGGGTTTTGAGAAAAAAATGTAGCTAAGTAGAAACATATCCATTTTATCATATGATTTTTGTGTGCCCGCTAGGGAACATAAAATTAGAAAAGGAACACATAAGAACTTCCGGAATAACGGGCTTGGTAATTTTATTTTGGTGTACCTAATTAACTAATTACATAATTATGATCTAACTCAATTGACAGCTAACTTAAATGCTGGACCAATAAAATACTTCTGACGTTTGTCAATCAATGTGGGTTTTAAACAAAGACGGTTTCAAAAAAGTTTTTGAAGCCATCTTTGGTTCTTTCACTTTCTAAAGATGAAAAGGATCGAAAGGATATCTTTTTTATTGTGACACAAAACTTCTATACATCGTTACTAATGTTCTGAATACGAAAGTGTGTGTTTGTTTGTAACTTTTTTCGCAGCAACGCGGCAACGGAGATAGGACCGACATCCCGAATATTGAAAAAAATAAATGTTTTGGGGAAACCGCGAGCAAAAGCTAGTCTTAAAATTAAACATCTTAGGTTTCTTTTCTCACTTTAAATTCTAAAGGTTCTTTTTTGCATTAAATTTGTTGCACGTATTGGCCGTCGACCCCATGAAAACAAAAGACCATGGGCATAAAAACTTTAGGGTAGGAATGCAACAAAGCTTTATCTGCCTGCGAAGGGTACTATCTCCAATTTTTGTCACATTTGTAGAGATTATATTTGCCATTCGAAATTTTATTAGCATACACATATAAAAATATTTGAAAAAGTAGAGGCCAAGAGGGGAGGGGGGTCCGGACACCTCGGACCCCCTCCCCTCATATACGCCCATGGGTGTACCGCCGACCACGGTTGGCGGGGAATTCCACATAACCACCGGTCTCTTAATGCTAGTGGTATCCAAAAAGGATCAAAGGGTCAAAAAAAGAAAAAGGGGGATTTAGTAAATATGCAGCTCTAGGTTTGCCTATTTGTATTTTATAGGTACAATAAAAATGAGTTTAGTTTCCCGGCGAGTTTTTATTACACTAGCGTTTCCTTTAACAGACATGGATGAAGAGCAATTGCAGCATTTCAAGAAGCGCTGCACGCGGCGGTTTACTCCCGGCGTCTGCATCGATTCCGTCATTCCGGTCTGGACCTTCGACTTCCAACTCATGAACTGCACGTGAGTTCTACTGTACTGGCCTATTTTAATAGTACACTGCTGAACGTTGCTCTAACCACGAAGGGTGATTGGGCTGTATCCACCACGCTGGTCCAGGGTGGGTTGGTAGATTCAAATACGCTATAGAATTTCTTCTAAGGACGTACGCTGGTTTCCATTCCACTACGCTGGCCCAGTGCGGGTTGGCGGATTCACATAAGCCATAGAATTTATTCTATGGAAGTACGCTGGTTTCTACCACGCTGGCCTAGTGTGGGTTGGTGGCTTCACATAAGCCATCGAATTTCTTCGATGGACGTACGCTGGTTTCTAGCACGCTGGCCTAGTGTGGGTTGGTGGATTCACACATTCCATCGAATTTCTTCTAAAGACATATGCAGGTTTTCTCACGATATTTTCTTTCACCGGAAACTCCGTGGTGTGAAAACCCGTACGTAAGTTTTAAAGAACTTACAGATACGGGACTGGAATTTTAATTCTCGACTTCAAGATTGCTAGGCGAGCGTTACTAAACTCTTGGCCACCACGTTTTTTTTTAAAGTTCTATTAAAGAATACGCAATTGCCGGGAAATCTCCCAAAGGGATTATTATTCTATTTTGTTGAGAAATTGTCCTATGTTAGCAAGTTCTTACATAGGATAGCTTTGAGTTGACTACATCCTGTCTGATGTTAAAACCTATATGCGAGCTAAGGTGTGGCAGACATTTCTAAGTTGTGCCGAAAGAAAGACAGACATTGGTACAAAAATGAAATGAAAATGAAATGAAATGAAATATCTTTATTCGACACATGCATAACACGTACAAAAAAAAAACTTATATAACTAAAAAAAAAACAAAAGTGTCGAAAGGGACTCATCTCAGCTATAAAATGTTGAGTGCTGGAAGGACCCAACACTCAACGCTGGTATTCTGATGAGCCCCTTATTGAAGGGTATGTGTAACTATAAAATATATAAATACTAAACAGACAAAAATAACTAACCCGTGACAAAGCGCCCAGATATCAAAAAACATCAATAGAAAATGTATAAAAGCAATAACAAAAAGATCTACAATCAATCAATAATATGTAAAATTATTATACGATTACAAAACGATTAAAACTGGCGGCTGTGAACAGGAGATCTATCATTGAACACTAATAAATGTACAGGTCAGCGGGCGGGAGTGAGAGGTGGGGTTCTGCGGAGCTTTTAGCTATATAGCATCATAGAAGCTTATTGAGTTTGATTGGACCTATAAAGCGTTTCACATTCTGGCTGTTAGTAACAGTTTCGTCGTAATTTTAGAGAAAGACTCGGGTGCCCCCAGTCGACACGAAGCAACAGGTTCTCATCTTTGGAGAGATGCTTGAGGCGCTGCCAGCCGATGGTGGACTTATACCTGCAGATACTGGCCTTTGGCGGTACGGACTCTAGCTCCAGGTTCTTCTTGAGGAAAATACCCGGTGAGTATGGCCAATTGTTACTAGTAGTTTTCCGAACAGTTAACCTCGCGACACATTTGAACTGAATCTTCATAAGCCTATATCTCGAGTCGTTCTTTACAGATCTATTTCGTACTCGCAAATATTGTTAGGATTTAGCCACAAAAAGATATTGCCAAGTATTATCGAAATCGGTACCCTCGACGAGTCGTCATAGTCAGACGTGTTATGTTTTGCTCCGCGAATTTAATTCGAAATCTCCTGTAAAATATATTGTTTTTTGCAAGAAAGTAAACAGTGACATTTTAGTGAAGTGCCTTCACTTTTTCACAAGAACTGCTACCAATTTGTCAACAGAAGTAGAGTTAAAACAACTTAATACATTTTGCCTTAAAAAGACAGTGACAGACATTCTTCAAAAACTCTCCTACAACGACACTGAAAGCTTGCTCTCGGTATTGAGGTAATCGAATTATCAGATAAACACACACACACGCATAGTATATGGTAGGTATTTTATATCCTTGTTGTTATAGTTAAAATTGTTATTAACTGAATAATTGAAAAAAATTGTTTTGAAGAGATTTTATGATTTTAATGATTATTGTTATTTGCATTAAGTAAGTTTTAAACGATGACTTCTGAAATTTAAAATAATTTTTTAGCACATTATGTTTATAGTAAATTAGGTAATTTCCTTTTCTCACAATGACGTAAATCGATTATAATAATGTAAAGCCAACTTTATAAGGGGGGCACGGATTTCCGAGACACAAGCTTAAAGCTTAGTTCGGCAATCCATAGCTCACGAATATAGTAGCTAATAAATAAGTTCATTTAAGTTATTAATTATGTTAAATTCTATATATTTTATGTTTATTAGCAAAATTGTAATTTATTTGTGTCAATGAATCATTTCATTCATTCATGATAGCACGACAGCAAATTCCACCAGCCCCCTTCTGAGGAAAATCCTGTTTGACGGGTTCACAACTCCCTACTATGTAACTAAAAGACTAATTGGTCACTGAAACTCTTTCCATTCTTCAGATCTCGCTCTTCGCGGCGGCACAGCCTTCAAGCCCCCGCCCCCGCCCCCCGAAGAGGACTACTACCCCGGAGACGAGGCATTACTAGCGCGAGTCATGTATCCGGATACTAAAGCGCTTGACGACTCGCCGCCCGGGAGGGACGCCAACGACTACTTTGAATTACACGACCCGGCTACTTAGAGCTACACGACCCCCCACTTAGAATTACACAACCCGGCTGCTTAGAGTTACACGAGCCCGCTTATTAGAATTATACAGGGTTATTTCTAATCAAGAGCATACTTTTAGTTTTGATGTTCTGAACATCAAACCTAACAACTTTTGTTTTACTTTTATTAATTAAAAAAAATGCTGTTCCATAGAAAAATATTGTTCACCCTCGACAAAATGTATGGAACAGCTGTTTTTTTTTAGTTTTGACAAAAGTAAAAAAAAACAGCTAGACGCGACCAAAGCGCCACCCTTTTATGGTGGACATTCCGCGCGTTAGAACAAAGCCTTTCGAATCCTCATTCCTCATACGAACAGCCGGAATGTGGAACGCTTTGCCTGGGTCTGTCTTCCCACTAAAATACAACGTGGGTGTCTTCAAATCCCGAGTAAATAGGTTAGCGTGCTACATCCTAGACCGCATATCTGCTCAACATCAGGCAGTATGTAGTCAAACGCAAACCTACAAGGAATAAAAAAAAGTAGAATGAAAGTTGTTAGTTTTGATGTACATAACAAGCCCCTATAAGGATGCTAATTGATTACAAATAACCCTGTATAACCTCCGGCTACTTAGGATTACACGACCTGACTACTTAGAATTACACAACCCGGCCTCTAAGAATTGCACGAGCGCCTCTTAGAATTACGAGTACACCACCTGACTACTTAAAATTACTCAACTCCGGCCACTCAGAATTACTAGACTTCGCCACTTAGGATTACACTACTCCGCGAGCTTAGAATTACACGAAATTCTAAGTGTCATCTTCTTGGTCGAGCTTTGGCTAGGTGAGATATTCTTCTTCTTCGTCGTGTCGATGATCCTCAGTTTTAAATTATTTTTTCCCAGTGTTTAGCTAAGTTGTTCCCTCGGGGGATAGCCTCATAAAGGTCTTGCATGGTGCACGAGAGGAATTTATTACACTGTAGTAGGGCTGATTTATTATTTCTGTATGAACGGAATTTTCGCCCTAGAGTGCACGCAAGATAACTATTCGCGCGAGTGGTGGCGCCACGTATGTTTTGTTGCTAGAATTTTACTGCTGGGTATTTTGGAGTTATCTTTCGCATACTCTAAAAATAAATGAAGATTGAAGAGAGTAGATAGTCGAATCGCAAAAGACGTTATTACAATTTTGCAACGAGAATACTAAAATATTAATTGAAGTAATTGACTTTATAATTGAACTAAGGTTTTTCCAAACAATAAAACTATTATGGTGAAAAGACATCAAATATGACTGGTTTACGTTATTTTTTTCATTAATAGATTAATTTAGTCTAGCAATGGAATCCAGCGCTGTATTGCAATTGGAATAATGTAAAACGGTATTCCAGTGCATTCCAGTTCCGGTTTACATCAATCAGCAATCCAGCGTGGGATTCGATCGCTGGACTGGCATAATGTAACCCGGTCATTATAACATAGTAAAATGATACACAGACTCACCGGCAGGCACGTTGACGTTGGAAGCGACGAACAAGCTCTGCACGTAGGCGCCCAGAGCGTTCACAATGTGCTGGAATATCTTCGTCGAGTGGGGCTTCATGTCGTAGCACTCGCAGAACGACTTCAGCAGGTCTAGAAAGATAAATAATCATTTAAGAGAGGGTGATTCGGTGTATAACAACCGCCACTATATCAGAGGGCTTCAAACGGCTCAACTCTACGACCAGAGGTAGCTAGCTGGTCTATACGAATTTACTTCACAAATTACAGACACAAAGAAATCGGCAAAATAGCATCCGATCTAAACCACCTTATAACCGACTTCAAAAAGGAGGAGGTTCTATGTTCTCTGTCTGTTCTAGGTTCCGTGACTGTATGTATTTATTTTACTGAAATTATGTCCCTGGTATCTATTTATATATTTGAAATATTCAAATTTGTAAAAAAGCTCCCTGACTATTTCAACAAAGCGTCTGATAAATCGCACAAAATTAGATACATACACACAATATAGACAAACTCTTAGAACCAAAGTCTAACTTAGCAATGCACAAACGGAATTTTCGCCCGTAAATTCTATGGCTATAAAAATATTCAATAAATTGCCAAACAATCTAAAAGATATCGAAAGCGAAAACTGTTTCATACACACGTTAGACGAATTTTTTAACGATAATCTAGAAAACATAATAATAAATCGTTCCAATACAAATAATATAATTGCCATACCCTTATAGGGTCATATGTATCACTATACAAAACATGTTAACTAAGAACCGCATGTAAATTTCATATGTTGCAATAAATGATTTGACTTTGACTATTTTTCGTGTATGTTCATCGATATTTTCGCCAATTGTGAACCGCATCAAAAATATTTTTTAGTTCGAAAGAGTAGGATACCTCCGAGGTGGTTCCATTTAAATTTTATCGAAATCGGCTGAGCTAAAAATTGTATACATCTATTCAAGCTAACTATTCAAATTTTGGACACGATGGAAGTCGATTTTGCCAATTTTTGCGAAATATATCATTATTATTTGTTATAAAAACCGCTTCTAGAGAGGCCTTGAAATGGCTTAACTCTGCCATTTTTTGCGAAAAAATATTATTATTAGTTATAAAAATCGCTTCTATATAAGAGGCCTCCAAATCGCTTAACTCTGCCATTTTTTGCGAAAAACTATTATTATTTGTTATAAAAACTTGTTGCAAAAAATATTATTATTTGAAGCCGTGGTGGTGTAGAGTGATACCCGCCTTACAATCGTGAGGTCGAGCGTTAAAATCCCCGATCTCGTACCAATGAATACTTTGGAATTTATGTACGGAATTTCACACCACTGGCTTTCGGTGAAGGAAAACATCGTGAGGCAACCTGCATACGTCCGTAGAAGAAATTCGATGGCGTATGTGAATCCACCAACCCGCACTGGGCCAGCGTGGTGGATATGGCCCAATCACCCCTCGTGGGTAGGGCTACGTCCTGCAGTGGACTATTAAAAGGCTGGTACATTTACAGTTCTAAAAACCGCTTCTATGTCAGAGGCCTTCAAATAGCTTAACTCTACGACCAGAGGTAGCTAGCCGGTCTATACGAATTTAATTCACAAATCACATAGACACAGAGATCACATCCACTTTCTGACAATATTTATTGATAATCACTAAGAAAAAAATGTTATCATGTACGATATGGGAAATAATTTTATGAGTTTATTTTTGTTCTCTAACTGTTGTACTTAGCGGATGAAAAAAAACTCAAAACACTTCTAAATTTTACAGTTGCCATCATATTAATCCATAAATTTTTACGATAATAGAACGTATTTTCGGCTGTTCGGCTTTATTTTACGTTTACGCTGAATCATACTTAAGTCGACAGATGTGAAGTTAGCTACAAGCTGCGCAATACCCAATCCTGACTGTAGGTCACGTATAGCTGCGCGTTGATTGGATATTGCGCATCTTTTAGCTCACTTCACATCTGTCGACTTGTATAATTCTGCCTATAGTACGTGGTTACCTGGTTGTATCGACATCTTGTGTAGAACTTCTAAAGCCAACGCGCGCTGCCACAACGGTTTATCTGGGTCTAGGAACTTTATTGTGAGAGACAGGAAGATTTCACACTCCGTTACCTGGAAACAAACACTATGCTATAAACTATTGTCACGCGGTAGGCGCGCGCAGTAACTACGATGAGTTGTTTTCGAGTAGGCGCGATAACTATGACATAAACCGTGGTTGTTTACATCACTAGGGTCGTCCTTTTAGTTTTTTTTTTGCACCAGCAGGTGCTTGGTGACGGGCAAGTGACCGTCCCCCTGCGGTATGATACACTCGCTTACCAGAGCGGCGTGGTACTTGTGCAGGATGACGGCGACGAGCCGCAGCAGGCGCATGGTGACGGGGAAGTGAGGCCGCTCGGCCGCCGCCGGGCTGCCCGCGCCCCCGCCTGGCGCCGCTCCCGGGATGTGGAGGGAAGTGAACGCGGCCCTAGGGGAAAGCGGAAAAAACTTTGTATAAACCTGGAGCTACTCAACAATATCGTGGCAGTCTGCTAGCAACTAAAATGACACTCCGTCGTGGCAGTCTGCGAGATACTAAAATGATACAATGTCGTGGCAATCTGCGAGATACTAAAATTACACTTTGTCGTGGGAGTCTGCAAGATACTAAAATGATACTCTGTCGTGGCAGTCTGCAAGATACTAAAATGATACTCTGTCGTGGCAGTCTGCAAGATACTAAAATGATACTCTGTCGTGGCAGTCTGCAAGATACTAAAATGATACTCTGTCGTGGCAGTCTGCGAGATACTAAAATGATACTCTGTCGTGGCAGACTGCGAGATACTAAAATGATACTCTGTCGTGGCAGTCTGCAAGATACTAAAATGATACTCTGTCTTGGCAGTCTGCGAGATACTAAAATGATACTCTGTCGTGGCAGTCTGCAAGATACTAAAATGATACTCTGTCGTGGCAGACTGCGAGATACTAAAATGATACTCTGTCGTGGCAGTCTGCAAGATACTAAAATGATACTCTGTCGTGGCAGTCTGCGAGATACTAAAATGATACTCTGTCGTGGCAGTCTGCGAGATACTAAAATGATACTCTGTCGTGGCAGTCTGCAAGATACTAAAATGATACTCTGTCGTGGCAGTCTGCAAGATACTAAAATGATACTCTGTCGTGGCAGTCTGCAAGATACTAAAATGATACTCTGTCGTGGCAGTCTGCAAGATACTAAAATGATACTCTGTCGTGGCAGTCTGCGAGATACTAAAATGATACTCTGTCGTGGCAGTCTGCGAGATACTAAAATGATACTCTGTCGTGGCAGTCTGCGAGATACTAAAATGATACTCTGTCGTGGCAGACTGCGAGATACTAAAATGATACTCTGTCGTGGCAGTCTGCAAGATACTAAAATGATACTCTGTCTTGGCAGTCTGCAAGATACTAAAATGATACTATGTCGTAGCAGTCTGCGAGATACTAAAATGATACTCTGTCGTGGCAGACTGCGAGATACTAAAATGATACTCTGTCGTGGCAGTCTGCAAGATACTAAAATGATACTCTGTCGTGGCAGTCTGCAAGATACTAAAATGATACTCTGTCGTGGCAGTCTGCAAGATACTAAAATGATACTATGTCGTAGCAGTCTGCGAGATACTAAAATGATACTCTGTCTTGGCAGTCTGCAAGATACTAAAATGATACTATGTCGTAGCAGTCTGCGAGATACTAAAATGATACTCTGTCGTGGCAGACTGCGAGATACTAAAATGATACTCTGTCGTGGCAGTCTGCAAGATACTAAAATGATACTCTGTCGTGGCAGTCTGCAAGATACTAAAATGATACTCTGTCGTGGCAGTCTGCAAGATACTAAAATGATACTATGTCGTAGCAGTCTGCGAGATACTAAAATGATACTCTGTCGTGGCAGACTGCGAGATACTAAAATGATACTCTGTCGTGGCAGTCTGCAAGATACTAAAATGATACTCTGTCGTGGCAGTCTGCAAGATACTAAAATGATACTGTGTCTTGGCAGTCTGCAAGATACTAAAATGATACTATGTCGTAGCAGTCTGCGAGATACTAAAATGATACTCTGTCGTGGCAGACTGCGAGATACTAAAATGATACTCTGTCGTGGCAGTCTGCAAGATACTAAAATGATACTCTGTCGTGGCAGTCTGCAAGATACTAAAATGATACTCTGTCGTGGCAGTCTGCAAGATACTAAAATGATACTATGTCGTAGCAGTCTGCGAGATACTAAAATGATACTCTGTCTTGGCAGTCTGCAAGATACTAAAATGATACTATGTCGTAGCAGTCTGCGAGATACTAAAATGATACTCTGTCGTGGCAGACTGCGAGATACTAAAATGATACTCTGTCGTGGCAGTCTGCAAGATACTAAAATGATACTCTGTCGTGGCAGTCTGCAAGATACTAAAATGATACTCTGTCGTGGCAGTCTGCAAGATACTAAAATGATACTATGTCGTAGCAGTCTGCGAGATACTAAAATGATACTCTGTCGTGGCAGACTGCGAGATACTAAAATGATACTCTGTCGTGGCAGTCTGCGAGATACTAAAATGATACTCTGTCGTGGCAGACTGCGAGATACTAAAATGATACTCTGTCGTGGCAGTCTGCAAGATACTAAAATGATACTCTGTCGAGGCAGTCTGCAAGATACTAAAATGTCACTCTGTCGTGGTAATCTGTAACACACTCAAATGACACCCTGTCTTATTACGTAAAAAACGCGTGAAAGCAAACGCGCGTAAACTACCCTTTCTGAAACTTACATAGATGATTACTAAGAGAAAAAATGCCAAGTAGATGTTGTAGTTTTTTTTTCATTCCGTATAGGTTTGCGTTTGACTACATACTGCCTGATGTTGCTAAGGAACCCCTAGTCAAAATAGGCTATATATGCGCTACAGCGCTACGTAATCTTATAGGATGACCATAAGATAATTATTAAAAGAAAGGTACTCTCACCTGTACTTAACATTTGGCGAAAACAGTCTTATGATCAACGCACAAACGTGCTCCTTTAGTAGGAATTTGAATTCTGATATCTGAAAAAAAAAATCATAGTCTTATACATTTATTTTCATAGGCACACATAGGAATAAGGAACACTTGAATAATATATACAGTAGAGCACAAAAAGTACTCGTAATAAAAAAAATGTCCTTGTAGTCAATTGAGAAATAACATAATACAAACTACTACAAACAACAAAACAATAACAGCCCATAATCCTTCCTACTAATATTATAAACGCGAAAGTTTGTGAGGATGGATGGATGGATGGATGTTTGTTACTCTTTCACGCAAAAACTACTGAACGGATTGAGATGAAACTTTGCAATAATATAGCTTATATATCAGAATAACACATAGGCTGTAAATTATAATGATATTGCGTCAAAAACCAAAACATCATGCGGGCGAAGCCGCGGGTAAAAACTAGTATGAAATTAAAATACTGGCAGTATTGAGCCAGAAACATACTATCGGACGCGGCTGACGGACGCGACAGCCGCGAATTAGCAATGTGCACAGTCTTTAAACATCTGGTGTGCCAGATCGCTCTCGGACGTTCAATTTTGTAGTGTTAGATAATACTCAGTGAAACCTTTAGGAGCAATTTGTGCTCTAAAAAGTTATTTTTGTCAATCGCTCAAAAAAGCCATCTAGTATTTTAAAATTGATATTAGGCCCAATTATGAAGACGCCATAGTAATTGGGCCTATTATGTGGCTCGGTTTTCTTATCGACATAGACGTCGCCGCGTCGTTGGCACCCCAATGTGCTGATCAAATATGACTTTGGCGCTCCAAAGGTTAACGAACATCAATGTAGCTTGATATTACATACCTTAAAGAATATAGGCGAGAAATCCGTGAGTACTGTGTCGAGTAGTTCCAATCCGAAAGTTTTTGGCACGTCGGTGAGCCCCACCAGCCAGTCGGCAGAATCGCCGTTTATAAGCTGGATTATATCCTGAAATAAATAAAACATTGATTACTAAACATGGAGTACAAATCAGCTAAAGACTTCGAGCAAATATCTACAGAGCCACAGACCCTAAGTAAAAGTGGTGAAATGATGTCGGAACGCCGTCATACATACCGACTTAGATATTACATTAAATAATTCACAATCACACGTTTTCTCGAATCTCGATGTAATAGTCTCGAGTACTTTGGCATCGCGCGGCGTTGTAGTCGGCTTGCAATCGACTAACTAAAAAGCCTGCCCACTGCGTAGCTTGGGCAGGGTTTTCAGGCAGGCAGGGTAGATTTTTTTTTTAATATCTTTCCCGGGACTGGTGTGACCCCACCTCTCACCCCGTACCGGCTTCACGTTGAGTTCAGGGACGCCCTGTATATTTGCTCGAAGGCTAAAGACAACAGATAATACCAGTTTTGTGTATGTTGTGTGTCTTATCTAGAACTGGTGTACTATGCCGAATGGAGGCCTTATTAAGAATATTTTTTTTCTATGGAGCCAACCCGGAAATCGAGAAGAAAATCAGCTGTTTCTTATATTTAGTCGATTCTAATTTGCAATTTTGTATGGGATAGCTGATTTTTTTGTCAAATTCCGGATTGGACCCATAGTAGAAGTTGTTAATAATGGTTTCCTTAATCGCCCCCTTTCGTCTAAATACAGGGCAAGTAGATAACCCTGTATAATCATTGTTAATTGTTTAGTTTTGGTTACATCATGACAAATAATATCGAGAGATAATAATGACTGATTATGCTTTATATTTTGGTGTTAAATTAAGAACACCTAGGAAAACTACGCCTCGAGCACACGCTACCTAAGTAAGGCAGTAGGCCCAATTATGAAGGCGCTATCGTAATTATAATAGCAATTTAGAATATTCCTGTTTCTTTTTCACTATATGCATTCGATTAAAAATATCATTTTTTACGTTGCTATTAAATTTACGATGGCGCCTTTACAATTGAGCCTAGTGTCTATTTTGACCAGAAAAATTGAATTTATAAAGTTTGGTAGGGGAGCAATGGCGGTTTTAGGTTGGGCACTGACCATCCATGCCCTCCCTTAAGGCCGAAACACACACACGGCGGGCGCGGGTCGGGCGCGGTGCAGGGCGGGAGTACGGCGTGTCTATTAGTACCTGTTTCAATGCACGACAACACACAGACCGCGTGCGCGGGTCGGGCGCGGGGCGGGCCGAGCGCGGGAGCCGCGCGCCAGCCGCGCCCGTCGCCCGCCACTACAGACAGAGCGCGGGACGCGCGGGTCGGGCGCCGTTGCATTCGTTGGATTTCGTCGTAATACAAGTATTCACCAACAAGTGTTCACACAGAGAGCGTGCGCGGGTCGTGCTCAGCGCGTGTTGTGAATACGTCAATGAGATTTTGTATTTTTTTACAATTTTGCTATGGATCTCAATGAAAAAAATATTGAAAGTGTTCGTAAACATGCTTGTTTGTACGAATCAAGGGACAACAAGTACAATAATGCTGTTCTGAAGGCAAGGATATGGCAGCAAATTGCAGATCAATTAAATGAGAGTAGTAAGTGTTTGAAGTAAGGAAAAAGTAGTTCTTCTTCCGTGTCCGAATCCTCCTACATTTTCAATCACACTGAGTTTTCACAGCAATCGATGCTGCTAACAAGGTAGGTCGACCCGTCCCGCCACGCCACCGACCCGCGCCGTGCCCGCGCGATGTGTGTTGATAATGGAACAGCGCGTGTCACGCGAAGAACACGACCCGACCCGCGCCCGACCCGCGCCCGCCGTGTGTGTGTTTCGGGCTTTAGCTACGAGTAAGTATAGGCCGAATCATACAAGTCGGCGGTTGTGAAGTTCGCTACAAGCAACGCAATATCCAATTCTGAATTAAGCTTATAAAAAGCTGCGCGTCGATTGGGTTTGACGCAGGTTGTAGCTAACTTCACATCCGCCGACTTGTAGGATTCGACCTAAACATGATTACAAGTTACCTTCATGATGAGATAGGCGTCGACAGCGCACGGCTTCAGGTCTTTGGGAGCTTTACTATTCGTTTGCGGTCTTATGTCGGCTGGGTTCACTTTTAGAGTACCTGAAACATTCGATAAGTTGTAGTATTTTATAAGCACAGTTTCCACAGTTTTTATTAATCATGCGACGAGTTTCTAGATATTAGTTTGACGTCAGGAAGTATTATTTTCATTAATCGGTTTGAGGGCGGACAAAGCCAGGGAACGTCACGCTACGATTGGCTACTTGGCACGATTTGGGGACCGTTCAAGTATTACGTAACGCAATTTGGGGGGAGGGGGGAGTCTTGTTAAACGTTACGGTGCGTTACAGGGGAGGGGGGTTAGGACTATGTATTACGTGACATTTTTTGAAATATAACTATTGTAATAAAAAGGGAATGGGCCGTCACGGGACGCCTGACACATCGAATTTTCTAATTGTGTTGCCAAAGAGAATTTAAAAAAACGTTTAGAGAACGGGAGGGTGCAGAAAATCGTTATGGCGCGTTACACAGGGGAGTGGGGGGCTGATAATATGAAATCTTCAAAAATTGCGTTACGTAATAATAAATAACAATTATAATAAACTTAGTACAGTAAAATAATAAGATATAATTAGCCTGTGTATAGCTTGTGAAATTCCTATGGTATATTGCAACCCTATTACTAAATTGTAAATAATTTCATTTAAATACCTACAATTACATTGTTATAAGTACTTAGCATAAATAGTAATAAGTAATTAAGAGTATTGTTCTCTTGCAGGGCCCTAACGGGGTCTATGTTTTGTAGTACAATTAGTTTTAACATTGTTATGTACACTACATTGTGCAAATAAAGAAATAAATAAAAAATACTTGAACGGTCCCTTGGCTACGGAACGCGTTAAATGGAAGGAAGTGGTAGTAACCTTCACCCAGAAGTGGGAGAGCATAGGTTAAAAAAATGTTTCGAGTGATGGGAGAGAAGCGTATTGGGTATTACCTTCAGCCTCCTGCAACGCTCGCTCGAACACTAGGGCCAGCAGCTGGCGCACGGTAGCCGCGGCGGCGTGGCTCGTGCTGACGTCACGCGTCTCGGTGCTCGTTACCATCTTCATGCACATTACCATCGTCTGGAAAGATGAAACTAATTTACTATGACTGTAGAGAATGTCAGAGGCCTTTAGGCGGCTTAAACACTGATACCAGGGCTAGCCACCCGGCCTATACAATAGTACATTGTACACCGAGGGGAGAAAACAATCTATTTCTGTTGGAGAGTATGTTTAAGCCCGACGCGCGAGAACAGAAATAGACCTTACTCCCGAGTGGTCATAGTGCTTTATACTATGAGGAAAATAAAATACAATATTTCTTTAATTTAAGTTTAGGAAGTAAGTTATTTATGACTTCTTGGGATGTATTTTTTATTTCTGGTGACGTCATCATTACAAAATCGTCACTTTCACTATCAGATGACATTTTGGAAAATTATTTAGAAAATTAAAAGCTAGGTATACTGAGCGCCACACAAGTGGAAGGATGTGAAGTTAGCTACAAGCTGCGAAATAACCAATCAATGTGCGGCTTTATGTGAGCTTCAGTCAGGATTGGATATTGTGCAGCTTGTAGCTAACTTCACATCCGCCAACTTGTGTGGCGCGGACTGTACTGTTAAATTATCAATATTAATTCATTCAATATTAATACATTCATATTAATCAATTATTAAATTAGGTAGGTTTTACATATTAACAATAAGTATATTTTTGTCAATGAATTTAATATTATTTTGTTATATTTTTGGATGACACTGCCTTTCTGCATCTAGTATCATTATTAAGAAAAATGTGAAAAAATGTTTAACTGGAGGAGCATGTTCATGAATCTATATTACCTATGTAATATTATTTTTTGTAATATTAGGTTCCATGAATATCCATAAAGTTATCTTATCAATTTAGTTAAAAACAATATTTAACGCAACGAAATAAATTGCCGCGCTTATTTTTCGCATTGCAGAATAAGGTTGCCATCCTCATTTTATTAAAAATAGAAAAAACAAAAAATTCCGCCTCTTTTCTCTAATTATTTGATATGAAACCTTTTTGCGACTTGAGGTTTGTATGTTTCCCGCCTCTTTTTCTAATTATTTCATACAAAACCTTTTTGATGTTTGACGTTTGTATTTTTTTATGTTCGCTGCTAAAAAACAATAGAAAGCTAGCCAGGCAGTAATGGATACAACATTCCTGCCCTGCTTCGGAGGGCAGTAATAAAATTCCATACAACTTTTCCCGCCGCACATTTTTAAGGGAGAAATTACGAACTTTGTAACCCTGAATGGGTTACAAAGTTCGTAATTTCTCCCTTGAACGAGTAATAAGACACTTTCCGAGTGGGTGTGGTATAAACTTACTTACTGTAGAGAATAGCAGAAGAGTAATAGGCATAGACCAGCTACTTAGCAAATAAATTCGAACAGGCCCGGTGTTACACGGCATATGGCATGCAAGAGTGATGCCAGTCGATGGGGCCTCAAAGTTCTCAAAAAAGACCACATATTGTCAAGCATAGGTTAGGAAATTCACCGACAAGCCTAACGGACTTCATCTGATCAAGATAAAGGTTGAAATGAACAGTCAATCGTTTTCTGTGGCTTGACCTTACAATGTCACAGAAGACCTAGCCTTTATTTCTTACCCTAGCGAGGGTGTCTCCGTGCACCAGGTCCGAGGTGGTCATCAAGAGTGCGGCGGTCTGCAGCAGCTTGAGCTCCAGGACTCCCCCCTGGCCGAGGTTGAAGAGGCAGTCGACCACATGTCGCGCACCTTTGGCGTCTATTCCTTGCTGGGCGATGAGACGCTGGATCGTGCCGAGACAGAACTGGAACAAGAGATTTCTATGAAACACTTTATTTTTACAAGCTTTTATTAAATAATAATAAATTTATTTGACTTTTCTTATGGCTATGTACAGAAATAGGTACAGTAATACAGTTTTATAGTATACTTATAACTAATTGTTAAAATTATTATGCAACATACATTGAGTCCGTGGACTGTACATACTTGTGGGTGAACCCTAAATCTCACACTAGGAGAATTCCTGTGTCGTGGGATTTAGTGCCTTCCGTATTAATATTTAATAAAGTTAATGGTTACGTGTAGTCTAAATTAACAGTAGGTATAAGTTTCGTAAATTACTTAATATAAGTGTAAAAAACAGCAAAAAATAAAATATTAAATTTACATTGAGGGTAGGCAAGATAATAATTAAACTTGCAATGGATGTATGTTCGGGTGGAATCTTGCAAGCTAAGGACCAACTTCCCGATTTCCGATTGCGCTGAAATTTTGCACGCATATTATATATGTCGCGTGACAATGCCATAATATGGTTCCATTAACCACCATGGAGCTGATCTGATATGGAGTCGGAAGATGGATAGACCCGTCGTGTTTGGGCTCCTTTTACTTGTCTTGGCTAGCACTCTGCTACACAACATCCAGGATCTCAAAAGCTTGTATTAAAGTTATATTTTTCAACAATTTATTTACTTGTACATAAAACCACTGATACAACACTGGTACAACCTTTAAAATCCGGTTTTAAAGTTCGACGATATTTGCTTGTTGGCTCGTCAACACTGATCGACTAGCGAGCCAATAGATAACGAGAATTTTAGATTTATCTTTACATGGTAAAAAATACCCTCGCCTTTCCATTAGGTCAAGAGTTCGAACCCCAGTCTAGTACTAATGAGTTCTTTGGGGCTTATGTAGGAATATTACACCACTGGTTTTTCAGTGAAGGAAAACATTGTGAGTCAACCGGCCCACTATACAACCGAAGAATTTGATGCCATATGTGAATCCACCCATCAACACTGGGCACCAGCATGGTAGATATCGCCCAATCAACGTTCATGAGTGGAATATTTCTTTCGAAATGTTTATAGCTATAATAGACTTATAATTATGAAGGCGCCATCGTAATTATAATAGCTAATTAGAATATTTCTTTTCTTTTTCACTTTAGACATTCAATATAGAAAACACTTTTTACGTTGCTATTCAATTTACGATGGCGCCTTCATAATTATGCCTAATGATTGCATTTCCAGGCGAAACCCGAAGTTACAGCTAGTACCTTGATAATCTTTAGATCTTTGCTCTCGCATCCTTGCACTAATGGATACAGGATCTGATTGACTACTCCAAACAGCGAAGCTTGTGGATTATTTGCTGCTAGGGACAGCTTTTCTATGGCTTCGTCACATGCCTGAAACAGATAAATAATAATAATTCTTTTTCTATGTCATTCTAATTCTAATTAGGGGCGATGAGTCCTGCACTGACGTCCCGCATGGGGTGTTTTGTGCATTCCCCCTCCAACGTCTACCCGAGCCAGCCCAGCTCCTTAAAGTAACGGAGCGTGGCTCTGGGCCGCTGGCATAACTGCTCCAGTAGCTTAGATGTTTTTCTATGTCATGTCAATGGTTCTAATAGTGCTAACTACACATCTTATTTTAATCTGGAAACATATCTGAGTCTCTAGATTATTATTATTTTTTTCTTTCTTTCTCATTAACGTCAGTATTCTCGTGGAGCTCTTGCAGAGGCTTTGTGGAACCCAAGGGCTTTGAGAATGGCTGCTCTAGACAACATAGATATTCTAGGATAGATAGATAGATATACTCTTTATGATTCACATTCACACACACATAAAACAGAAAAATTGATGCGAAACAACATGAAACAACCGGCGGCCTTATAGTGATTTATTCCAGGTAACCTTAGGATGGAGAGAGATACAAAAGAAAATATTACTAAAGACGAATATAAAGAAATAGGATATCATTTTACTCAATATTATGAGCAACTTTCACTATGGGCCAACACAGAATTCAGCAGCAATCAGCTGTTCTATACAAAAATGTAACTCAGAATTGAATAAATCTATGAGACAGCAGATTTTTTTTCCATGTCTGTGTTGATCTGAAAGTAAAAAAATATTCGTAATTATGGTCTGAATCATCCTGCTTTGGCTGTACACACTTTCTGAAGAATATTGTAAAAGAGTTATTCAAGAGAAAAGTTTACCTGTATGAAACATGCATTTAATAGTTGGATGTAGTTTAGCAGAAAGGACTCAACCCACACATCTAGAGCTGTCCAAAAGATAAACGTAGCAAGTGTCTTGCGATATAAAACGTCTTAAATAGTTTAAGACATCTTATATTGAAAGTGTCTTGTATTGTATAAGATGTCTTATATCGGAAGACATGCTACATTTTGCTTTTGGACAGCCATGTGGGTTGAGTCTTTTTTGCTAAACTATGTCCACTGATAATAAAGGCTGAGAATATAAATTGTTTTACTGTCTGGACAGTGCTGAGATGAGCCTTCAGTATTGAACATAATAAAATACTTTGTACAAAGTAGTATTAACATCCTCTGCAACAGAGTGGTTTATTTTATTTATTTGTTTATAGGCGAGCAGTGTATACTGATGTGCCTATATCAAGCAGTGTCGAATAAAATTAGTATTTATCTGTCAAGGAAATTTTTTCCTTCTTTATCCAAAGGTCCAGTCTATTTTTAAATGTGTTTATAGTTTTTGCCAAGATAACATCCTCAGGCAACCTATTCCAATTGTATACAACTCTATTGCAGAGGATGTGGTGTGCAGTGTTGGTTTGTGATGGTGTAGGCTGTAAGAGGACTCTATGGCGTCTGCTATCGCGTATATTTTCCTTCAAGGTGTACATGTCGTGAATATCCGGAAGATTATAGAAGCCATTGAGAATTTTGAAAGTCTCAATCAAGTCTCCACGCAATCGTCGTTCTTCGAGGGTCGTGAGACGAAGAGCTTTTAACCTGTCTTCATAGGTCTTGCGGCGCAGAGCATATGGAATCCTGGTGGCTTTTCTTTGTGCACTTTCAAGCAAATCAATATCTTTTTTAAAGTAAGGACTCCACACCTGGAACCCATACTCTAGCAGAGGCCTTATATAGGTTTTGTAAATCTTAATAAAAACATCAATTGTTACTGTCTGGAAGGACTTGCGTATGACATAGATAAATGAGTTAGCCCGTTTGACTATCATAGATATATGCTCTTCCCATTTCAAATCTGCAGTCATGATGACTCCTAAATCCCTCTGTTGGTCTACAGATGCCAAAGCAACTCCATCAAATGTGTATGTCTCCCTGGGGTTGGTTTTACCGAGATGTAACACACTACATTTGGTTGAGTTCAACTTTATTATCCATTCCCTGGTCCAGTTCTGAATACGGTCCAGATCTTCCTGAAGTTCTCCAGACTTTATCATCGCATTGGCAAAAAACTTCCCATCGTCTGCGAAAAAGGCTGACTGACATTCTATGAGCTCTATCAAATCAGTTATAAAGATTCCAAACAGCTGAGGAGCGGTCACAGAACCCTGAGGGACACCGCTGGAAACCATTTTACTTTGAGATAGTGAGCTTCCCACACGAACCTGAAATGTTCTACCTGATAAGAAGCTCCGGTACCACTCCAGCAGTTTACCACGCACACCATGATGATCAAGCTTAAACAACAAGCGCTGGTGAGGTACCTTGTCAAATGCACGTTCAAAATCGAGGTATACTACATCAACAGGTTCTTTCTTATCAACTTGTATGCTCCAAGCATGAACACATTCCAATAAGTTAGTGACAGTTGACCTCTTTTCAATAAAACCATGTTTACAACTGGAACAGGTTGCCTGAGGTTGTAATCTCAGCAAAGACTATAAACACAGTTAAGAATAGATTGGACCTTTGGATGAAGTAGGAAAAAAATCCATGACAATTCAACACCAACTCAAAACTCGGCAACTTGAATAAAATTAGTATTTATCTGTCAAGGATTTTTTTCATAAAAAGTTTTTATTTTTATTGTGCCTATGCACAACTTACTGCTTGTCTATAAACAAATAAATAATAATATATTATTCAAAACAGAGATTTCAAGATCAACGTCAGCTAAGTAATAAAGTAAGTTAGTATAGGCCGGGTGGCTAGCCCTGGTGTCAGAGTTTTTAGGCCGCCTGAAGGCCTCTGACATGGCTAAACGGTTAAAACAACCGGGACCTACAATTTTAACGTGTCATCCGAGCCACGGTAGCGCTCAGTTGGAAAATGCCACCTGCGGTCACCCATCCAAATACTGACCGTGCGGAACATTGCTTAATTTCGGTGATCGCTGACAATCACCTAGTCAAACTACGCTACGAGCGCTAAGTAATATTTCATTCAATCAAATTTCATTTAAAACAAAGATTTGACTTTTTGTTTGGTTGGCTTAATTTATTGCTATAAAAATGTACACTCTTTTTTATATTTATACACTCTTTAAGAAAAAGGGTTTCACTCAGCGGTAGCAGAAGCGCACCAAAGTGCCGGCAGAAGTAAAGACTTGCTCCCTCCGTCTTATGAATTTTTGATCAGGTTATGTGTTTTGACACAAGTTTAAATTTTTTTACCCATTCTGAAACATGCACAACGCCACTATAGAAGTTATCACTTCAAAAATAATCAATTATCATTATGAAGAAAAAAATGCTCAGTTCTTTGAGCTTCATCACAGACTTTACACTATATGTGTAAAGTTTTATGCTACATTACAATAAAAACTGATAGACCTTGTAAATTATGACGCATAATCTAGTACTGTACAAGTGTACATGCACTTTTCTTATTAGTGTTTGGCAAACTATTGAATAATAATTTTCCATTTGAATGCAATTCTATAATTTAAATGTTGGAATGTACAGCCCAGGACTAGAAGCTTTGAGAGATGACTTTTATAGATATGTAAAGGAAATATCCGGTGGTGTAGAAAATTAAAGCTATGTAGTTATAGCCATATAACATACACATACATACATATATTTTAGATATGAAGTTTTCATCATGGTACACATTTCAGATTTATCATTTGTGGTGGTAATAGAGCATTAACAAGTAATAACTACTAAACATGCCATATAATAACGTTGAAAAGATAAAAACCTCTCTTATCTGGGGATATTTCTTCTTGGTCTCCAAGCTCAGTGTCCTGAAGTCGTTTTGTAGAACTTCCATGAATTTCTTCGTGGAGTCATCGCCGGTAACAGCGCTCACGAATGCCATGGTTCAATTTTTGAGTTTATTTCAATTATTCACATCATATTCACGTAAAAATCAGATAAATCAATTTTTATGCCATGTATCACAATAACACACGTACAATGTTGCCACCGTATTATTTCAATATAAGCTTTTTATTGATAAAGTAGAGCTGTTATACGTGGCACTACAATCGCAAGGTGCTGATACTATTAGATATTTAATTAAGCACTTATCGTTCATTATTTACAATTTGAATAGACGAACCACTCGAAAACATTAAAATAAAGCGGCCATTCATTTTGTAATTTAGAACAGCTTCAAAACAAAATTAAAGCACAGTCACATAATCTTAAAAATATTAACATGGATTACTGCCTTCCTTGTGGTGACTGCGGTAGTGAGGTCGGTCATAACCTACTGGAACCATCGACAGATGAAAAAAGAAGATTTGTAATACCTATATCGCGAAATATATGTAAGCAACGCCTCAGAAATACTTAAATTTCATACTGGGCAGTGTTATTTTAAAACTTTATGTAGCATCAAATAATATATTATATGATAAACAACGATTTGACATACATAGCGATTGTTCAAATGAATCTAATATTTATGGTGATCAAGACAACAAAAATCGTGAAGTCTAGCAAAATTAAGTCAATATGGCAACTTGGTCTCGAAAATTAGGGAGGTAGTAGATGAACATCGAGTGAACAAAAATCGATTGCCAAGTTTTCGAATAGTTTTAAGGATTTGGTACACTAAATGCGTTCTGCGGTCAGCGGTCAGGTCAAATTGAACGCACCCCGCTTTGTGTATAAACAGCTGTGTCGGTCCCTGTATATTTTTATAGATACGCGATCTGACCGTCCGGTCACGTGGAAGTAAGGCAAGGTCAGGCAGCGGGCAGCGGGCGGTGGTTAGCGGTATGCGCTGCCCGTTTCGCCCAGTTCACTGACCGAACAGCTGGCCTATTGCCCTGACTGATAACGTCATTCATACATAATGCGGGCTGCGTTCAGCTTGACCTGACCTTTGACCGCAGAACGCATCTGGTGTGTCAAATCCTTTAAATCGAAATTATTTTCATTTTATATTAAGACAGAGACAATGTTATCCAACGATTAGCCCGTGATTAGCCCTGTCCTATCAGACTATCTAGAACCAACCAATAATTTTCGCTTGGTTATACATGCCTATGCAGCCATGCTTTTGGAGAGAGAAGATACTTTGCTTAAGATATAGAGGGCGTAGCAGTTTTTTAAAAGTTTTACATTTGTTTCGGAGACATGCGCTTTCCAGTTTAGATCCAAATTTCTAGGCCTTCCAGGCCTAGAAATTTGGATTGATTAACTTCACCTACTTTAGTACCTTTATACAAAATATTTAAGTTTAAGGGTAGTGTTTTGTAGTTTCGATATTGCATTAGCTTAGTTTTTTTTTTAATATTTACTTTTAAGTTAATGGATTCTAATGATTTTACTATTTCTTCTAGTGTGATATTTTATTATTATTTTTCGTATTCCACTAAATTTAAGTCCTCGTTTTTTGGTATATACACTGTAGCGTCATCAGCAAACATAACACACAAATGTTTTGTTACTAAAGGTAAGTCGTTTCCGTAAATGAGAAAAAGTAATGGCCCTAATATGCTACCTTGGGGTACGCCAAGTAGTACTTTGTGAACGCTTGAATCTACTCTTTCCATGGTCTATGAGGATAACTCTTCCAAGACTCTTTCTATAGTTTTAGTATTTCTATTGTAGAATTCTATCCTAGTAAGCTGGTATCTATTTGACAAATAGCTTTTAATTAATTGTAGTTTCAATTCATCTAATTCCAATGTTTTCAAGATTTGAGAGAATTTGTACGGAGTACAGAGCTATTACAACTAGAGAGATAGCGCTGTTGTCGCTTGAGGCAATTCTCAACCACAAAAATGTATGGAAAAATCTTGCCTCTGTGGTACACGGAGTCTAAAAACCACGTTTAATAGTATACTTCCTCTATGATCACGTTGTAATAGCTCTGTACTTTCAAGAGGTGCGTTCGGTTTGGGCTCGATGGCGTTATTGGCATTTGCAAAATTATCGTTGATGTAAGCCGTTCGGTTTGGGAATTTCACCCATTTTGCCAAAAATGCTACTTTTGCTCACTTCTCAAAACGAACTCTGAAACGTCAAACTCAAACGATCACAAAGAACCCACCTCCGCAGATAGGTCAAAAGTGGCAGTTCACAATAGCATTTTTAACTGTTTTTGAGCTATCCGAACGGTGAACACAGTTAAAAATGCAACTTTTGCTCACACATTCTCAAACCGAACGCTGAATGTGATCGTTGTTAGCGTTTAACTGTTATTTTTGCCATCAGTAGGCTATCCGAATGCACATAGTAGCTGTTAAAAATATCGATTTTTTAATTTGTCCGAATTTTGAATCGATTACCCAAAACTCAAAAATAATAGTGCCGTTTTTGTATACATTGTGGTCGAAAATACATATATGCGAAGATTCAATACCTATGTAGGTACTATTTATTATTTTATCAATGGAGCTATGCAGCATATGTTATTTTTCACATAGTACCTATTCCTTCTTTATTTTTCTGCGTAGTTTGAAACTAATCGGGAAAACATGATGGTGTTGCTATATAGTAAAAGAATGCACAGTAAGGTGTAAAATCATTGTCGAATGGTTTCATTTCTACTCAAATATGTAATTTTAGGCGCATTGATTTTTGAAGATTCTGACGTTTGACTTATTTGGCCAACGCTTAGTTCTGATATAATTTCTATTTTACAAATCAATGTAGCTAAAACATGATTCTCTTCGCTTTCATTCGAGCATAAAATACTTCCAACAAGTGAAAGTGAGCGAAGAAGCTGCAAAATCGATGCTGACCCACTTTTGATGGAGACATTTTTTTCTAGTGTAGCAACATCGATTACTGATTGTGCAGAAGAAAAAACAATGGTGTGATTCCAGATTTTTATTTGTAAGTATTTATAGAATCCCTTGTCAATTTAGCTGAAATAACGTTTGCAGATCGATGAAAAGATTCACGTCTCTGAAAATGGCGATTTCGAGGTACATACTTGCCTAAATAGCGCTAGAAAATAACACCATTTTATTGACGTGCTGTCATCTCAGTTTTTTACTCTATTTATTCAGCTTGATTCAGCTATGCGCCATTAACTGCAATAGAACGGTCGATGGCTGCAGAATTTAGCACCTATCAATGCAAATCTGGGATCAGGGTGAGTGTAAAGTGTGGATGTGATCTGTGATGCAAAGTGATCAGTCAGTGCCCTAATGATCGGTTAGTTACCGACATTATGCGCTTATCTTTTCGATGCCGGTTCGTATTTAGCTCAGTTTTAATGTGGTTGGCAGTTATTTTGTCGGTAAGTACAATATAGATCACTACACCTGCATTCTATGGCTATCGAGCGCATTTTCTGGGCTGACAGCGGTGTGTCATTGTACTATGAATCAAATGGTCAATCACGCAATCAACGTATGGTAAACAATGCAACATGTTCGTGTCCTGAGTCGTAAATATCGTCGAGAGTAGGTTCCATTATCTATCTGCCATCTGACATACGATTTTGACCCTAAATTGCACCACATTACCAGTATGATTAAAATCTGTGAGATAAATCTTCCAACACTTACATATTTTGTGTCAAAACACTGATCAGATGACCTTCATCTCTCGAATACATGTAGGAAAGTAATCCTAAAAGAACTAACTGCATGTGAATCATAAACCTTGATGATCATGACCCAAAAGTTAGTGCTTCAGATGTAGGTAATTTATGAAAACATTACTTAAATGTGATGTCCATGTCCAATATTTCATTTTAGTTGTAAGCAAATTGTTTAAGTTTATTTGTAGTACTATTATGATACCAACAGGGTCAGAATTTTGCATTCGGCCAATTGTCTATTTGTGGTAGGCCTATGTTCAACAGTGGGCTATTAAAAGATTGATTTAGCACCATACTAAACATTGTAATTTATGTAAGTGCTAAACTTGTGACAAAGCTTTTGAAACGTTTGGATCCAATAGCTCCTTGGTTGCATGGAAGAAATAGCTTAAAGCAACAAGGCCACCAATTAGAGACCTATTGTTTGTTTTGTCCCTATAATCTGTTTTATAATGTTATGTGGTTGTCTTATAAAGTGTTGTTTGATTGTCTCATCCAAAACAAATCTAGAAATTGTGAATTTAACTTTTTTGTTTACTCTGTTGGTACCTAAATAGAGTTTTATATGTTATAATTAATTGAGTATTAGAGATTAGATAATAATAAATATGGTACTGTACTGTATCGTTGGAATCAAATTTCTTGGTGGCTGTGAGTATTGCCTCGATAATCTGCACCCAAGCTAATATGATACAATACACACATAATACCATAACAAGTGTGTGTACTTCATTAAAAATTTGAAATCAATATCATAATGGTATTTGCTAATAAAAACTAGAATAGTGAAGACTTCCCAAGTAAACAAACAAACAAAATCATATCATAAAGATAAGGGAAGGGATCCACACTCTGTGGTAATACCGCTATTATAATGGGTATGTTTGGCCAGGGCACTAGGGGAGGTCTGTGCTAGTTTACAATTGCCATGTAAATAAATTAATATCTATTTACTTTATGCAAGTTCTTACTTAAAAGTGATTTGGGCTAATTTTACTCAGGACACTGGTATTTTATGTCTTTAATAAACAATGTGATAACAATATCATTTAGGAATTCCATTATCAGTTATGTTTAGTTACTAATTTTGAATCATCATGTTTTATGCTGTGCTCGCCAAACAAAATAATTAGAAATGTGTTACATGGGGAGCTGTGAGAGCCGTGGTGGTCTAGAGGTAGTGACACTCGCCTCACAATCTTGAGGTCATGGGTTCAAATCCTAGTCAGTTTGGAATTTATGTATGGAATTTCACACCACTGGCTTTTCGGTAAAGGAAACATAGGGAGGTAACCTGTATACGTCCGTAGAAGAAATTCGATGGCGTAAGTGAATTCACCAGAGATTCACAAGGCCAGAGTGGTGGATATGGCCCAATCACCCTTCGTGGGTAGGCCTACTACCGTCAGTGTACTATTATAAAGGCTGGTACAGTACAGTACACTGGGAGTGGTTAGATACAACTGGTCTTGCGGAGAAGACCACTTCGGAAAATGTGGCTGTTGAAAATCAAAACCTAGCAAGTGTATTTTCCTTCTAATGATAAACAGCATATGCGCACAACACATATATGGCACCTATGGTGTTTATCACAGGAGGACAAATACACTTGGAAGGTTTTCTAGGATGTCTTAATGCTGATGAGGATGATTCATAATATTTTATGTCTAGAGCAGCTAAACGTTAGGTAACTTATCATCTTATTTTATTATTTTTATTAAAATATTATGTCATTCCCGGTTGTTCGATAATAAGTATAAAATCAATTTAATAATGCAACATTTTTTATGATAACTTGTTCTATAAAATGTCAAATAGATAATATTGGATAATAGAAGCTTCTAGAACAGTGGTTCCCAAAGTTGTCTGAGCTAAGCTCATCTAATACAAGTTAACATGGGACCCACCTCTACGTTTAACAGTTAGGTACCATTACCAATATGAATTAGACCGCCTCAGTGGTTATGGGATCAAAGAGGTAAAAATATGTACATATATGTAGTGTATCAGTCTCTGGCAGCCATATGACAAGCTTTGCTTAGTTTCGTGTAAGAGACTGTGTGTAATATGTCCCATAATATTAAAAAAAATAAACAACTTATTTTTAAATAAAATAGTTTTAAAACAATTTTATAATAGGTACTTAATTAAACAACAAAAAGTTACTTATTTCAGTGAGAAGGATAAGATTGTTTCCTATGTTTTACCATTACAGTTTTGATATCAACTGCAATCCGAGTTATTTTTAATCTCAGTCTGCCTTACCACAAAACTTTTAAACACTTAATATTACATTTTAGTTGTAAGCAAATTGTTTAAGTTTATTTGTAGTACTATTATGATACCAACAGGGTCAGAATTATGCATTCGGCCAATTGTCTATTTGTGGTAGGCCTATGTTCATCAGTGGGCTATTAAAAGATTGATTTAGCACCATACTAAACATTGTAATTTTTGTAAGTGCTAAACTTGTGACAAAGCTTTTGAAACGTTTGGATCCAATAGCTCCTTGGTTGCCTGGAAGAAATAGCTTAAAGCAACAAGGCCACCAATTAGAGACCTATTGTTTGATTTGTCCTTATAATCTGTTTTATAATGTTATGTGGTTGTCTTATAAAGTGTTGTTTGTTTGTCTCATCCAAAACAAATCTAGAAATAGTGAATTTAACTTTTTTTGTTTACTCTGTAGGTAAATAGAGTTTTATATGTTATAATTAATTGAGTATTAGAGATTAGATAATAATAAATATAATTGGTACTGTACTGTATCGTCGGAATCAAATTTCTTGGTGGCTGTGAGTATTGCCTCGATAATCTGCACCCAAGCTAATATGATACAATACACACATAATACCATAACAAGTGTGTGTACTTCATTAAAAATTTGAAATCAATATCATAATGGTATTTGCTAATAAAAACTAGAATAGTGAAGACTTCCCAAGTAAACAAACAAACAAAATCATATCATAAAGATAAGGGAAGGGATCCACACTCTGTGGTAATACCGCTATTATAATGGGTATGTTTGGCCAGGGCACTAGAGGAGGTCTGTGCTAGTTTACAATTGCCATGTAAATAAATTAATATCTATTTACTTTATGCAAGTTCTTACTTAAAAGTGATTTGGGCTAATTTTACTCAGGACACTGGTATTTTATGTCTTTAATAAACAATGTGATAACAATATCATTTAGGAATTCCATTATCAGTTATGTTTAGTTACTAATTTTGAATCAATCATGTTTTATGCTGTGCGCCCCAAACAAAATAATTAGTAATGTATTACACGGGGAGCCGTGAGAGCCGTGGTGGTCTAGAGGTAGTGACACTCGCCTCACAATCTTCAGGTCATGGGTTCAAATCCCAGTCAGAGTTTGGAATTTATGTATGGAATTTCACACCACTGGCTTTTCGGTAAAGGAAACATAGGGAGGTAACCTGTATACGTCCGTAGAAGAAATTCGATGGCATAAGTGAATTCACCAACCCATACTGGGCCAGAGTGGTAGATATGGCCCAATCACCCTTCGTGGGTAGGCCTACTACCGTCAGTGTACTATTATAAAGGCTGGTACAGTACAGTACACTGGGAGTGGTTAGATACAACTGGTCTTGCGGAGAAGACCAGTTCGGAAAATGTGGCTGTTGAAAATCAAAACCTAGCAAGTGTATTTTCCTTCTAATGATAAACAGCATATGCGCACAACACATATGGCACCTATGATGTTTATCACAGGAGGTTAAATACACTTGGAAGGTTTTCTAGGATGTCTTAATGCTGATGAGGATGAATTTCATAATATTTATGTCTAGAGCAGCTAAATTTTAGGTAACTTATCATTTTATTTTATTATTTTTATTAAAATATTATGTCATTCCTGGTTGTTCGATAATAAGTATAAAATGAATTTAATAATGCAACATTTTTTATGATAACTTGTTCTATAAAATGTCAAATAGATAATATTGGATAATAGAAGCTTCTAGAACAGTGGTTCCCAAAGTTGTCTGAGCTAAGCTCATCTAATACAAGATAACATGGGACCCACCTCTAGGTTTAACAGTTAGGTACCATTACCAATATGAATTAGGATCAAAGAGGTGTGGGTTTGATTCCTACCCAGGGCAAGTATTTGTCATGACACCTATGTGTCTGCTGTCTGGGTGTTATTTGGGTATTATCTAAATAATTATGTAAAAATATGTATATTAGGGTGGAGCGAAATTTTTTTTTTTTCGTTATCGCTTTATAATACCTGTAAAAAGTTGCTCTTTTGTTTCACGAAGACATACACAATTTTTCATTTAACTCCTAATATCTTTAGAGGTGCCCCCAAACTCATAAATATTTGAAAAAAATGCGAAAATTGGTAAAAAAATACTTTCGTCATGTTTCCGCTTAATTTGATTCTGAACGTTGCCCTGTTTGTTTATGATACAAATATTTAACCCCGAGACGTGTTAGTTGATGCGAGGGACGGAAGTACGCGGGGTACGCGGGGAGGAGGTCATTTCACTACTCTCATCAAACGTTGTTTGAACGCCACTTAGTCGACATACGCGCGCGGATTGTTATTGTATTATTTGTGAGAGGCTTCGTTTTTAACAGCTGAGATTAAAAATACAACTCATGTAAGTAGTATTTACAATGTAATATTGACAGTTAATTTAATATAGATCGAATTACAGTACTTTTGATTTGAATTAATACCTATTAATTTTGTTTATTACAGTACAATGTCTCAAGTCAAAACTCGACAAACGACGTCTTGTCCCGTGTTTGGTTTGCCAGAGAAGTTACCAGTGTCTCAGTTGCCTACTTATAGTGATGTTATGAAGTATTATATATTCATTAAATATCAATTAAAGACAGACAAAACAACAAAAGAGCCGACTGTCCATGACATATCCGAAATATTGGCTGAAGAAATATTAACTATATGGCAAAAAGCTTCGCTGCCAACAGTGAGCCGTAAGAGAGTATTACAGTTAATTCGCACCTATCATGATAAATACAGAAATTTAATGAAACCTTATCATGGTCGTCAAACCAACATAAACTATCAACAGAAAATTAATACATTTACAGCTGAGTCTCATAGATTATTTGATATTTGCAGTTGCAAATGCAAACTTACCTCAAACTGTTCTTGTTTGAAAGACAGTCGTGTTCCCAAAGAAGAATTACCCTTTCTACTCGATCAAAGAACAACAAGAAAAATGATAATAGGTGGTGTAGATCTAGCTGCAACTATAAAAAATAAGAAAAAAGAAGAAAGAAAACAAAAAAGTTCATTGCGTAGCAGAGAGACAATTGATTCCGAGAAACCGTGCTGTTCCCGATTCTTAACAGATAATGTGACATCGGCGATCGAAAGTACTAGTGCTAGTTCCAGCAATAGCGAAACCTCTAGTCCAATAAAAAACCCATTTGCCGCGCCATCAGCAAAAAAGAAGAGGTTAAGTTTACCATCTTTAGCTCTTGCGTGTGATCGCACTGGAGTTTCTGACAGAGCCGCTGCTATGATAGCTTCTTCGGTGTTGAAAGATGTGGGAATTGTTTCTTCAAACGATACCGGTAGCGTCATTGATAGATCTAAGTTGCGCCGTGAGAGAACTAAAGTCAGAACAGCTTTACAGAATGAAGATTGCGATAAAATCATATGTGGTATTTATTTTGATGGTAGAAAAGACAAAACTTTGGTTAGTATTCAAAAGGAAGGTAAATTTTACAGAAAAAGAGTTACAGAAGACCATTATGTGATTTTATCGGAGCCAGGAAGTGAATACTTCGGACATGTCACGTGTGACTCGGGCACTGCGAAAGGTATTGAAAGTACTATTTTAACTTACTTAAAATCCAAATCGGTAGAACTCGGCGAAATATCTGTTGTTGGTTGCGATGGAACAGTAGTTAACACAGGTTCTAAAGGTGGTGTGATTCGCTTGATGGAAGAAGAACTTAAAAAACCATTACAGTGGTTTATCTGTCAATTACATTCAAATGAATTACCACTGCGTCACCTGTTATTGCGTTTGGATGGAAAAACTACAGGGCCTAAGTGCTTTTCAGGTCCCATTGGATCCGAATTACAAAAATGTGAAATTATGCCAATAGTGGAATTCACTGCCATTTCGTCAACGTTACCTGAGATAACAGCTAATGATTTAAGTACGGACCAAAAATATCTATACGATATAATGACGGCTGTAAGAACTGGTGTTTGTTCTTCCGATTTAGCTAATATGGAACCTGGGCCTCTCAACCATTCTAGATGGCTTACGACAGCGAACCGAATTTTAAGATTATATATTACGAAAACAGATCCCGACGAAAAACTGGTGATATTAGCTACGTACGTGATGAAAGTTTATGGTCCGATGTGGTTTACAATAAAAAGTAATCCTTCGTGTATTAATGGAGCTAAACACCTGTGGCAAACTATTAGTCTACATATACATTGTATATGTAGTGTATCAGTCTCTGGCAGCCATATGACAAGCTTTGCTTAGTTTTGTGTAAGAGACTGTGTAATATGTCCCGTAATATTAAAAAAGATAAAAAACTTATTTTTAAATAATAAAGTTTTAAAACAATTTTATAATAGGTACATAATTAAACAACAAAAAGTTACTTATTTCAGTGAGAAGGATAAGATTGTTTCCTATGTTTTACCATTACAGTTTTGACATCAACTGCAATTCGAGTTATTTTTAAACTCAGTCTGCCTTACCACAAAAGATTTAAACACTCTTTAAACACTGTTTAATCGAGTAATTTCTACTGTCTGTATTTCTGTCTAAAGCGTGCATCCTATTTGGTATCTGAGTAGGCCCTACAGGTAGGGCCCTCTCAATATTAAGTCGCGGCCCACTGGTGGGTCGACTATACTTTGGGAAACCCTGTTCTAGAGTGTCCTTCATCTAAAAATGTAACAAAAAGAAATAAATTCCAAACATACTTGAGTCGCAAATTAGTGTCATTTAAATGCATAACAAGAAAAAACTATTTAATTTAATATTACATAACTAGACTAGTAATCAAATATGTCAAGATTACTTACCGCAGATGTGAGTGTCTATTTTTATTCAGAAAAAATAGATTTTGCTATACCTAGTACACCTACCAAAAATTTGTGTTGTTTTAATGGAACAAATAAATTCTTTACTTCTAAATACATTTTATGGTTTATAGCTATGACTTGGTTGTTGGTGGGCTTCTATCATGTGCCACAAACTGTCGATTCATAACTCGGCAATGAACTTGCAGTGCAATTAAACATTGCTAAGTAATAACAATAGTAAATAAATAACAGGGGACACATGGGCGCCGGGACGACGGTGCACTTAACAGAGGGTGTTTATTGGGACTAATCGCGCACTAAAATTACGAGATAAATAAATAATCTCATCCCGACGTTTCGGCCGAGTTGAGGGGGTGTTTGTCAGGAAAGAAAAAGTACATCCCGATGACCTAAATAATTATATTTTTACTGTCGGTAATAATTCTGTCGGCTCGGCGCTCATGTCAGGAACATGGTAATGGTATCTATGCACTAGACTCGGCCCCGAACTTGAAATGAGTATCTACAGCCCCGAGTGGCTACGCAGTATGTAACGCGCTAGGGTTGCCCGCCTGGTAGGTAAATGACTACAAACCTACATAGCGTTCGTTCGTGACTACGGCGGCGGCGCAGTGGCGCACCCCTGCGATTGTTATGTACCGTACTACGAGGCGCGTAGGTATGATTCGCGTTCTGACTGTTTGCGTGAATACGGAATACTGCATAGATACTATTACCGTGTCAGGGGATATCATCACCACATCACGAAAAATATTGCTAAAATAGCGAAACAGTTGTCTATAATGTTGGACTATTTGTAATACATACATTTGATAGAGATAGCTATATGTTTATTATTTCGATTTTTAAACTAAGTATTACATATCTAAGTATCAATGTTTTTCCAAAAATTTCCATTAGTTTGGCTTTCTCACAGGGTGTGCAAAAACGAGCGTATGACCACGAGGACATTTATATCATCGTGGTCATACTGTTATGACAAACTAGTATGACCACGAGGAAACACCCAAAATAATATAATCATGCCAGTAACCATCAACATCAGTCAATTAGATAAGCTAAAAGTAGTCATGTTTAAATTCTGTAACTTTAATAAGCAAGTAATGTTTGTTTCGCTACGGTAATAAAATTCGTTACTTTCCCTTTATCACAAATGTACCATTGTTCAAAAATTACATATTACTGCCCCTTGTCACAGTAATTTAAATTATTGTACATACTAGTATTTTGTAATATCGCTGATTGTATGAACGATAAAGCATTAACCTATCTATCAATATTACTGTACTGTACCAGCCTTTTAATAGTCCACTGCAGGACGTAGGCCTACCGACCAAGGGTGATTGAGCCATATCTACCAGGCTGGCCCAGTGCGGGTTGGTGGATTCACATACGCCATCGAATTTCTTCTACGGACGTGTGCAGGTTGCCTCACGATGTTCTCCTTCACCCAAAAGCCAGTAGTGTGAAATTCCGTACATAAATTCTAAGGAATTAATTGGTACGGGGCCGGTATTTGAAACCACGACTTCACGATTGTAAGGCGGATTGTCATTACCACTAGACCACTACGGCTTATTATTATCTATTACTATATTAAAAACTAATAGTAATAAATAAGTTCAAAAATAAAACTGAAAGTGAAAGAAAGAAAACAACAATCGTTTATTTTGAAGCTATTATCATTTAGTGTCTATATAAATATAATGAGTAGTTTTATTATGTAGGTATATAACATACCTACATACACTTGGCCAGAAATAAACCTCAGCTGTGGTGCAATTATTTATCTTGATAATCTCGCCCGACTAGTTCCTACTGATAAAGATCATTTGGATACTTTTATAATCACAGTAATATTTATAGATGTGGAAATGCTAAATACTTCTTCAGCCTGGGAGGTCTTGATTAATTTTATATTGTTTAAAGTATCCCGATAAATTTTATACATATTATAAAACATCTAGAAACAAACTTGTCCCATAGGAGACTTGTTTCGTTTTATAGACTTCATTTGTAAAGAGTGAATAAGAAAACAACTAAATTGAAAACTTAGGTAGATTGTGAGTGAATTGATATATCGAATAATTTTGTATACTGAGCGCCACACAAATTGATGGATGGGAAGTTATGCGCAGCGTTCTGCGCAAAAGCCGAAATATGGGCACGCGCGGGAGCCAGAGAGACGAATCGCCGGGGCACACCCGCCCGCCAACCTCATGCCTCCCGCGCGCTTCCTACGCCCGAGCTCAGTACTTTGCCATTTGTATAGGCATTGTGCAGGCATGCGCAATAATTAGCGAATCACGGCGAAGTGTCTTTTTTTTTTAATTTCTAATAGTTTCGCGTTTGACTACACACTGCTTGATGTTAAGCAGATGTGCGGTCTAGGGTGTAGCACGCTTACCTAGAAGATACCTATTTACTCGGGTTTTGACACCCACCTTGTACTTTAACGGGAAGACAGACCCAGGCAAAGCGTTCCACATTCCGGCTGTTCGTATGAGGAATGAGGATTCGAAACGCTAACTTCCCATCCATCAATTTGTGTGGCGCTCAGTAAACAAGTTTTAGTTCTAAACAAATGCAACAATTAGCTCTTACCACCTGATGATCATTTTCATTTGTCTACTATATCTCACGTTATATTTTAAAGTCTCATCGTCATCCTACCAGTAGTAAGATGTCCGTTACCGAAAATAGGTCTAACCAATAGATTTCTAATAAGACTAGTTGAATGTGGTTTCTATCTATAGCAATATTGCGCTTATAGCCCTTCTAGCTTAGCACACGACCACGAAAAAAACTCTTTTCGACGTGTGAAAAACTCTGTCTCATTCTGAAACATCGAAAGAAATATTTCGTGGTGCGTGCTAGCCTTGCTTGTGAGTGGACATCCTAAGCTGCTCCCCAGGATAATTAGATGATATTGGAAAATCGTTCAAAATGCTAAATAATATTTTTCTTTTTTCCAGATAATATCACAAAACCTGCAAGAAAACTTTCCAAAATCTTCCTGAAGACTGTTTAATTTTTCTGTAAAGGTAGTTACGGGGCGGTAACCAGAGAAGGATGCCAACTAAGCGAGAGAGAATGAAAAGACGGAACTAGCTATTTATTTATTAATTAACACTTAATTAGTTCTTACTCCTTATTAATCATTTATTTAGTTATACCCATATACTCCAATGAAAAAAGAGCTTGCTATTTATTCTTTTATTTATCATGATTAACATAAGGGTTTGATATATGGAAGACGAAATATGGACAATATGTCTTCAAATGTCAGTTTGCGTAACACCAAACAGCGGAAAGAGAACCTCATCACAAGAAAGCAGGATAAGTCCCCTGAGAAGACCATTAGAGGCACGAGAGGGGCTTATAGAGGGATCCCGTCTACTTCCAAGCGGACCGAGGAAGATGAGACTGGATCGACGGAAAGACTGGATAGACCAAAGAAATTCATATCTCAGAATAAGAGCAGTTATGGCTTGGGAAAGAGACCGGACTTCTCGCTCAAGAACAGGAATGTGCATTTAGCCTCCTCTCGTTATGGACAGGTGAGTTATTTTTATATTATTACTAGTTTTTACCCGCGGCTTCGCCCGCATACGCAATATATCATTATAATTTATAGCCTATGAGTTATTCTGATATATAAGCTATATTACTGCAAAGTTTCATCTCAATCCGTTCAGTAGTTTTTGCGTGAAAGAGTAACAAACATCCATACATCCATCCATCCATCCTCACAAACTTTCACGTTTATAATATTAGTAGGATTAGTAGGATGCATTTAAAATTATTGAGATACGATTATTGTAATTGATTGTTTACGACAGTTTTCTTAAAACAAACAAATCAATTTTATTGCGCGAAGTCTAGAATCCGTCGCCTACAGCGTTTTTCAGGCTTTCAGCTCTGTACTTTACGGAAACAGACTTGTAAAGGATTCCACGTTCTCCCTCGTCGTGTGAAAAATGTGGAATAGGAAACTTTTTATGCGTAGGTCGCGAATTAACTTCCGCCTGTACACTGTACAGCCAGAGCAATAACTAGCCTTTACGATTCCCGTACACGTATGACCACAACTTCACAAAAAATCCTGTACTAGGATAATAATTATCCTTGCTTGGGATACATGTTATTGTCTTTGGTTGTGTCTGTTTCTAACTGAGGATGCAAATGAAAGGCAAAACGATTCAATCTAGGCTAAACACATATCTCCAACTGAGTATCGTGGACATTTTTGGATCTTCGCATAATTCCAGTGCCTGGGCATCTGTGAACATCCTTATTACGGGCAGCACTTTGGTCACGATTGCCAGACGATATACTTAACGGTTTACAATTGATTTAAACAAAAAAGCCAGACCGCCTGCTTACCACGCCCTACCAAGCGCGGAAGTCCTAACCGAGCAAATTGAAATCTCTAGAAAAATCTCAATTGGATCGCGAAAAAAACTTAGGAAACAAGCCATTCAATCCACTCGAGAATTCGGCCTTGATACTGGACCATTTCAGCTCTAATAAAATGCAAAACAATATGAAAAACGTGATTTAATACCAATACTAAAAATAGATTTGCTGCATCGGCGGAACACACGTACTCGCAGACAAACTCACTACACTTGAGATGATTATATACGAAATATGATTAAATAATAATTTAAGGCGTTAAAAATATTACCTAGTAGCTAAAAATACGTTTGATCGTTGTTCGTTGCGAAATCTTATACCTATATGTTCGGAAGGTACTCGCATCGCTTAGTGTGCATTTTGGAAATGACCTCATTGATCTGGTTTTCACAATAATCAATTGACAAGATCAAATGATTTTATTTATTAATTTCATTCATCACTTGCATCTGCTAGCTCCGGGATTAGGTAAGTGTTCTGTATAGGTTGACTCATTCCAATGGGCTATTTGACAACATTGAAAATATACTATTGATTGTGGTAATCCATACAGATAATAGCCTGAAAAAGACATATTTCACTTTATTTAAACTAAAATATGTCTAATTTTCGCAAATCGCATGAAATAAAATACGATATTTTTTGATATTTTATCTGTGACGTTAACGCTCTAAGAAGGACAGCAACTCTGGTGACGTCACATGCTAGTAAGCGAGAATTTCTCGATTGACTGTTGTTTGTGTAATTTGTGTTTTCGGAGTAATATTATTGGATCTGTATTTTCTTTTAAAGTATTTTTTGTCAATTTTTAGATGTGAACTAGCGTATTTACTAGTACTAACTAACGGTATTTACTAGTGTGCGACACGTCACAGACCAGCGCCATTACAGAATGTCGTTTTGGCGAGATCTGGAATATCTATTCTTTAACACTTGATTTTAATTGTTAATACAGTAGTCTCTCGGAAATATAAATGTAGTGTGCTTATTATGTACTAACGAATAATTTAAAACGATTTCCAAAAACTAGTCAATTTATATTTCTAAGTAACTCCTAGTCCGAGTTCCCACAGCAAGAACATCCCGCTCATAGCGTACACGGCTCAAACCAATTTTTTACGTATATATGAATAGGAGAATATAATTAAATACGGTTACCTTGCGAAATGTGGCCGCAAGTATTTGAATTTTAATATGTTTAATTAATTTATTGGTAAACATATCCTTAATTTGTTTTTTTTTTTTTACAAAAAATTGCTTTGAACCGTGTTCGCTATGAGCGGGATGTTCTTGCGGTGGGATCTCGGGCTATCTTCCTATTGTACTTTGTACGTAATACGCATGTCATGTACTCCATGTCACCCCATTCATTTCAATTTGTTAAAAAACCTTTCACAGTTAACTAGCTTCAATCAGGCGTTTTTTTCTACGCCTGCGTCTACGACTTTAAATTTTTCTGGGGTAGACAAATAAGTTCTTAGCCCAAACCGTGCTCAACCCATATTAGCTTTACCCATCAATTTTGAGCTATTCTCATCCAGCATAAAACCATTTTATCCACTTTTAATGTCAGTTAGCAAAGTCAATTCATACTTTGTTTCCACTATACACAGAAGGTGAAGTTACAAATTGGCGGAAAGACAATACAGGGGAAAATCAAGATTTTTGGGTGATAATGCCATCAATACCGCCATCAGCACGGCATTACTTCCTTGTTTTTCTCCTGTCTTCAATTTGTCTCTCTGCCATGCTAGAGGTACAAGCCATACACTCAAACGGGTCCGAGGAGGACAACAACGTGTGTGGCACCGTTGTCGTAGAAGATCGCACAAGCCTACTTATTAGGTTCGAGTAGTTATATAAAGCTGTGGTAGTCTAGTGGTAATGACACCTGCCTTACAATCGTGAGGTCGTGGGTTCAAATCCCGGTCCCGTACCAATGAATTCCTTGGAATTTATGTACGGAATTTCACACCACGGGCTTTTCGGTGAAGGAAACATCGTGAGGCAACCTGCATGCGTTCGTAGAAGAAATTCGATGGCGTATGTGAATCCACCAACCCGCACTGGGCCAGCGTGGTGGATATGGCCCAATCACCCTTCGTGGGTAGGCCTAAGTTCTGCAGTGGACTATTAAAAAAAAAAGGCTGGTACAGTACAGTACAGTACAGTTATATAAAGTACTGGGAGCACCGGTGCGTTCCCCTGGAGATACCGGAGCTCCCAAGAGCGCACAAAGGCTGTCCACCGAGGGGGTTTTAGTGGGTAAAATCCCTCATAACCCGCCTGCACCCCAAAACAATCGGATAACTTTCGAAGATTTCCCCCTCGTAAAAAAAGGGTACAGGTGGTTTTCATCTGCAAATTGTTATTACGAAATCCTTCAGCAAGTTAGACTTGCACGTGTCCGGTTTTTTGCAGTTTGTTTTGTAACAATATCATAACATTACGTTATTTGCTTGATTTCGTCGGGTCAAGATCAGGGTCAATATTTGTTTATTAGTAATTCTTCATTCTGAGAATTTTTATGTATCTGTTTTGTACATATGTCATTCGCCGTTTTACTCGACTACTAAAAAATAAAGTAAAATGTTCCTTACGTGATCGTGTATTATATTAGCGGATTCGAAATGACTGCAAATTTATGTATGTTTATATTTACATAGTATAAAACAAAGTCGCGTTCTGCCGACTGTACGCTTAGATCTTTTCAACTATACGATTTCAATGTAGTTTTCATTAATAGATAGAGTGATTTAAATGGATTTCTATGTATAAAACGATCATAGTAGAGAAACACCGTGAATTCGAACGAAGCGAGGGCGGATCGCTAGTCAAATCTATTTAAAAAATCAACCTAAAAAGTGTTATTGGATAGCGACTTAAAAAAAGCAAAACGTTCGACTCTGTTAGCCATAATATTTGCCATATTTTGCTTAGATTTTATTCTTCTTTTTATAACATTATTTTTTATGACCATTAATATTATTTAAGCTTAAAACCTGTCTGTATAATGTCTAGAAATTCTAGAATATTCGTAACATTTTAAAGTATGGTATTGTCTATATTCAAAATCTATACATACAGTGTGTTCGATCACCACCCGTGCAAGTATATACCTAGTTTGAAGTTAGGTATAATGTTATTTTACTCAACGTTTATTCTAACTACATATTTATTTTAGCAGAAACAAGCTTTTTCAAGATAATTGTCATTGCGTAGTTTATCCTTGCTTGTACGTATTTCCGAAGCAAATATACCCGGTTCGCGCAACATGACTTAGCTAGAACTTTACTGTCAACAGCTGGATACTACGTCAATTGTGGGGGACTTTGTCTTAATGCCAAGCCATTGGTTTAGCTTATTTTGCACTGTAGAAAGCATTGTCGAAATGCAGACTTTCGTGGGCACGCGTAACGTTTATTATTAAGCGAAGTTATCCTCTTGTCACTCAATCATATAAGAAAGTGTAATCTGTTTAATCTTAAATTTTATCCTCTTGACGTTTGACTTTTGAAACCGTCCGGTGCATCCTTGTGTAGATCTTGACAGATTTGTTTTCTATTTTCTTCCAGCTTATAAATCGACTCTGTAGCTTCCTAGTTGGGTAACTAGGAGGCTGCAGGGTAAACCTAGCCAACAGGCATGATGATTGAGTAAAATAGTACATTATGGTACAAGTGTGTAATGTTGGTGATTACCGCTGAGGCGCCTCTTAAGAGAGCCGAGGACGGTAATCATCAATACACGTGTAGCATACGACGTTTTTCAACACACTTGTAAATAAAATAATACTTAAAAAATATTTTCAACAATGAATACGAGTTGTGAAAAATGTTTCGAAATGGCGGGAAAAATTAATCAGTTTTCCTATGCGTGCGCAATGGCGATCGGTCATAGACTAAAAGAATGAAGTTTCACAGGTACATTAATTTATTTGTACCTGCTATTGAACCCGGTCTTTTTTGTATCTAAACTTTTTTTAAGAACAAAACAACTCAACCAATAAAATAAATAACAAGATTATTTTTTGCAATAATTAGCATGACCGACTTCACCCGTGTACAGATTTCGCGAATATTTCGCACGGATCGATGTAGCATTTTTCACATTATTGTTGATTTATCAAAAATGGCTCAGCCGATTTCGTTTTAATTTAAATGGGACCAATTTCGAAGTATACTCTTTCCATTAAAAAAAGAATTATTGAAATCAGACTACTACGAAAAAAGTTATGCGTGGTTATACATAAAAATATATATATATACGCGTCGAATTGTATACCTCCTCCGGTGGTTCGTCGGTCAAAAAAAAACTATAACTCACTTGTGAATAATAGCAATGAAATAGTCAGTTTGATTACAGGTGTCATTATGTGCCTAATTGCGGTGAAATTAGAGCCACTTTATGAGCAAGGGTGTTGAAAAAATCATTACTATAATAATTACTCCGTGTGTTAGATTATCCAAAAATATAGGACACTTATTTTTGCTTTTGTCAATTAAATTCCGGTTTCTTTATGTGCATCTTGACTGTTTGAAACTATTTGATAACCATACGCATGTCATTTATCACGTCACATGTTTTGCTCATGTTACATACTTTTTGGCAGACGAACCACTGGAGGAGGTTTACAATTCGACGCGTATTTATATATATGTTTTTATTTATAAACACGCATAACTTTTGTTCATTTCAAAAATTCTTTTTTTATTGGAAAGAGTATTCTTCAAAATTGGTCCTATTTAAATTTTATCGAAATTGGCTGAGCCATTTTTGATAAACAACAATAATGTGAAAAATGCTACATCGATCCGTGCATAATATTTGCGTTCTAGCGATGCGCCCCGGCTTCGCACAGGTATATTATACACATAAACATTTCTCTTGAATTATTCTATCTATTAAAACAAACTACATCAATATCCGTTGCGTAATTTTAAAGATATAAGCATACATGGGGACAGACAGCGGAAAGCTACTTTGTTTTATACTATGTAATGATTCTGTACACGGGTGAAGTCGGTCATGCTATTTTTTGCAAAAAATAATTATTCTATAACATAACGACGAGTGTCTACTATAAGATATTATTCGATAAGGAAGAAACTGTCATCTCTATGCCATAGTTCCAAAATATAGTCGGTAAAGTAAACTCGCCGAAGCTCTCACCGATTTCCGAAGATTCAATAACTCCGCCCCACGAGCAGTATTTGTCAACAAACTATCAAGCACCATCTATTTGATTTGATTATGCAAACTGGAAGTGTCATTTCAGAGTCGACTGCGACATACAAACTTGTTTGTGCTGTATTATTTGATAGTGGTCTTTATCTAATGGATCTGTTAGACATCCTGGTACCCTGGTACCAGTGGCGTGTTTAGACGGGCCCTGTATCAAAATTGTTAGGGGCCCTAACAAAAAGAGCCATACGTATGGGCCTCATTTGAGAATGAATCCACTCGCATGATATGTTTTTTTTTCCGGGAAGTACCTAAGGTCGAAATTATGAATATAATTTTACGAATTTACTTGTTCGGGAACTTGCAGCCTGGGGGCTCTATAATGATGTCTTCCATTCCACATCCCTTCGTATGGTTCTTCAGAACATCTTTTTATACTGAGCGCCACAAAAATTGAAAGATGGGAAGTTAGCCGCAGATGACACTTTGTCGTGATTCGCTAATTATTGCGCATGTGTGCAGAATGCCTATACAAATGGCCAAGTAGTGAGTTCGGGCGTAGGGAGCGCGCGAGAGGCATGAGGTTGGCGGGCGGGTGTGCCCCGGCATTTCGTCTCTCTGGCTTCCGCGCGTACCCATATTTCGGCTTTTGCGCAGAACGCTGCACATAACTTCCCATCTTTCAATTTGTGTGGCGCTCATTATAATTTCAAAGCGGGCTCGCTTTACGCTTAGCTATTTCAAGTTTTGGGTGAATACGCTTGATTTAGCATTCTTTCATCAGGCATTCGGGACATATTATGCCCATACAATCTCAGCTGCCATCGCATCTAATAAGCTTCAAATCCGCAAACATTGATCAGGGGCCCCGTTTCTTAGATATGGGTGCTACGGCGGTAGTTACGCCCCTGTTTGATGGGAATTGGTAGATATTACTTTATCATCTGTTGTTGGACATTCCGAAGTTTTGGGAAGTACCTATATGTACTACTTAACTATAGGATTTTGTTTGTTGTGCGTGGTGATAATTGCAGCTCTGCCTGCAATGTCACGTTCCGTTCAGAACTGTCTATAGGAATACGAGTGAGTGTGAAAAGACTTGAGAAGTTTTTAATTGATTTATCAAATAAGAGTAGATCAACTTTAACTGAAACGATATGTAGGTAATGTAGATAATCTTATACTTTTCAATAGGCAATTCTTGCATAATTATCTTATTTCTTGAAATGAATAATTCCTCTATGATTCGGATTTCGGTAACGGCTCTAAGATTTCTATGTTGAATTCAATCAACATTGTTGATGGTATACAGATCGAGCTTTTTACAATATTTTTTTGTATATGCGTTCTTTCTGTGAAAACGTAAAAGAGCCGTCCACAAGTGGTATATTATTCAGAGAAAAATCGAAACAGGATGATTTATGCATCATTTGAAAGCTTGATATATGGGCTTCTCAATAATATTTAATTTTGATTTTTTTATCCCTCCATTTTTTTTAAATGTGAAAAATCAATTGTATGAAAAATAATAATACAGCTTTGTATTTTTTCTAGTTTAGCAATAATAAAGTTCTTCCATCGTTATCTTACTTGCATTCGTAGCTGATTCATGCTTTATCATCCAGCTTCCACATTCATGTCTTAATTTGCTAAAATTAAAAATTATAACCTACCAGTGTGACCATTTAGTAGGTACAAATGTACAATGTGACAAAAACACATAAAAATTGTGTCTAAGTGGTAAAAATGCTTCCATTTTAACAATAATGGAGGTTACTTAACCAGGGTTGCTAGAGATAAACTACCTAGAAATAAATATATTTGGCTCAATAGAGCAAAATATATTTATTTATCCTAATAGATTCAAAATTAATTAAAAAAAATGAGGGCTCTTTTTTGGTTTTAACTGATGTAATAGACTCAGAAAAGTATGAACTTTCTCGAAATGTAAAGAGTATTGTGGTTAGAATTTTTGATTATTATTATACCAGCCTCCATACACTTTGTGGACATGTCCTTTTCATGTTTATTTTATTTATTACACCGAGCTTACGTATTACGTGTAATTATTTCAGATAGCGTTATCTAAATGTAAGCTAAAATAATTAGGAAAACGTCTAATAACTTGTGCCGAAAATAGGACAGATGAATAAACAAATACAATTCGCCGTTACCGTTAGATAGGTTAATTATCAATAAATATAAACGTATTTTTTCTTTTGCCAATGAAACAGAAATCGATAAAGATCTAGCCCGTTAAAGTACCGTGTATCATAACTAGACTACACAAGTACCTACAGACTTCAGAGAAGTAATGTCACGAGCTCCTACTCCCGACGTTTGACAAGTTTTATCTTTGTCATTTATTGTTTTAAGTAATCATACTTACTAATATTATAAATCCGAAAAGTGTTCTGGTTTGTTGGTTAGTTCCTCTTTCACGCAGCAACGGAGCAACGGATCGACTTGATTTTTGGCATGGCTATAGTACAAAGGCCGGAAAGTGACATAGGCAGGCTACTTTTTATCCAGAAAAAATAAAAGGTTCCTGTGGTATAGCACAAAAGTCAAATTTCACGCGGGCGGAGCCGCGGGCAAAAGCTAGTTCAAACAATAAATGACAAAGATAAGTATGATGACTGAGTAAAAAAAATATTACTATAATTAGTCCGTGAGGTAGATTATCAAAAAATATTGCACACGTATTTTTTCTTTTGTCAATCAAACAACAAATGACAAAGTTAAACCTTGTCAAAGTTTGGGAGTGGAGGTCGTGACGTCATTTCTCTCACAAAAGTCCATACATTTGTATGTGACTCATGACGTCTCGCCGAATTTGAACGGGCTATATCTTCGTCAATTTTTGTTTAATTGACAAAAGAAAAAATACGTGTCCAATATTTTTTTGCTAATCTAACTATTGTAATGGAATAATTATAATGAATCATTTTTTTTACCCAATCATCCTGTCTATTGAAATATGTCCGTCGCCCAGAGAAATACGCCGTAAAACTTCTATACTATACTTCTATACTAGCCTTCACCACGTCACCGCTTAGTGAAATTTATGGCTAGACATTTTTCTTCATTATATCCCCCATAAAAAGCAGGATCGTAGGTATAGGTCAGCTGGCTAGCCTTGGTGTCAGAGTTTATTATTTATATCTACAGTTATGATGTCAAGATGCTTTCTTTGGCTTTTACTTTTTGATCAACTGCTATTTGGTTTGCTCTATGCGAATTCTATTACATAAATCTGGTAACAGTTTTAGCCAGTGGCTCCACCCACATTATATTTTGATTTATGTGTCTATTATTTTATCTTTTTGCCGGGATAAAAAGTAGCTTATGTTCCTCTGCAGCCTTTGAACTATATCCATGCCAACAAGATTATTTTTTGCAAAAATTAGCATGACCGACTTCACATGTGTACCGAATTCGCGAATATTTCGCATGGATCGATGTAGCATTTTTCACATTATTGTTGATTTATCAAAAATGGCTCAGCCGATTTTGATAACACTTAAATGGGACCAATTTCAAAGTATATTCTTTCCAATAAAAAAAATAATTATTGTAATCGGACTACTAAGAAAAAAATTATGCGATGTTATACATAAAAAAATAAAAAATATATTCGTGTCGAATTGTGTACCTCCTCCGGTGGTTCGTCGATCAAAAAACAAGTATCCGTTGCTACGTTGCTGCGTGAAAGAGTAACTAACGAACCAACAAACACACTTTGGATTTTTAATATTTATAATACCTAAGAATAGGGCTACTGTGTAGACTATTGTGTAGTTCTGCTGGTTATGACCCTCTTATTACGGGAATGGGTAAGTCATAGTCTAGTAGGCTATGACTTACCCATTCAACATTACTAACTGCTGTTTTTATAATTATATAATTATAATTATGCTGTTTAAAGTTTTGGTACCTAACTTTTTTAAATTATTAGTAACCTTACTGGAAAAAAACTGAATGAGTAAAACAGAGCATTGCCCTAAGAAGAAATACAAGTGAGCAGAAAGATCGACATGGGTCAAATATCGGGACATTTAGCGTCCCGATCAAGTACAAATCGGGACGCGTCCCAAACCCCTGAAAACCGGGACGTCCCGCGAAAATCGGGACATCTGGCAACGCTAGCTACCTACCCATTCCCTTAATAAGAGGGTCGTAATAAACTGACTAAATGCAAATTAGCAGACTGCACACACAACATGTCATTACCAAGTTCAGGTTCTCAAGTTCACATGTCGGTTTCCTCACGGTTTTCCTCTCCTCGTTTCAAGCTAGTGGTGTATTAAAAGTAAGTCTGTATAAGCCGGGTGGCTAGCTTAAAATAACCGGTACCTTCAGTTAACGTGTCATACGAGCCACGGTTGCGCTCAGTTGTAAATGCCATCTGCGTTCACCCATCCGAAGACGGACCGTGCTGAACGTTGCTTCATTTCGATGATCACTAACGAATACCTAGTCAAACTATGCTATGAGCGCTACAGCTATGAGCGGTATTTTGTAGCCGGCAAATAACTTGATCACATTTTGTCTTCTGTACAAACGAAAGGGAGAGAGTAAAATGTTTTGGTTCAACTTAAGTGTCGCGGCCAATACTTATTTTTGATAATTATTTTTTGCAAAAAATAGCATGGCCGACTTCACCCGTGTACAGAATCATTACATAGTATAAAACTAAGTCGCTTTCCGCTGTCTGTACCCATGTATGCTTAAATCTTTAAAACTACGCAACGGATTTTGATGCAGTTTGTTTTAATAGATAGAATAATTCAAGAGAAATGTTTATATGTATAATACACCTGTGCGAAGCCGGGGCGCATCGCTAGAACGCAAATATTATGCTCGGATCGATGTAACATTTTTCACATTATTGTTGTTTTACCAAAAATGGCTAAGCCAATTTCGATAAAATTGAAATGGGACCAATTTCGAAGTATACTCTTTCCAATAAAATAAGAATTATTTAAATCGGACTACTATGAAAAAAGTTATGCGTAGTTATACATAAAAATATATATATATATATACGCGTCGAATTGTATACCTCCTCCGGTGGTTCGTCGGTCAAAAAGACAGGTGTACGAGTATGTGACAAAAACAGGCGGTGTACTTACGATTTGAAACTAGGGCTCTCTATATAAAAATTCAATGGTTTAGGACAGTTAAGTCATCGTAACTAATCTGTACGTACGTACTTATAACTATTGATTTATCGATCTGGGAAATACCAAAGTTCCATAATCTTTTGTCCTAATTGCTCTTTCTGTCCCGATCTATCGCGTTAGACAACCTATAGAGTTCACGCCGAATTGTCTGTTTAATCAGCAAATGGAAAAACTTTCAGGTCTCGTAGAAAGCTCCGGATTGTTCTATTTTCTACGTTGTCCTACTTGTTGCCTTAGTAATATTGCTTTGTTTACCTTCCTACGTTTTTCCCACTAGGTTTCCTCTAAGCATAAAGGGAACTTAAAGCTAAAGGGAAACTAGTGCATGAATCTGAGATAACGTAGAATCTGGGTATAGTAGCTTTTTAACTATGTTAGGTTAGGTTAGGGTAGAGATCAGTAACCTTCTCTTATATTGCTATCTCCAGAGACGCTTCTGGGTGCCCGAGACGGACATATTTCTGTACTAACCTGTTGTCGATACAAATTTTGACTGTTTTCCTATTTTTGAACGACGAACCACCGCACCGGAGGAGGTATACAATTCGACGCGTATATATTTTTTTTTATGTGTAACCACTTATAACTTTTTTCATAGACGTCCTATTTCAATATGTAATTATTTTTTTATTGGAAAGAGTATACTTCGAAATTGGTCCCATTTAAATTTTATTGAAATCGGCTGAGCCATTTTTGATAAATCAACAATAATGTGAAAAATGTTACATCGATCCGTGCGAAATATTCGCGAATTCTGTACAAAGGTGAAGTCAGTCATGCTAATTTTTTCAAAAATTAATCTTGTTAAATTACTATTATATTTACCTCAATTTAAGTGGATTACTATGGGAGTTGCTAATGTCCGGCCGTTAATAGGTTGCCGGCGTTGATAGGTATTAGTATTGATACTTTATAGGTTGCATTTTATGACAAAACTAAATTCCAAAAAAAGCGTTTTATCTCCAGGCACAAACATTGACGCACATGCATTTCTATGTACCTGTATGCCCATCGAAAATATTGATTGTTACGTATTTATTATAGGTAAATACTTGAATTACTCACAGCTCTTTTGTTATCAGTATACAATTGTTGATCCGTCAAGCGGCCAGTTTTGTTTCGATCCTCATTGAGTGAACACCTATTACAATAAATGTGATAATTGGTACCTACAAATGGTGTATTAGTTAACGTATTATGCAGTGTCACATGTTCGGACAGAGACTCGAAATAAACGTGATAGATTTTTGGACTTGAAAGTGATAATTAAGTTAATATGGTTAATATATTTTGTCAGAATATATCGTGTTGTTTCTGCAACCCGTTCAAGTTTGAGTATATTCAGACGCAGTTGTCGGAGTTTAGGAATTGGGTAAGCTTTTTCTTTCTTTTTTTTTTGATTTTAATATTGGCGTCGCACGTCCTGTGAATTATTGTATCTTTGTGTTGTTTTTACCGGTGACGCAATTTGGTTCGATTATCATTTATTCCGTATTTGTTTGTGCCAACATATCTCCAAATAATTTTCATCTACTTACATATATTGTGATCAACTTCATTGAGGGAGACACTATTGTGTTTTTGACCGACGAAACGGAGTTTATGTATAGCCACGCATAACTTTTTACTTTATAGTCCGATTTTAATAGTTCTTTTTTATTGGAAAGAGTATACTTACTTAGAACTTAGTCCCATTTAAATTTTATCGAAATCGGCTGAGCCATTTTCGATAAATCAACAATAATGTGAAAAATGCTACATTGATCCCTGCGAAATATTCGCGAATTCTGTAAACGGTTGAAGTCGGTCATGTCATTTTTTCTGCATAAAATAATTATCATAACGTAAGTCGTAATGGAAAACTTTACTCTTCTCCTTCGATTTATTTCTGCAGACTCTGTTTGTTGATTTTTGCCCTGGACCAATGAACTGTTTGAATTGTTCAAATGTTTTGATTAAGTATCTATAGGACGTTTCAAAGAGAACGTTGCACTTAGATCACAGATATATATTATAAGCTATACTATCTAGTTTACAATGTTTAGAATGTTAGAGCAATAAAGCTTGCATAGTAGGACCTGCAAGGAAACCGGACAACTTTATATCTAAATCAAAAGCTTCTGAAATTTGTTGCTATGTTCTGGAAAGGACGATTGAGATGCTGTAATGGATGTGGGCACTACATATACGTACTGGTTTTGTCAACATTCTATGTTGCGATTTTTGACGCACTAGTGTTGATCATCTTTGATATAGTTTATCAAAATTACATTACAAATTACATATGTAGCTATGCATATGTAGCTATGCCCCGCGGCTACGCCCGTAGATACTTAGTACAAAACCGCGTATGTTATCAGGATAAAATTAAAAATAATAATATAACCTACCAGGACCGCAGGATCACGCTAAATACCCGCTCCCAATCGGCCTTATTTGAAATCTTTAAGGGAGCTAGTGCCTCAACATTCATTCCTTAACGCTTAACCTGATAATGCCGCAGGAAGTTCACTGCTGTACATGCTCCACCTTACTATAAAATGCTCTACCGTCAGAAAAAACTTTACCGCAAAGCTAGGTCGATTCAGGAAAATTGTTAATATAATTCTTACCCGGGGCAACGTCCAGTAGGTATGTTTTCATCCTCTAGTGTTGCAGTTGGCCATTTCTAAAGGTAACTCTTACTCGTACCATTAGGGGGCACATTTGGTTTAAACACTTCGTACAAAATCATTTTTTTATGTATGAATAGGGCCACTAACTCGCTTGATGGAAAGCGAAGTTTTAGTCGAAGATGGAGTATGTAGACCTAGAAGATACCTATTCACTCTTGACCTGAAGATATGCAAATTGTAATTGTCAGGAACAATGACGGAGGCAGCTAGGGCATTCCAATCTCTGGCGGTCCGCATTATGAAGGAAGAAGCGAATCGCTTAGTACGAGCAGCTGGTACGTCGACTATGTAGTTATAGTATTTTTGCGACTTCCGAATGTGTATATTATCAAAGTATGCAATTTATCACCGCGAATATCTAGAGCGATCATCAAATAAGAAAAAAATCTTTCACCATGATCGATCGCCATTACCTAAAAATGTTAATCGATCAATTATCTAACATTATCTGACGATAACGAGGATCCAAACAAGACAAATACGAGAAGGTATTAAGTTTATCGATAAAAGTAAGTCAATGATAACGCGATAATGAGTTTTGCATAGTTATAAAACAACATTATTTTACGAATCCTTACTAATATTATATATCGGAAAGAGTGTTTATCCAAAAGTGGGTTTGTTACTCTTTCTCACAGCAACAGTTACAGATACAGTTTATAGGTTATAGACGACTATTATCCCGTAAAAAATACTAGGTTCCTTTACCATAACATACACACCAAAATTCACGCGGGCGTAATCGCGGGCAAAATCTAGTAAATGTATAAATCCGAAAGTGTATTTATTGGTTTGTTTGTTATTCTTTAACACAGCAATAAAGGGAGGAATCGCCTTGATTTTATGCATGGGTATAGAGAGATCGAGAAGTGTCATAGATTATAGGCCGAATTATATAAATCGGCGGATGTGAAGTTAGCTACAAAACGCGCAATATCCAATCAACGCGCAGTTCTATGTGAGATTCAGTCAGGATTGGATATTGAGCAGCTTGTTTCTAACTTCACATCCGCCGCTCCCCTACTTGTATCACGCGGCCTATATATACTGTTATCCCGTAAAAATACTAGGTTCCTTTAAAATCATCAATATATTACGCGGGTAAAATTGCAGGCAAAAGTTAGTATCTATATAAAATGCAGTGCAGCACTTACAATAGATAAGGCACATTGGATGTTGTCACCAGTATGAAAAATAACATTAATTTTATATCGTAATAGCTTAGAACAATGGTTTTTAAGGTAATGCTCGTAAAACACGAAGTCGTAAAATCCTACCTGGATTCCAATTAACTTAAATCATCTGAAGCTTATCTAATCGTTAAAGTGTCTGTAGTCTGTACATTGGTTTGATCTATATATTTTGTATTTGAAGTTACGTCAGACTAAAACGAGTATTACATTACAAGTACGCAGGGACCCTTGACCTGAAATAGACAGTGTAATTAAAGATAGGGTGTAATTATATTATTAAAAATAGGGTCTAGCAAGTAGTGTCGTAGTAGGTAGGTAAGTAGGGGTTTAACTTGGAGTGTCATGACAGTCCTGTGGATTTGAAATTTGATTTTTTTTTGTGTATGCTGATGGCTTAGATTAACAAATCAGCCCGGCAGTGAAACGAAGTTCGCCTTGTCAGCCAGTTAATTACAAAATTCCTCGTGTGTACACTTTTTGACCAACGAACCACCGGAGGAGGTATACAATTCGACGCGTTTATAAATATATTTTTTTATGTATAACCACGCATAACTTTTTTCATAGCTGTACGATTTCAATAATTATTTTTTTATTGGAAAGAGTATACTTCGAAATTGGTCCCATTTAAATTTTATTGAAATCGGCTGAGCCATTTTTGATAAATCAACAATAATGTGAAAAATGTTACATCGATCCGTGCGAAATATTCGCGAATTCTGTACAAAGGTGAAGTCAGTCATGCTAATTTTTTCAAAAATTAATCTTGTTAAATTACTATTATATTTACCTCAATTTAAGTGGATTACTATGGGAGTTGCTAATGTCCGGCCGTTAATAGGTTGCCGGCGTTGATAGGTATTAGTATTGATACTTTATAGGTTGCATTTTATGACAAAACTAAATTCCAAAAAAAGCGTTTTATCTCCAGGCACAAACATTGACGCACATGCATTTCTATGTACCTGTATGCCCATCGAAAATATTGATTGTTACGTATTTATTATAGGTAAATACTTGAATTACTCACAGCTCTTTTGTTATCAGTATACAATTGTTGATCCGTCAAGCGGCCAGTTTTGTTTCGATCCTCATTGAGTGAACACCTATTACAATAAATGTGATAATTGGTACCTACAAATGGTGTATTAGTTAACGTATTATGCAGTGTCACATGTTCGGACAGAGACTCGAAATAAACGTGATAGATTTTTGGACTTGAAAGTGATAATTAAGTTAATATGGTTAATATATTTTGTCAGAATATATCGTGTTGTTTCTGCAACCCGTTCAAGTTTGAGTATATTCAGACGCAGTTGTCGGAGTTTAGGAATTGGGTAAGCTTTTTCTTTCTTTTTTTTTTGATTTTAATATTGGCGTCGCACGTCCTGTGAATTATTGTATCTTTGTGTTGTTTTTACCGGTGACGCAATTTGGTTCGATTATCATTTATTCCGTATTTGTTTGTGCCAACATATCTCCAAATAATTTTCATCTACTTACATATATTGTGATCAACTTCATTGAGGGAGACACTATTGTGTTTTTGACCGACGAAACGGAGTTTATGTATAGCCACGCATAACTTTTTACTTTATAGTCCGATTTTAATAGTTCTTTTTTATTGGAAAGAGTATACTTACTTAGAACTTAGTCCCATTTAAATTTTATCGAAATCGGCTGAGCCATTTTCGATAAATCAACAATAATGTGAAAAATGCTACATTGATCCCTGCGAAATATTCGCGAATTCTGTAAACGGTTGAAGTCGGTCATGTCATTTTTTCTGCATAAAATAATTATCATAACGTAAGTCGTAATGGAAAACTTTACTCTTCTCCTTCGATTTATTTCTGCAGACTCTGTTTGTTGATTTTTGCCCTGGACCAATGAACTGTTTGAATTGTTCAAATGTTTTGATTAAGTATCTATAGGACGTTTCAAAGAGAACGTTGCACTTAGATCACAGATATATATTATAAGCTATACTATCTAGTTTACAATGTTTAGAATGTTAGAGCAATAAAGCTTGCATAGTAGGACCTGCAAGGAAACCGGACAACTTTATATCTAAATCAAAAGCTTCTGAAATTTGTTGCTATGTTCTGGAAAGGACGATTGAGATGCTGTAATGGATGTGGGCACTACATATACGTACTGGTTTTGTCAACATTCTATGTTGCGATTTTTGACGCACTAGTGTTGATCATCTTTGATATAGTTTATCAAAATTACATTACAAATTACATATGTAGCTATGCATATGTAGCTATGCCCCGCGGCTACGCCCGTAGATACTTAGTACAAAACCGCGTATGTTATCAGGATAAAATTAAAAATAATAATATAACCTACCAGGACCGCAGGATCACGCTAAATACCCGCTCCCAATCGGCCTTATTTGAAATCTTTAAGGGAGCTAGTGCCTCAACATTCATTCCTTAACGCTTAACCTGATAATGCCGCAGGAAGTTCACTGCTGTACATGCTCCACCTTACTATAAAATGCTCTACCGTCAGAAAAAACTTTACCGCAAAGCTAGGTCGATTCAGGAAAATTGTTAATATAATTCTTACCCGGGGCAACGTCCAGTAGGTATGTTTTCATCCTCTAGTGTTGCAGTTGGCCATTTCTAAAGGTAACTCTTACTCGTACCATTAGGGGGCACATTTGGTTTAAACACTTCGTACAAAATCATTTTTTTATGTATGAATAGGGCCACTAACTCGCTTGATGGAAAGCGAAGTTTTAGTCGAAGATGGAGTATGTAGACCTAGAAGATACCTATTCACTCTTGACCTGAAGATATGCAAATTGTAATTGTCAGGAACAATGACGGAGGCAGCTAGGGCATTCCAATCTCTGGCGGTCCGCATTATGAAGGAAGAAGCGAATCGCTTAGTACGAGCAGCTGGTACGTCGACTATGTAGTTATAGTATTTTTGCGACTTCCGAATGTGTATATTATCAAAGTATGCAATTTATCACCGCGAATATCTAGAGCGATCATCAAATAAGAAAAAAATCTTTCACCATGATCGATCGCCATTACCTAAAAATGTTAATCGATCAATTATCTAACATTATCTGACGATAACGAGGATCCAAACAAGACAAATACGAGAAGGTATTAAGTTTATCGATAAAAGTAAGTCAATGATAACGCGATAATGAGTTTTGCATAGTTATAAAACAACATTATTTTACGAATCCTTACTAATATTATATATCGGAAAGAGTGTTTATCCAAAAGTGGGTTTGTTACTCTTTCTCACAGCAACAGTTACAGATACAGTTTATAGGTTATAGACGACTATTATCCCGTAAAAAATACTAGGTTCCTTTACCATAACATACACACCAAAATTCACGCGGGCGTAATCGCGGGCAAAATCTAGTAAATGTATAAATCCGAAAGTGTATTTATTGGTTTGTTTGTTATTCTTTAACACAGCAATAAAGGGAGGAATCGCCTTGATTTTATGCATGGGTATAGAGAGATCGAGAAGTGTCATAGATTATAGGCCGAATTATATAAATCGGCGGATGTGAAGTTAGCTACAAAACGCGCAATATCCAATCAACGCGCAGTTCTATGTGAGATTCAGTCAGGATTGGATATTGAGCAGCTTGTTTCTAACTTCACATCCGCCGCTCCCCTACTTGTATCACGCGGCCTATATATACTGTTATCCCGTAAAAATACTAGGTTCCTTTAAAATCATCAATATATTACGCGGGTAAAATTGCAGGCAAAAGTTAGTATCTATATAAAATGCAGTGCAGCACTTACAATAGATAAGGCACATTGGATGTTGTCACCAGTATGAAAAATAACATTAATTTTATATCGTAATAGCTTAGAACAATGGTTTTTAAGGTAATGCTCGTAAAACACGAAGTCGTAAAATCCTACCTGGATTCCAATTAACTTAAATCATCTGAAGCTTATCTAATCGTTAAAGTGTCTGTAGTCTGTACATTGGTTTGATCTATATATTTTGTATTTGAAGTTACGTCAGACTAAAACGAGTATTACATTACAAGTACGCAGGGACCCTTGACCTGAAATAGACAGTGTAATTAAAGATAGGGTGTAATTATATTATTAAAAATAGGGTCTAGCAAGTAGTGTCGTAGTAGGTAGGTAAGTAGGGGTTTAACTTGGAGTGTCATGACAGTCCTGTGGATTTGAAATTTGATTTTTTTTTGTGTATGCTGATGGCTTAGATTAACAAATCAGCCCGGCAGTGAAACGAAGTTCGCCTTGTCAGCCAGTTAATTACAAAATTCCTCGTGTGTACACTTTTTGACCAACGAACCACCGGAGGAGGTATACAATTCGACGCGTTTATAAATATATTTTTTTATGTATAACCACGCATAACTTTTTTCATAGCTGTACGATTTCAATAATTATTTTTTTATTGGAATGAGTATACTTCGAAATTGGCCCCATTTAAATTTTATCGAAACCGGCTGAGCCATTTTTGATAAATCAATAATAATGTGAAAAATGCTACATCGTTCCGTGCGTAATTTTTGCGATCTAGCGATGCGCCCCGGCTTCGCACAGGTGTATTATACATATAAACATTTCTATTGAATTACCCTATCTATTAAAACAAACTGCATCAAAATCCGTTGCGTAGTTTTAAAGATATAAGCATACATGGGGACAGACAGCGGGAAGCGACTGTTTTATACTATGTAATGATTCTGTACACGGGTGAAGTCGGTCATGCTATTTTTTGCAAAAAATAATTATATAGTAGAGTTTCTATCTATCTACAGGTCCAGTATCTAGCAATGAGTGGCAAGAACTTGCTCAATAATATTTGCTCGTCAGACTTGCAGCAAGTTAGCTACCAAATATTACCAAAGTGACATTCTAACATTGTTTACTTGGTAGATTTTTTGCAGCACTTTTTGCAACGTTTAGTTTTGTGTGAGTGCTTGTTTGATTTGTTATGCTCAGCAGGGCACTCGAGCAGCACTTGGCGCAAAACAATAATATTTATATTGTTATCGTTAGGCATCTGTTTACTAAAACAACCTAATGTTAAAATATCACCCTAATTAAGTAATTGATCAAAGCGAAGATAACTGACTTATATACAGACAAACAGTATGTGTCATTATACTCATCATCATTATTCTGCGATTGCCTCGGTGGCTCAGTGGTTAGTGACCCTAACTTCTGAGTCCAAGAGGCGTGGGTGCGATCCCCACCCAGGGCAAATATTTATGAGATGAACATAAGTATTTGCTCTGTGTCTGGGTGTTATTTAGTTATTATCTATATTAGTATGTAGTTAAAAATAAGTATAATGTAGTATATCAGTCTCTGGCAGCCATATCACAAGCTTTGCTTAGTTTGGGTCAGAGGCCGTGTGTAAGATGTCCCAAAAATATTTATTATTGGTTATTTAATAATGATTGATTGAACGAGACGAGTTATATACTCAGTTGTTGAGTTGTTTTGCATGTCCACGCCCCAGGTCTACACTATCCAGAATTTTGATCTATACTTCTCCAAAAACTGCAAAACTCTGTTCGGCGCAGCGCTGTGTTCGTCACTGGTTATAGGGACGTAGTTTAGCAGAAAGGTCTCAACCCACACGGCTGTCCAAAATCGAAACGTAGCAAGTGTCTTTTATCGCCAGACACTTGTTACGTTTTGATTTTCCGCTGTTCTTTGGGAAGATCTTAAATCTCATGTTGTCCTGATATCGAAACTGTTGATGTTGGATTGAATTCCAGAACAATATTATCGAGTAATAAGTAGACAACAGACATCTAATTTCACAGAGAGCATAGTTCCTCAAACTTAATTCGAGGCTAAATGTTTTATTCTATGAAACAGTTGGGGCATTTCACGCGAAGCGGACAACAGTTAGTTATACTTCTAGTAGACGTGGATGTGTACACGCAATTTTCTTTTTCGTGTCATGCATTTTTGCTAAGTTATGAGCTTTTAAAAATTTACTAAGAATACCTAGTCATGAATTTTTGGATGCTTATTATCTGTATTAATTAATTTATAAAAATAACTAAAAAGTATTGTTTCTTATAGTCGAAACTTGAAGTTTTTATTTTTTTTGTCGGATTCCAAATTTGAATTTTTTTACGTATAGTAAACCGGAAGTGAATATTTCAAATCAATTTTTGAATAAGTTTCACTTTTTTTTTATTGTCCGCTTTGCATGAAATGCCCCAGTTATCAGTTAGTTGATATTCGTTTGACCAATTTTTGCTTTAGTGCGTTATTGTCCAGATCATTTATTTCAGTCGTCGACTCTTGTATTCGCCCGTCCTATATTCTGTTTTCTGGAAGTTCTGATAATGTAATAGATGTTTACTAATTATAGTCAAAACAATAAGTAAAGCTGGTCGAATTGGTCGATGTTATTTTCGTTTAAGTAATCTATATTTCATTTCTATATTTAGCATCTATTCGAAAACTATGTAGACAGTAAAGCAACTTCTCATGAGGCAAATCTACACTAATATTATAAAGAGGAAAAGTTTGTTTTTTTGTGTGTATGTTTGTAATGAATAATCTCGAAAACTACTGTGCCGATTTCAAAAATTCTTTCACCATCGGAAAGCTACGTTCACCTTAAGTAACATAGGCTATATAAACTTATTTACTTACTTAGCGGGCCGCTAGTTATTTATATAATAGATTTTATTTACTGAAATGTACCTATTTTGTAGCCTTTATTTCCTTACTATTCTTGTATTTGTAATAGAGTATCCACAAAACTACCTAGTACCTATGGACGTATATGTGTTTTACTAGTGGAAAGCGCGCGAGCAAACTTTAAAAAAAGAAAATTCGCTTTTTGTCGATAATATCACATACACAGGTAAACTTACAATAAAAAGCTCTAAGTACCAGAGTTCATTTCCTTCATATCCGAGCGGAGGAAGCTCCAATCATCCAAATTTCGAGATTGGTTCGCGTTTGACCACATCCTACTTGATCTTAAGCAGATATAGAGCTTAGGGTGTATCATGCTTGCCTAAAAGTTACCTGTTTACTCTCGATTTGAATAAATAAATAAATATATGTAGTCAAACGCGAACCTATTCGAAATAAAAACAAAAAAAAAATTAGGGGACATTTTACACACGGTCTCTGACTCCGTGAGTGACTCCAAACTAAGCAAAGCTTGTGATATGGCTGCTAGAGATTGATATACTATAAATAAATAAATATTAGGGGACATCTTACACACGGTCTCTGATCCCAAACTAAGCAAAGCTTGTGTTATGGCTGCCAGAGACTGATATACTACATTTACATATTTTTAAATACAGACTTATATATATAGTACCTAAATAACACCCAGACACAGAGCAAATACCTATGTTAATCACATAAATATTTGCCCTGGGTGGGGATCGAACCCACGCCTCTATGATCCAGAAGTCAGGGTCACTAACCACTGAGCCATCGAGGCAGTCAATTATACATTTTTTTTACTAAATATACATTTTTTAAATACACACTTAGATATATAATACCTAAATAACAGACACAGAGCAAACATCTATGTTCATCACATAAATGCTTTGCCCTGGGTGGGAATCGAACCCACGCCTCTTTGACCCAGGGGTCAGGGTCTGACCACTGAGCCACCTAGGCAGTCAGTCAGTTGAAGACTCCCCGATTGTTATACAGGCAGAGTTATACATCCTTGCTGTTACAGATAAGGTTATTATTTATCTACGCTTCAGATAATGCACGTTTTATTAGTTTGGTTACTGTACTTATAATGTATGCCTTATTGAACCAAAAATAGATAATCTCGTTTGTAATCAGCTAAGATAGTAAACATAGATCGCTCTTCGTGACCTTTCTTGTCAGTATTACGGAATGCTGTGACGTGACGATTAGACACTCACGTCTAATCTGTGCCTAAATTTTAGGCTGGTAACAAACTTGCCTGTTGATACCGATATCGTTATCTAGTGTTTTTAAATTTTACGTGAGTATCTGAATATCTGACAAACTAATGGACCGATTTTGATACCTGTTGTCTTTCTGTTTGAAAGATGTAATTTAAAAAATCTGATTTCCTGTTTTCAATTTTTGGTAACACACTGGTCAAAAACTTTCGACTCGAGGCATTGAGATATGTCGGGCGAAAACATATTAAGCAGTTGTTAACCTTTTGATCGCTACGCCTCAATTTTTTCAAGCTTTTATTTAACTTGCAATGTATGTATGTAAGTCCGGGTGGAATCTTGCAAGTTAAACTTGACCAACTTTCCAGTTTTAGATTAAGCTGAAATTTTGCACGCATGTGTATATTGCGTGACAATGCGATATTATGGTACCCTGGAGCTGATCTGATGATGGAGTCGGAAGGTGGCAATATGAACTCCTGTACTAAACAAGATTGATCCGTCGTGTTTGGGCTCGTTTTACTTGTCTTGGCTAAAACCGATGGAATATTATAAATATTAATCCATCGATTTTTCGCGAATGTTGTCTAGATGATTCTATTGTAAAAATAAACTTATTGTACATATCGTACATCCATAACAAACGTAGCGTTTTCTTTAAAAAAATTGGTGCAAAAGGTTCATTATTTGCATGTTTATGTTTTCCATATAAATGTGTTAGTTTAGTTCATCGATTGTAACACATTTCATAATATAAACCATGTTTTTGAAAGACTTTCGGAGGCGCTGTTAGCCTAATAAAGTCTTTTGTATAATATTGTTGCATACAATTTTTTAAGACTGTGTCTAGTTTGTACGTACTTTGTAACAAGGTATTTTTTCTGATCAACTTTTAAAAATCAAAAACTTGTCTTGGCTGGCACTCTGCTGCTATATGACATCCAAAAGCTTGTGTTTAAAAAGTTATAGGTATTTTTATAATAATTTATTATTTTAACCTATAAATCTAACTGTGGTTCGCCACATCCATTCAGGTGACCAGGGAATTACTATTGACGTTTGTTTACGGTCCAATGGCTACATATTTGACCACGGGTCAACTCAGCTTGTGTTACGTGACGGTTTACATGAGCTGACTTAGGTATGTGTCACACTACCTGCGATCTTCGTCTTGCGGTTACATAGTCTGTCCTGCAATGTTGTTCAAGTAAAGTTTTTAGTGGCCGTATGTCGACCTCAAGAAGCCGTATTGTAGTGTAAATGTATGGGAAAATTAGATAAAAAAGCCGTATTAAAAAAACATTAAAAAATACGGTTTTGTAGGGGCAGTCTAGCCTTATTTGCTTTTTTTTCGAGTTTTTACAGGGCCTAAAAGCCGTTTAATTCGGCAAAAGCCGTATCAGAAACGCTACTGGTATACTTTGTGCACATCGTTCGTTCTTACATATTTCATTCAGTTGTCTGAAAGAGATGGCTCTTAGCGATAAGACTTCCTTATGTGCATTTGCTACTAATGTCCCTTTTTGTGTTGTCAACAAAGTGTTATTGTACAATAATCTTGTTTACTAAAAAATATAATTAGTCCGTCAAATAGATTGTCAAAAAATATTAGACACGTATTTTTTCTTTTGTCAATTTAACAAAAATTTATGAAAATATAGCCCGTTAAAGTTCCGCGTGACGTCACGTTTGTACCTTTGCCCAATCATCATGATCGGAACGCAGGACGTAGTACGTAGTCAGTGTGATAAATCATTTACAATTGTTGTGATTTTATGTTAATAGGACATCATACCATGATTGTACAATAAGCCCGATTACAGAGACGCCATTGTAATTATAATAGCTAAATATCATAGTTCTGTTTCTTTTTCACTTTAGGCATTCGATAGAGAGAACGCTTTTTACGTAGCTATAAAATTTACACTGGAGCCTCTGTAATCGGGCTTAATATATACCTAGTCCTTAGGATTAAGTATATTCGGATTATAGTATAGTAAGTTTATGTAAATGGTATTAACGTCATCGACTTACCGCGTTAATACGTAAAGACAGGGTAAATTAACATTTTCAGTAACGCAGTGGTGCAAAATACCATTGGCACTATCTTTAAATATGTAGCGTTAAAACGAAGTCGTTATTCGTATGTATGTCCGCTTAGATCTTCTAGATTACGCGATGGGTTTCGATGGGATATTAACTAGGTAGATTTTTTCTTCACTCCGCTTTCCACGTGTGAAGTTAGGATGTCTAGCGAGCTGTGATGCTATCGCATTGACTTATATCTTCCTCAATGGACTATCTCTATTCTAGGATTGGTCCCAAAGTAAAAGTTGGTCACAAGTAAATTAGTACAGTGATACAACCCTTATTTACTTACTAGTATTATAAAGCTCGGATCACACAGAGGCGAGAGCCGCGAGAAAGCGATCCGATAGCGGTCCAGTGCAAAGCGCGTGCGCCCGCTTGTGATGTGTCAGGTTGCATACAAATTTGAATATTAAAGAAATTCCCGTCCCGGATCGCGATCGCTTTCCCGCGCTTCCCGCTTCTGTGTGACGAGAGCTTTAATCTGAAAGTATGTTGGTTGGTTTATTTCTTTTTCACACCGAAACGGAGCAACGGATTGACTTGATTTTTTGGATGAACATAGTTTGAAAAACGGAAAGTGACATAAGCTACTTTTCATGCCGGAATAATAAGAGGTTCCCATGGCATGGCACAAAAATTAAAATACCACGCGGGTGAACACGCGGGCAAAATATGAATCTCAGAATATTTCCGTTTTCTAGACATACGATATATACCTGTAAAAAGGTCTTCACCGTTGCAGGTATTACATGTCACGCCACACGTACAAGCATTAGGTAAACTATAATACGGCGACCCTTATCAAAGATGTCATCGGATGACACCTACCTGCAAGTACACTGCAGTGTCCCGACCATCGCCTCCAGATATCTAATTCTATGATTCACTTGCATTCATGTGCACTGAGTAATGCTACTTCTTCGACGTAAACAGCTTAACTACGCAGTTTGAAGAGGTTTTAAATCTTTGTATCTGTATCTAAGCTAGGTATATAAATAGGTATGTGAGCTTTTGTATGGTTGGCTGTGATAACCAAAGTTACATAATATCGTACAAGACAAACTAGACAAAAATTACCTAGAAAATAATAATTTACGTCCCTTTTAAACACACGCACTAAATATTAAAAAAATATGTATGTTAATTAGTAAGCAGAAAATTTCATATAATTATGTTGACTGACCCTTTGACTTGAGTACGGGACTTGTAGAAAGGTGCGGTGCCCGGCAAGGACCATACTCAACTTTAGAAACTTTGTAACTAACATAAAAGTGTTTGGATGCCAGAAATAAAATATTTAGTTAATCGGTTTAAAATATAAATCATTTATTTACCGATATTTGGTAGGATAGGTGCGAGAACAGTGGCGAGGAATTTATAATAAGTAAGCTAAGCATTAAAGCTATAGAACAAAGAGGTATTTTACTATAATGTAAACGTCGTGAAGGAAACAGAAACACTCACATACAATTACATGTTAGAGTGAGATAGATTAGTTTTTGTACCATATTCCAACAAACATCTTGTTTTGTATGGAAGCATAAATAAATGAAATTAATTAATAATCTTTGACGATTACATAACTCATGATTTATCGACTAGCTTAAAGTTTTTTAATTGGAATCTAACAGGTAAAGTGACTGATGAATAAACATTCAATGAAATGGATATCTGCAAAACATATCATTATCCTCAACTAGAATGAAACTTTGCTACGAACCAAAGGCAACTATACCTTACCTACCTAGCCTTAGAATTACGGTCTTAAATGTGGGGCATTGGCTATGTAAGGTCAAAGGTAGGTCGCGTATTGAACTATAAACTAGACTACCTAGATTCTACATACGCGCGGGGTAGTCCATACGACTCTGTGACGTAAGTTAGATGGACGGACATACCCGATTCTCACGTATGACTATAATTATGAGTAATCTGACATGGTTTCATTTGCCTTACTGCCTATAAAGTATAACTTCTTGGAATGTGACGACAATGATCTAGATCTAAACATTTTTGGACTAAATTGCCAAATTGTAGCAGGCTTTGATAAAACAACCAGGGATTGAAATATGGAACCGGTGCTGTAAAGTTTTGGTGTAATATCGGTACTATATACGTGAAAACTAGTACCCGTAAGTATTACCGATACGTATACCAGATGTAGTACCTATTTTGTTCACTGTAGCGCTATTATTTTATGCTATTCAGTACCTTTTCTAAATTTTATTGGTATAATACCGATACAAGTGATAATAAACAAATATTTACGTTAGTTTATAATGAGGAAACAGTTCAAATAAAAGTTAAATAGACTTGTTTACTAAAAAAATATAATTAGTACATCAAATATTATCAAGTAGCTGCCCGTCCCGGCTTCGCCCGCGTACGATTGGCTAAAGAAGTCAAATAGTAAGGATCCCAATTTTTTCTTAGCCTATGTTGAATTTCACTTTCTAACAGTGAAATACTTTTTCAAATCAGTTCAGTAGTTTCGGAGCCTATTCGATGCAAACAAACAATCGAATCTGTCCTCTTTACAATATTGGTGTAGATAAATATTTGACTCGTATTTTTTCTTTTATCAATTTATCAACAATTTATGAAGATATACCCTTGTAAAGTTCCGCGTGACGTCACTAACCTACAAATGTACCGATACCGGTACCGGCTAGTGACGTCACGAGCCCCCACTCTCAAATTTGACAAGGTTTATCATGGTCATTACATAATTGTTTGATTGACAAAAGAAAAAATACGTGTCCAATATTTTTCAGTAATCTAACGAGCGGACTAATTATAATTATGATTTTTAAACCCAGTATACATGCCTAATATAGTTCATACGCTGTGGGGTTATCTGAATACTCGGACTTGATCGGCGGAGTACCAGTACCTGTACTCGGACTTGTACCGAGTACTGATCTTGTATTATTAGTAGCTTAGTCTATAATAATACAATTTGTGGATTTTAACACGTATGGATAGTGTGTCTACATTATAAGCTGTTGAGATATTATGAAGAAAAACGGAAAAATCAACCATTAGGGCAAAGCAAGGTTCTTGTAAAAAAAAAAATGAAAAAATGAATACCTACCTACTATCTTTATCGACTTGGCACTATTGTGCGGTAGAACTAATTATAAGATTGGACGTTACACCCCTTATACAGGTGTAACAATTTATTTTATATTTAGCTAACATTTATGTAACTCTGGGTCTCTGTGACTGCAATAAATGGTTTTTTATTTTATTTATTTATAAGCAATTCATCTCAGCACATTATCTTCGTCTATGCATGTCTGTAGCATAAAACAGCCAGTCTGTGGCCGGCCCAACTCCTTATCTCACTTCCCATTGACTGTAGATTACGGGCCACTGTTATCCGTGCCACCCGACTATACGTAACAGACTGCATTTCCTATACCGCCTACCGCTAAAACGGAATCTATAACTCTTAAAGTAATTGGATAAGTCTCAAAATAAAGCTCGAAAATGTAGCTGAAACTTGTTGTAAAACGCAGCGAATTCCGACGCGAGCCGGTCGAGTGAATTTAATACTCGTATTTATTGTATATAGTATATACATTTATACAACTTCCGTTTTGTATTCCAAATAGTAAACTTGTGAATGGACAGCGTTAGTCATTGATTGTTTATATTGTGATCGACACTGGATTTTGGTCGCCGAACGAAGTTGTATTGTTTTTGTTTATTAATAGATTTAGTAGGAAAGTGTTAACTTGTTTTAAAAGATTCTGTGTGGAACGAATATTTCCGTTCAGTTTGTGAATATGTGATTTTTATGCTGTGATTAATAGTTTTTGAATATTAATTTTGACAATAAGTGAGTGTTTTAGTTTACTACGTAATTGGGTATGTTGGTTTAGATTTTCTTAAAACGTTAACGTGAAAATATAGCTAAATAAAAAAAAAAACAACTGTCTAACATAAGATGTTAGAAATATAACGCTCTTTTAGACGAGTCGGGTAAAAATGACATAAGAGATGGTCCAATAACATAGTTTTTCTATGTCGTGTCTATGATCAAATAACATAGTCTAGAGTCTAGCTCACAAGACCACGCGGAAGGTCACCCATGAGATGGACCGATCAGATCAAGTCTGCTGTGGGTGGGTCCGTGCATGATTGTACCCGATTGACGTCCAATAGAGAGAGATGGCGATACATCGTGAGGCGCATTACAGCTGCCCCTACCAATAATAATACTACTTGATGACCACAACCGCTCTGGCAAGAGCGCAACGATCAAGAAGAAGAAGAGACTCTAGCTAGACTGTAAATAACAGACTTAGCATTTGATTACAGCCCACCTGATGTTCAGTAACCATATGAGCAAAGATAATAAACTTACATAGCATGATATGAGAACTAACTCCTAAGATTGGCTACCGGAAAAAAATCTTCTTGCTTGGCGACTTGATCGCCAGCGCCATCATCATCATCTACACCTTCTTTATCCCACTGCTGAGTATAGGATTCTCTCTTGTTGTGCCATCAGCATCGGTCCTGTGCCTATCGTATCTAGGTTCGATACGCGATTTTGACTATATCGCTGACTCATCTCGCTGGATGACAACGCCAATAACTTTTTTCTTAACCTTGTTAATAATGCTAGAGTAGGCTTAAAATTGAGAACAATATGTTGTTCTAATGTGCTATTAGTTATAGGCCTCTTTTACGATGTAAATACAGTAGGTAATTGTGTGTTTCTATTTTAATACTATTGTCCTTAGGGAAGTTCATGGAAGGGCGTTCGTTGACTTTTTGCCTAGTTGTGGAAAGGAAATTATTGTAACTGTCCAATGTAATCTAGTACCATTATTTAATATTAATAATCGCTGTTATTTTAATAGGCTCTGTTATCTAGTCATTAGTCCTGCCGTGGTGGTCTAGTGGTGATGAGTACGATAACAACTTTTATAACTTTTTGAATCGTTATATCTCAGAAACGGTGGCTCGTAAGAAAAAAAGTATTGATACATTGTTTATAGATAATTTTATGATCTACAATTTTTGTCTGAAGTACTTTTATGATAAATATGATAAAACTTACCGTTTTGCTGAAAATCGCGAAAAACTCATTTTTTTGACCTTTGACCTTGAATAAAAAATTTTCCTTACAGGGGAATGATGGGGAACTTCTAGACATTGTTTATAGTTATGTTTTGAACAATTTCGCAGAAATTCAGCTTGTTGGGACTTTATGTAACTTCGAATGTCTAAATTGACCGGGTTAATGTTGCAAATAAAATTGCAAGAACAGTTTGTAAACAATCCTTGCAGCGTCAGGTGTTCGGTTTGCTCGGTCATCAAGCAATAGAAATATGCTCAAACCAACAGGATATTGCCAATTTGGAGATAAAGGTCCGCGCGGTCCGCTTTATAAATAACTCAGCTCACTCTGGCGATCTCTATCGAGAAGAATACTTGTCTTACGAACTGGCGAAATTAACACGAGAAAGAAAGAAAAAGCAGTAAGAACAAGCTACGTAAAAATACTTCGCTGAAACTTGGAATATTTAGTTATGGTGGTGCCAAAGAGGCGTTTCTTTTGCGTTACGTTTGCATCTGCAATCAGTTAGACTATGAAGTTTTCTAAGTGCCAAACCGTCAATATGTGCCTTCCAGTCAGAACACATTCTATTATCTTCTCTTGACGACCGTGCATTGGGTGTGATTAAGAGTCAAGATGTAAAGAAGGAAATCAAGAAGAATATATGACACTGGAAAAAGACTAGTTTACAGATGGTATTTCATTATGCACTTCGGAAGATAAATGATGACGTATCGGCGAAATTTGCAAACAACGTGTCATGAATGCTTGGTAATGTGCTAAGTGAAAATTAACAGTCGTTCAAGGTACAAGATAAGTGTTTGTTTATACATACATATTGAAGTATCACACAAAATAAAATGTTCTCATCTTAAACAAGCCGTTAAAAACAATGATCGTTATTTGTTACGGAGATCTCTTCAATTACGATTGAAAGAATTCTTAAACTTGGAATACAAAGTGAACATTTCTTCGTAAGTATGAAGTGTGACAACTGCCAGAAAACTATCACGGAAGGCTGCCCAAGGTTGCAATGCAGCGAATGCAAAAAGACAGTCCACGCGTTCCAGGTGTGTACCTATCTCTCTGCGGATCAGATGTCCACTTTACCTGCTGCTGATAATGTTGACTGGGTTTGTGAAAAGTGCAGTCGTATTTTGGACAAACAAGCCAAGAAAAAATCTAACCAAAACGAAGAAACCAAAAGAAATGCGGACAGTCCTGATCAGCCCGAAAGAAAAAACGAAGGAAAATCGGTGAGGAGAAAAACAGAAAGTATTATTGAAGGACAAGGACAGAAAATGCAAAGACAAAGTTCCAATCAAAGTGAAGGAACTGATAAAACAGTAACACTTAAGACAAGGAAGCAGAATTCTAAATCCACTGGCAAGGATACTAAACAAAGTGACGTAATGAAGAATTTGAAAGAGAAAATAAAAGTAGTAGAAAAATACAATAAAGAACTCGAAGACAGGAAAATTAAATTAGAAATTAGAATTAAAGTTCTCGAACAACAAATTAAAAACGTAGAAAGAAATTGTGGTGGTAAGGCGAATCAATCAAAAGTATTATTAAGGGTGTACGAGAATTGGGCGAAGGTAAAGCGGTTATGCAGATCGAATACAAATCAACTACTACAGGTGATTTGGTTTTGTGCAATTTTTGTCGTAAACTAACCAAAAATCTTTAATTTCCACAATAGATAAAACTGAAAAAAAATGTTCAAAGTAGACCTAAAGCCCTAAAAAACAACACGTCTTATGTATTATAATTATGTTTTCTTGGAATATTTCTAAATCAGGAATTAGGTACAGGGACAAAGCGCTATAATTTCTTCACACCAGCGACATTTATCTCACAGACACCTACCATAGAACTATGAAAAATCAGATCGTACATGAGTTATTTCGCTCATAAGTCTATACCTACCAATATAACAAGCCCGTACCAATGTCGTGACCTTCACCCAATTAATTAATGTTAATTACACATACTCAAGATGCCTAAAATGCATTTGGCATTTCTGAGTCACCAGTTCAGTTAAGAAATTTCGTACATAGGTGTGGTGGCCGATATATAGGAGTCACAGATGTAGTCATATTTACTGTAGGAAATTAAGATTTGAGGATGTGAATTGCTTGGTTTTTCGTTAGTTTCTATTGTCGCGTTTGCCGGCTATAACTGCCAAACAATCACTAAAGTATAAAGATCAGAAATCATCAGAATCATATAGTTTTATCCCATGATGTAGCGAAACGGGCGCTTCGTCAGAATAATATCTTGTAGATGAATAATGCTACTGGCGGTCCTTTATTTTTTTTTTTTTTTTTTTTTTTTTTTTTATTAAACCTGTACTGTCCCACTGCTGGGCAAAGGTCTCCCCCAATTCCTTCCATTCTTTTCTGTTCTGTGCTACCTCCGTCCAATCCTTTTTAAACCTCTCGATTTCGTCACGCCATCGTGTTGGAGGACGGCCTCGGGGTCGGCCTTGTTTTAATCCAAGAAAATCCTTTATGGATACCACCAGCTTGGGGAGACTGGTGCTTATGTGGGAGTTCCCGCCGATCCTAGTCGGCGGCATACCCACTAAAAACCTAGAGTGTTTCCGCCTCTGCGCTGTGTGTCGGGACTACGGGCACGCTTCCGCACTCCTCCGCGGCCCCGACAGCGTTGTTAGCTTCCGGAACTACTGGCTGTCCTGCTTCCATGCTAAAAAAGACTCGTTACGATTGTCTCTGCACATAAAAGTCTTAGGAGGTCTCCTCAATAACCTTAAAATGAAGATGTAATTTTTAAAGTTTCGTTCTCTTGGTTGCAGATGACATCAGGGCTGCACGGGCACGGTCATCAGATCTCGCAGCCGACGGCTCACCACCTGGAATCCACCACCGTCCTCACGCCCAAGGAGAAGACCGTGCATGGCAAGGAGAAGACTTTCAAGGTAATACAATATTCATTAGAGTCTTTGTTGGCCATGAGTAGTAGCATTGGAATCGGATTCAAAGTGCCTGCCCACTGCCCACTATAAGGGAACATCCTTCCATTTTTTTAAAAATTAAAATGTACTGACCACAGACTCCAGGGTCTGTGCCCTTTGTTAACTACATTTACATTTATTTTATTATACTGTACAAAGAGTAGGTACTAGAAATCTTAGCCTACGAGGGGAGGTCAAAAAGTTCGCGGAATGAAAGGGAAGGGGGGTGAATTTAAACACGAAATTATTTTTCCTTTTCAATATATTCTCCAGAACTTTCAAATAATTTGTTTTGTGGTAAATCAAACTAATAAGTCCATTATGATGTGTATTTGGTCACCATAAACTATTTTACATTAGTTTCTTAAATAATTATAACAACTTGGATTGACTAAGAATATGTGCTTTCGCCTCGAGGCGCAAATCTAGAATGCCCTCAACCAAAGATTAATATTTTTACATCTCTTCAGTTTGTTTTCTCGTTTTCTGATTGGCTGTTTTAAAACTACGCCGGAAGCAGTTCTTATTGGCTCAAATGCCGGCTCGTTGTTAAATCGGCCAATCACAAGCCAGAGAAATGTTAACCTTACAAATACTAGAAAATATCATTCGACATATATTTAAAAATCAGATCAAAATTTGATGCAACGATTAAAAATCATGACATTCGGCCATCCGGCTCATGTGCTACCTCCTGGTGCACCCTGAATAATAGTAATTAAAAACAATGTAATAATACGACTTTACAATTAAATAGATTACTATTACTACTTATCTACTATGTAATAAACCTATCTAATAATTTTAGCTCATGATATTTGGCTTATCATCACGCAGTCATAAATGGAATTTTACCTTTCAGAAAATTCCATTACAGACCATGGGCAATAGTCATTTATCAAAATATTATCATTGATTAGTGTATGTATATGTGCGTAATATGATTGGTTTACAAAATTAAAAAAAATACTATAGATTGTCTCAAGCAACAATGCGTTACTAAACTTATTAAACACATAAAAAAGACAATTACTATTTACGTGTAAATAGCACTTAAGAAGCTTAAAAATAATAGCTTAAATAGCTTCATAACACTTAAGAATATATAACGGTCAAAACATTTACAAAAATACAAGTTCAACTAGTAGCTACGAGTATTACGTCAATTTTATATCCGAGCACATTTTTTTTTGTAATATTTTTATGTTCTAATGGATCAACATATTTATTTATCAACACATTTCTTATAACATCTTGTTGTATGTACACAGCAACACAATAAATATTATTTATATTCTATTCTAACACACTAATGTAAAACACAAACTTAACTGTTGTGGATACAAAGTGACAAGTATACCTTATTAACAAAAACAAAACAAACTGAAAAAAATGCACAAACTTGATCAAAAAGTACGTTAAAAGTAGCTGTGCGAGCAATGAATTTGAACAAATATGGATGACGTATGATCACGGTATAATAGTTACATATTCCCGTGCCCTGTAATGCAAAAACGTGACATATTTGTTCGTTAAGCAACTTAAGAAAAGAGACTAGAAAATATAGATTTAAAATTGGAACAGATATCGTGTTCTTTAATCATTCATCATTACGTAGTAATTACGTCATATCAACTTTGTGCTTATAATCTGTGACGAAATATTCAAAAACTACAGAAAGTTTTCATATTACTATCGTTTCTGAAGCAAACAAAATTAACTTCTTGTTCAAACAAAATGAAATATTTATGTTAGTTTTAATGGGCTAACCTCTTATGGCATCTGACCTAGTCACGTGTCCTAATCATAATGTATCATGCTGATTCTAAGTTTCCACAGCTAATTTAATCGGAATAATCTTTAGCGCATTCTGGCTTGTCTGTTTATTGTGGACAAATGACTATGTAGGATGCGCATTTTTTTTTATAAACTTTGGTCCTTATCTAGAAAGTATTTTAGTATAGAACACACAATTCACACTCATTTTGAGGACGTGACATAAAACGGTCGCTTTATATTATATACTCATAATTGCACAACACTGGGGATGTAATCTCGAACCTAAACTTTACTTCACTGCATTATTTAAAGCTTTTATTTTTCACTCCGATTTCACTTTATTTCTAATTTGCACTATCTGAACCATATATTGTAGGTTAACGCCGAATTAATGAACGATCATGTTCATTGTCACCAGATACGGAACATGTTGAAATCAGCCAACTGTTGAGAAGTTGTTGTGTAACGAAGTCGTAATAATATAACTTTGAAGGTAGAGATCCGCCATCAGTATTAGGTAGTTCAGTTTCAGTTGAAGGTTATGTCCAACTCCACAGGTTATGTCAACTGGAATGAGTTTACTTGAAGCCTCTATTTGGCTGCAAAATTCAGCACTTGCGAGTTCTTCGCTATAAATCTCATGCCTCTGCCGCCGCGACGTAGTAGTGATGTGATGACAAAGCTAGCATATGCTACACTCGTAGCACCAACTGCGGTCAATCATCTGGGGTGACTTACGTAATTTGCCAAAGAACTCTCGTGGAGACAACGTGTCCTTTTCACTGTAGCTGGGTCTTCTTGTCATTTACTCGTAGCATAATTCCGGGAAAGGAAGAGAAATACTTATTAGTAAACATATAATTATTTCACGGGCAACCGTGAATCGTGATTAAATCAAATAGTGTTTTTAAACTTTCGCGATTTGAACACATTATTATTTTAAACGTCGGGATGAGGAGGTATTTATTTATCTCGTAATTTTAGTGCGCGATTAGTCCCGTAGTATAAAATAATAATAAATCAAATAATTTTACAAAAGTTTACAAATTTTTTGATTGGTGTTAATCGTAAGCCAATGAAACGCTACTGTATTCATGTATTTGTAATACTTAATATCCTACTAGTAATGAAATTGCCTCTTGGCTAACTGCAAACAATTACGTTTACCGAACTTGAGTGAAAATTTGATAAAGATATTGATAAACAAACATACAAGATACGCGCGAAAAACAATACCCATCGTTGGCAGCCGGGTGAATAAAGAAACAATTCCGGCGTGGTGTAGGTACTTAGTCTAGGACTTGTGAACTGAACGCGTATGGTTCAGTTGTAGCACAACCTCAATATCTATAACCTTTCATGAATGTTTTGGTCGGCCTTGATGATTCTAACCTCTAACTTGTGAGCTGCACAAACATGATAATACATAACTTAATTATTCGTTTGAACACATCCCAGGATATATTATGAATGTAACTTTGTGAAGGCAAGTTTGACCACAGTAAAAATATAATCTTTCTGAGGCTATAAAATCTCAGTCTGATGGCAGTCTATGACACACTCGACGGTAGATATCATAGATGTTATTACCCTCATTGTTACATAACTAATAATAGTTTTCTGAGAATGTCATCTACAAGGTTCTGTCTTAATAATAGACTTATCTATTACACATTCGGGTAAATTTTAAAAATGAATTTCATTAAAGTTCTTCGGTGGCGTTAAACTAAACACCATCAAAATGAGAATCGACCCGTAAATTCTGATAGATAAAGGTAATATAGAGTTAACCGGGTGAGCTAGTTGATGTGTACAAATTATGGATCGTGTCTAGCTTGCACATACTTTGTGTTTTTGTTGTTAGGCTAAGGAAAGCCAATAATCAATTAACTATTATGGTAAGCTGGCCGTCTCTATAACACTTTTCTTTTTCGTATCTATAGAGAATTTCCCAATTCAATGAGGAATTAACCTTTCAAATATTTAGTTGAAATTATTCAAAGAACATTTAAGGCTAATTAATTCAACTTATTATAAATTGCTGAATTAGTCACACATGGTAAATTAACTATATTGCATAAACATATGAACCAATCGGAGCCATATTCTTGTAGGGCATACGTAGCCCAGTCGCACGTTGTGACTAATTTTATCGACGCACGTTGCACGATATACTTGTAGACTGACATAGCCCGCTCACGGCATGTAAGTAACTAAGTATGTTACAAATGTGAGCTTCTCCGGGCTATCTAATTGGTCAAAGTTTCATTTGATTTCATATCTGGGCTATCTGGTGTAGCATGCCCGCCCTCGGCATAAGTATCTACTTATAGCTGAAGGCATTTACGGGCTTCTACTTGGAACACTGGTGTAGCATGCTCGCCTATGGCGTATATAAGCTATAAGCGTCTCCGAGCTTCTACTTAGTTTACTGGTGGCATACATAGCCTAAATCATTTATTATAGCCCAGTCAAAATATATGGCTCCACATCAATGGTTAAACATGTAAATTATAATTCACGTTACTTTATTTTAAATCGTGATTCGAATTCAGGGTTACTTAGTAAACATTAAAAGGAAGTGCACTTAGGGTATTCGCGTAACAAATAGGCATTCCAAAGCAAATTATCAAAATGAATAAACGATACAGAATAAGTACACAACAACCACTGACTCGTACAGCCTTATTCCAAAACACGTTTTAACTTTAGTACTGAACTTAAACCATGGACTAGCAAATTCTAGCTTAGAATTTGATTTAAATTATTTCACTCGGCAATCTTATTATAAATTAGAATTTAGAAACAAGAGAAATGAAGTTCGAAAACGACAAAAACAAAGCCTCACTTTTTTCTTGCCTGGATTTAGGCTTCAGATACACTCGCATTTGCCAACAAAGAAAATGTAAAAATAATGAATTAAGTTATTGTATTCAACGGATACTTAAATAACCAACAATTTGGATATATTTATGCATTAAGACGCCGTTATTTAAGCATTTGAAATGTATTCAAAAAAGGTGTAAACATGCGAGAACGAATGAATGATTGTAAATTATATTTTTTTTTATCTATCGCTATCGCTTAAACCATGGACTACCATTGGTTTATCTGATTCTAGGTTATATCTTGATTTGTAATAGGGACATTTTAATTAATCCTTGGATTAACTCTAATACCGTAACAACCGTGGATATGCTAGGCGTGGTTTAAGCCTGGCACCGGCGAACCTCTTTGGAATAAGACTGGTAATGTCTCCATACCAATGCCAAAAACTAATGAGTAAAGACGCTATCCTAAATTGAGATATTTCAAAAATGTACAAAGACCTTGTAGCGTACTTTAATGTTAGCTAGAAAATGATTTTTCTATTATGTATTTTCATTAATAGCGGCCAAAGTTTACGTAGCGAAATAATTTGACATTATTATTATTACACTGTTCTGAATCAATATAAATTCAAAAAGTATTTTTCTACAAAGTAATATGACCATCATCTTTTTTTTTTTGTGTCGGCCATTTTTTTAGCCATATTTTTATTTCTTATTTTGGAGCACAGGTGATATAAATTCTGGGTCTCCGGTAAAACATTTTCCTTAAATACCAAACTGAAACAAAATGATTGGTACCGCTAAAGTCTACGCAACATTTTTATTGTCTTGTCAACGATCCGCATAAAGTATGGCATAAAGTACATTCGAAGGTACGCGTCTTTATAAAGAACTACTTATTTAACTGGTGGCATACATTCGCCTTAGTCATAGTCTAGGCACGGCACACATATCTTAATAAACATGTTCTGTAGCACCTCGTCAGCAGCTACACATAATAATATGTATTATCGATAATGATATAATTCACATCACAATATTGCGTACCCGCACAATTAAACAAGTGCGCAGTGTTATGATCACCCGGTATCAGCACTATCGAGAAGTGTCTCGACTAAGTCAGTACCAAGAATCGATCGGGTTAACATGGCCGATGAGTAGGCCATATGCTACTTCAAATCAATTGTGGTGCCTATTGTTATTTTGCGGGTAGGTAATGAGAACAGAATAAGCTCACAGTTTTGATATACTTGGTAGCAGCATTGTTGAGTAGTGTCTCAGCCAAGATACTACCGGTTATAGATCAGGTTAACATGGCCTAGGAGTTCCTGGCCACATGTTACAGTTTACACCAATCAAATGCGATGCTTATTAATATTTTGCAGGTAGGTAAGAAGAATAAAATATGCACACAGTTTTGATACACTTGGTAGTAGCATTGTTGAGAAGTGTCTCAGCCAAGATACTACCAGTAATCGATCAGGTTAACACGGCCTAGGAGTTCCTGGCTACGTGTTACATCAATCAAATGCGATGCCTATTTCATTGATCTGCAGGTAGGTAATGAGAATAGAATAAGCGTAGTTTTGATAAACTTGGTAACAGTATTGTTGAGTAGTGTCTCAGCCAAGATACTACCAGTAATCGATCAGGTTAACATGGCCTAGGAGTTCCTGGCCACATGTTACCCCAATCAAATGCGATGTCCATTATTCTGCAGGTAGGTAGGAATAAAACAAGCACAGTTTTTTCACAGTTTAGTAACACTGCCGAAGGTTGAATTTTGATCTAATCGTGACACTACCCCCAATCAGTTTGGTCAACTGTGGCGTGACCTAACACCCAAATTAGTTGCGTAATATAAGACAGTTTTTCAGAGATTTAAGAATCGGTACCAATGCTACTTACAAGACACCGAATCTAAAAATATAATAAATATAAATGTACATACCATATTGTGGGTCTGCAGGTTACGTCCACTGCTGAATTGTGGTAAATCAAACTAATAAGTCCATTATGATGTGTATTTGGTCACCATAAACTATTTTACATTAGTTTCTTAAATAATTATAACAACTTGGATTGACTAAGAATATGTGCTTTCGCCTCGAGGCGCAAATCTAGAATGCCCTCAACCAAAGATTAATATTTTTACATCTCTTCAGTTTGTTTTCTCGTTTTCTGATTGGCTGTTTTAAAACTACGCCGGAAGCAGTTCTTATTGGCTCAAATGCCGGCTCGTTGTTAAATCGGCCAATCACAAGCCAGAGAAATGTTAACCTTACAAATACTAGAAAATATCATTCGACATATATTTAAAAATCAGATCAAAATTTGATGCAACGATTAAAAATCATGACAGTTTATACCTTCAAAAAAAATGATTTGTCAAGGCTTTCAAAATATGCAGAAATTGCCGTCTTCACTTTTTCGTCATCCGTAAATTTCTTTCCACGAAGCTCTTTTTTCATGTTTGGGAACAAATAATAATCAAAAGGGGCCAAATCTCAACTATAGGAAGGGTGGTTTAAAGTTTCGAAGCCGCACTTGTGTAAGGCAGCCATCGTAACATGACTCTTGTGAACGGGTGCGTTGTCGTGCAAAAGGAGCACACCTCGAGACCATTTCCCCCTTCTATTTTCTTTAATTGCTTCTTTTAATATTTTCAATAATGTAGCGTAGTATTTTCTCGTGATATTGACACCTTTATCTTTATAATCGATCAATAAAATCCCCTCGGAATCTCAAAAAACTGTAGCCATAATCTTTCCGCCCGATTGTGGCACCTTAAACTTCTTATGCGGTGCTGCGCCTTTTTTGCACCACTGCATTGACTCCTGCTTCGACTCAGGTTCATAGTGATGAACCCAAGTTTCATCTCCAGTCACAAGTCGGTTCAGAAATTCATCCCTGTTTTCACTACACAGCTTCAAAAGCTCGCGCGAACACTCGACGCGCTGCTGTTTTTGAAGCGCTGTGAGCATTCTCGGTACCCATCTTGCACTGACCTTAGACATGCCAAGATGGTTATGGAGAATATTCAAAATAGTCGTAGATGATACTCCAGTCATCTCTGCGATTTGATTGTTCTTCAGGCGTGCATCTTCTAGAACAAGTTTTTCAACTTTTTCAACAATGTCTGAGGACGTTGCTTCAACGGGCCGACCTGAGCAAATATAAGATAGACGAGACGATAAGAATCGTCTTCAATTAAGTCTCTGCCTTGCTTGAAAAGACTATGCCACTTATAAATCATTGTTTTTCCAGTACAAGAGTCCCCGTAAACTGATGACATTTCTTCCATAATGTTCTGAGGCGTTTTTCCTTGCTTAGTGAAGAACTTAATCACGGCACGATACTCAATTTTCTCCATAGTTGATATCTTCTTCCCGATTGACTTGTTTATCCAGCGATATCTCAAAGGTTAATGAACCGATTGGGCTGAAACTCAGTATTTATACTTGTATTGAGTCAACAAATAGCGACAGGTAAAAATAACTATTCCCTCCCCTCTCTAACCTCTCCATTCCGCGAACTTTTTGACCCACCCTCGTAAGTTAGTCAATGCACTGCGTGAATGCCACGAGCAGACTGGCGACCCGCAAGCAGCACCCGATCACGAGTGTGACACATGTGCCAGCCATCGCTCTCTTCGACCATATTTGAGGGAGGAGAACGACCCGACACATGATGCCGCCGCAAGAAGGAGCCTTCGATGGCGAGCATGAATGTTTGGGGCATGCACACAATGCTTATTTCTAATAAATCAATTTAGTTGCCTTCTCCCGGCCCAAAGCCTCCATCACCGCCTCGTTCCGATCTCTGACGACCATCTGCAGGTTGTACTCCTTGATGGTCTCCGATGACACAGATGATGCGCGCCGCACGAATCGACTGATGGCATCATTTTTGATGTCGTCGGCGTAATAGATGAAGGTCCCAGTGTGCCGCGATAGTGCAACGACTGCGTGTGAGACGCTCTCGTGTAGTCTCATTTTCGGCTTTGTTTTTATAACGATTACCGACTCGTACGTTAGTCCCTGAGCTTCGTGAATGTTAAGAGTGCGTGATCCTGAGCCTCCCTTGATCCTTACCTTGACTTATGAGGGTCTCCTTTTCTTCCTGTGTATGCACTAAGAAAAGGGTGTAAGGAAGGGTTTTGGATATTTGTCCCTCCGATATCTTTATTATATCGTTAGTTACTAGACGTCCTACGCTGCGTTTGCTGGTCTCCATTCGAGAACTTCACGGTTCCACCGGCCATCATCTCTTCGATCTATGTGCCCTGCACTGCCGTTAATTTGCTAACCCGCAGGGCTATGTCGGTAACTTTGGCTCGTCTACGGACGTCCTCATTTCCAATTCGCTGATTCTATCTCGCAGAGACACCGAGAATAGCCCTCTCCATAGCATGTTGCACTCTCCATATCGAACCATACCACAACCGTAGGTCCGACCGCTTAACTCAGTCCCTTTTTATCGTCTACCCTCGCGCCCCTGTACCGCGCAGGCGAGGACTGAGTTAACCGGACGGACTATAATAGGATCGTGTCAGGCTAAAAAATAGTCTTTCTATTGATAAATATGAGACTATGCCCACTAGACCGTTCAGTCACCGACTAGGGGCCTTATTGTGTAAGCGCTCTGACGTCCGAGCTTCGCTTTTTCTCCTGCTCGCGCCAGTTACTCACGCCGCGAGAGCGAGCGGGAGGAAAAGCGAAGTCGAACGTCAGAGTGCTTACACAATAAGGCTCCAGTACTGTCGCGTGCCACCAGTAAAATGTTCCCGACAACTATTGGTTGACGTACATTGATGGTGGAAGTCGGACTAAGAGGGCTCCCATACGGCACGGAACGAGTGCGCGAGTCCTCTTCGCACTTGTCCGATTGTTGATGTGTCTGTGTTTGGTTCCAGGTGGTGATGGGCGGCGAGGTAGGGGTTATGAAGGGCGGCGTGATGGGTCCCCGGCCGTACAACGCGCTCGCCATCATCCACACGCAACAGAGCAACACCTTCGACATGCTCAACTCTCTCACCACTAGCGTTGTAAGTACGTCTACTAAAATCACCATTGCTGTGACCTATGTAAAAGTTTCAGAAGTGATTTTTTTAAGGTCTTTATTAAACTTTCACCATCATCACCAGGTGCCTATTTGTTGCACTGTTGAATATACAGTTATCTATTTTTAAAGACCTTCACGAAGATGACGAAGACAGTTTAGAAGCGGCTTACATATCAGTCTCGTCCCTATATTACTCCAAAAACAAAATGTCTAAATGTACTAGATGTTCATAAGTCAGAATGCAGAAGATATTTTCATGAGAACTGTTGAAAAATTTTTATGCCATGCCTATTAATTCCAAGTTTGTGGGGTTGTCGCCATTGTACCCCGGCCGCCATCTTGAAAAAAAAATAAAAAAAACATTTATTGCAGGCACATAGACCCAGAATTACATAAATGATAGCTAAAATAAAAAGGGGTTAAAATATTCGCGATATCTCCAAAACTATGCGTCCTACAAAAAAATTATGAAGCCATAACTTGTAGCAAATCGCTTTGCCTACAAACTAAATAACTTATAAGCAAAAAATTGAGAAATCGAATAAAACCACGGCATTGCACGGCAACGGGTATTGTAAGGAAATTTTATTCGATTTTAAATAATTAAACCTATTTGGTGCCCGTTTTAGTTCGATTATATAGAATAGAATCTCTTTGCAATGGCCGTTAGGCTATGATAATCGAGCTGGCCAAACTGAAGAAACTATATTGTTGGTATAGAATATTGTTGGTAAAAGTATTAAGCCGGAAACATACTATCGGACGCGACTGACGGACGCGACTGACAGACGCGACTTTGCAGTGTGCACAGTCTTAAAACATCCGGTGTGCCAGATCTCTCTCGGACGTCCGACCTCTCAAGGTCGTCCGAAGTTGACGTCCGCGATTTATGTCCGATAGTGTGCATGGCTCAGTGTACATTAATTATCTAGATACCTATCAGTCGCGTCCGTAAGCCGCGTCCGATAGTATGTTTCCAGCTAAAGACTGAAAATTCTACTGTTTTTAAAGAAATTCTCCTGAAAAGCGTTAGACCCATTTATGTGCGACAAAATTATTTTTTGTTATTCCTAATGCAAAGTGTTTGGTCGCTTCCAGGCCAGCCAGCCAGTGGTGGGGGTGGGAGTGGGAGGCTATCGTCGGCGGAGTTCGGGCCAGGGGGCGCTTTGCGACCCGGAACTCGATGATTCGGGGAATAACCTCGTCGCGCGGCTGGAAGACGACGCTTTTATATCGGAACAAGATCTGGTGAGTGTAACTCTACATTGTATTCATCAGAGTAGCTTCTAGCCAATCAGTGAGGGAGGTACTGTCGGCGGAGTTCGGGCCAGGGAGCCCTGTGCGACCCGGGAGTCGATGATAAGGCGGTTTTAAAATAAGGTAAAAGCCGCGCCAGAAAAGTTGGCGGATGTGAAGTTAGCTAAAAGCTGTGCTATAGCCAATCAACGTGCGGCTTTATGTAAGCTTCAGTCAGGATTGGATATTACGCAGCTTGTAGCTAACTTCATATCCGTCAACTTGTGTGGCGCGGCCTATGTTTTATCCATATTATCGATTTATCTTAAGTTTTCAAAATACATACCTATATCCCATTTGGAAAAAACATTTATGACTGCGGCATCGTACCTATCCCAGGATAGTATACTCTATTAGAATGTTAGTACATAGATGCATGCATATAATTATTTTCCGATCGATTTAATTGCAATATTACATTTTATGTAAACAAGGTATAATATATAAATTATAAAATACTATGTATTAGGTAGAGAGCAGCTCCAGCAGAGCTATATTTAGATTCTATTATATTCTATAAATAAATCCTCTAGAGTAATTCCTATCGCACCTATTGTTAAAATGCGTGAGTGGGTCAATTATGATTGGTTGAAAAGTTTGAGCTAATAACCAGCTAAGGAGAGGTATGTTAAAGGCCTATTATTAGAGTCACATTGTATAGTAGCCGGCAAACGACTTGAACGTTAAATCATAGCTACCTCTCTTTTGTTTTCTTTGCTAACGGAAGGGAGAGAGTGATATTTTTTTTGTTCAACTTACGTGCCGGGACTTATATCGATGTTTACTTGTGCTCGCCTGTACAGGTGGTTAAATCCGTAAAAGCCGTGGTGGTCGTGAACACTGACCTGTCATTCTTGAGGTCGTGGGTTCAAATCCCGGTCCCGTACCAATGAGTTTCTTTGAAACTTATGAACGGCATTTCACACCACTGGCTTTTCGATGAAGGAAAACATCGTGATGCAACCTGCATACGTCCGTAGAAGAAATTCGATGGCGTATGTGAATCCGCCAACCTTTAACTACCGAAACCGTGTTCTCTCTGCCCCTTGATGTGAAGTTAGTTACAAGCTGCGGTGCTCGTGTCGCCTCGTGGAGAGTGTGGATAGGACATGAGACACGAGATGATTTTTCAGTGGTAGGTTCTGCAGGACTTTGATGGATTTCTCCTAAACTTAAGTGTACTTACTAACTTAGTATACCTATACTAAGCGTCACACAATTCGACGGATGAGATGTTAGCCGCAGATGACACTTCACCATGATTGGCTAATTATTGCGCATGTGTCCACAACTCCGGCGCCGCGTGTTGTGGTGCGTAGGGAGCGCGCGGGAGGCATGAGGTTGGCGGGCGGGTGTGTCAATATGAATATGTGTCATAATGATTTTTGTATATTTCAGGAAGAGAACATCGAAATAGCGACGGCGACAGAGAAAGGCCTCCCGCACCCCACCGCCGACGCGACCGGCGAGGCTCAACCTCAGGAACAACAGAACGGTACAATATTTCTTACGTCTCACTACGGCATAAATAAATTGGTAAATTAGTTTACGGACATCCAGTTTAACGTGACGTCATAACAAAACATTGATGAAATGATTGCACAGAACGCTCAAGTCGATCGTGCCTTTCGCCACAGCCCGGACACTCCGCGATTCTTCATACAAAATCTGCTGTCTTACGCACACAACAGTACATTTTACTCACAGACACTACACATACGCACGAACGCTACACGGGTATTTGTGTGTAGAACGCCTATGGTTGTCAACGACCCATGTCGACCGTATGAATTGTAATTCTGACTTACCAAGAAGTTTTGTGAGTACTGATACGATGTACTAGCCGCTGCAGGTTTCACATACAATCGTACATACACTTATTTCGATGAAATCACTCATTTACCTACGTAGAACATAACCAAAACACGGCACTGTTACGAAATTCCCTTAATTTTCTCACATATTGTTGAAGTATCCAGTAATATGAACACGCACACACACGATTATGTATATTTGTAAAATCCTCCCATAATTTAAACAAAAGATATACCTAGTAATTAACGATTAAGTAAATCACGCGCTAAACGCACCGACAGATGGCCAACTGAGGGAAGTCCCTAATTTCATATTTCATACACCTACGCTAGTGAGGCCCCTCACCGGTTAAATAGCGGTTGCGGGATCGTTGCTGGTTTTCATAACTGTTTCTGGCAATGTTTCCGAATAATTGCAAAAAAATATTTTTAACCCTTGACGCAAAAAGGAGGTTCTAAAAGTTTATCGCAATATTCTTAGTAGCTTAACATGTATCAAAGAAGATATAATAATACTACGTACAGTACATGTCTTGTGCCAGTGTGATGAGAATCCAGAATTTTAAACGGTATTTTTTCGGTGTCTCTGTCGACTTTTTAGAATATAATATCAGAATTTTAGGCATATTTGCAGAGGCCGTTTTTTTTCAATAAATATTGATGTTTTGGGAAAAATCTTAGTAAAAAGATTTTTTGAGAATGTCTAGAAGATTTTTTTGTAAAAGGTATGTAAAAGCTTGATGACAAAAATATATAATTAGACCGTTAGATAGATAATTATTAAATAATATTTGACACGATTTTTTTCTGATGTCAATTAAGTAGCACTAAATATTTATTCAAAACAATGATTTTAAAATTGGTAATGATATAGCTCGTTGAGGTATGATTAAAGACAGGGCGGGCTCAGGACGGGCGCGGACGTGGGCCCGTACAACGCACGTTCCAAACATTTTGTCTTATGTAAATCATCTCCGCGAAAAGCAAAAATAAAAAAGAAAAGTATAACTCCCTACTCCCGAACTTTGACAAGGTTTATCTTTGTCATTTATTGTGAGATTAACAAAATCTAATTCTTTATGTCTTAAAATATATTTAGTATTAGTATTTATGTAGAAAAAATAACTACAAATTATAGGACTGTACATATTAACTCAATTTTATATACATGTTCTGTTCAGGCGCTAGCCAATCTCTGCAACGATTAGCTAAAGCCTGACTAAATTTCGGTTAGTACAGCCGCCTCACAACCAATGGTTAGGTTTGTGCGACGCCTGACTAACCCACCGACGCAACCGTGGAAGTCAACTACCGTCGCCGTAACGCCTGGCTATACTGTGATAGCAAGCGAAGCTAGGACATGGATTATTCCATCGGCCGTTCGGTCGTCGCGGGGACCTACTCTGTACTCCTACCTCCCTAATATTCCCTACGTGTCCCTACCTCCCTAACGTCCCTAACCTACCATATGAAGTTAATATATACTTGTATAGATAGGTACGGGATACCTGGACCGTGAGACCTATCGGCACCAGGCGGAGTGGGAAGGAATAAAGGGTAGGCACGATTATTCCACTGCCGTGACTCAGACTCAAGCCACGATCACAGAAGGTGACGGTACTAGGTAGCTCTTGCCACAGTGGAAGGAACAGGTATAGGTAACCCGCCCGCCCAGCGGAACATATGCTGGGTACGGCGTCGTCCCCTGCGCTGCAGGCCTCTGAATGGGCTCCGTCTGGATCCTCGTAGGTCCGACGGCCGGTCGTCTAGACGACCTGACTGCTGGCGATGGTGGACTCACTACTCCGAGTGCAGCCGCCCGAAGGTACTCGCCACTGCACCCCTCTAGACTCCGAGTGCAGCCGCCCGAAGGTTCTCGCCACTGCACCCCTCTTGGTGTGAATCAAACAACCGTTAGATTGTGATTGATTTTATTACATGCTTAACTACTATATATACTACAGTCTCTTACATCTAATTGGTCTTGACGTAAGCCTAATTTGATGACCGTGCATATTTGTGTGCCGATGCCTCGCCTGGATGGTTGACGATGAATCTGGGTCGCGACTCTGCAGATTCCGCCGGCTGACGCTATCCGCTATACGGCCCAGTATCGACACGCTGAGCTAAGCATGTTCTTTATGGACATGTTCGTTTATTTACAGAAAATATACAAATACAAATTAGCACTTATCTACTTGGTATGTATGTGTTAACGCGAAACAATACATTGCATATCGATACCGATATTCTGTAACAGTTGCGTTACGATAATAACTAGTATTTTCACGCCCATGGCAACTCTATCTGTGATCAGCACGACGAGCGAACGAGAGATTATGCGCGCGAGTAGCGGCGCTACGTACGTTATGTTGGTAGCATTACGAATTCTCTATCAGCATTGAATTAGTTCCCAAGTTTGGCCGCGCGCAGAATTATCTTGGCGTACTCTACGACCGATCCGCCATACTTTCATGCGGAAGTGAGCTAGATGCGAAATAAATTTACAAAAATGTATATCATTCTAGTGCTTATAAAGTATAATGAATTCATAATAATTTGACAGCACTGTAACTAAAAGTAAGCGATTTATTTTATTTGAAACAAATTATCAAGAGAAAGGAACTAAATTTGAATAACATAATTTTTATAACAATATTATCTACCTACTAAAAGTAAATAAGGTACCTTATTTTATCTTTAGGGAAATAATGAAATGATATCTTGTCGCGAATTGTTGTAGAACAGCCATAAACAGCACACGTCTTCCCCATTGTAAGTCTGTATTTTTTGTAGTCATAATCACCGGCCTGTGCAACCCGCGCGCAGAGCGAATTTGACGAGTCCTGACGCGGGGTGGAAGTGAGGAAGACTCGAACGGGTGGGGGGTAACGAGTGGCCGTTCTATACGTAGTATTATTATATCTTCTTTGCTTTCGCTCACTCGTGTAGTGAGCGTAACGAGACAATGAGCGTAACGGGACAATGAGCGTAACGGGACAATGAGCGTAAGGGCACAATGAGTCATCCTTTTTCGTGCGTGCAGCCAGCTGATCTTCATCATCATTGTAAAATCGCTAGTTCACGGCAACTTCTTTCACCGGCCAACGGACCGTATTTTTCTCCGAATTCGCCGTGGTGTATGGGTTATAATGAATGTGTGTTGACGCACCGGGCATCTATCCGGCGAAAATGAAGGCATTTGTTTATTGACGGTCCGTTGTCTGGTAAATAAACGGCCGTGAACAAGCGCGCTAAGTGTAGGTTGAATCAAATTTCTTGGCGGCTGTGAAGTTAGCTCAAAGTTGCACGAAACCCAATTCTCCCTCAGCTGTTGCTCTACTCAATTCCAATGTAATTTTATGTTTATTAATTCTTTATTACTACTGTACTCTTATTATGTATTTTTGTTGACATTCACAAATATACAGAATAGGGTATTTGACTAGTTTTTGGAAATCGTTTTATTCGTTAGTACATACTAAGCACACTACATTTATATTTCCGCGAGATCTACTATATTAACAATGAAAATCAGTGTTAAAGAATAGATATTCAAGATCCCGCCAAAAACGACATTCTGTAATGGCGCTTGTCTTTGAAGTCACTCACGAGTAAATAACGTTAGTTAATACTGGTAAATACGCTAGTTCACATCTAAAAATTAACAAAAAATACTCTAAAAGTAACTTACAGATCCAACAATATTACTCCGAAATCACAAAAAACAAATTACACAAACAACAGTCAATCGAGAAATTCTCGTTTACCAGCACGTGACGTCACCAAAGTTGCCGCCCTTCTTAGACCGTTTACGCCACAGATAAAATATCAAAAAAATGTCGTATTTTATTTCGTTCGATTTGCGAAAATTAGACATATTTTAGTTTAAATAAAGTGAAATATGTCTTTTTCAGGCTATTATCTGTATGGATTACCAAAATTAATAGAATATTTTCAATGTTGTCAAATAGCCTATTGTATCTATGTTGAGAAATAAATGAAATGCTTTTATGTGAGCTTCAGTAGGATCTGTTTTTTATTAGATCATTTAAAATGTATATTTTAACGTTTGAAAATGTTTTACACTCGCAGGTCTTGAATATGGCCCAATATACGAGCTAGAGAAAGGGCTGGAAGATAAGGATAAGCAAAAGGAAGACAAGGAGGACGAGGAAGAGCCCATCGGTGTTTCTCCTTGCGGAAGGTAAATAAACTTAACTAATTTATAACCTTTTTCTATACAATGGGTATGATGACTGGTTTAAAAAAACACTATTGTAAATTATAAATAAATATATCTTTATTGTACACAAAAACACACGACACGACACGCTGTGTCTGTCTGTCTGTCACCAGGCTGTATTTCATGAACAGTGGTAACTAGGACCTTGAAATTTTCACAGATGACGTATTTCTGTTGCTACTACAACAACAAAAACTAAAAATACTTATAAAAAAAATTAGGGAGCCCTATACAACCAACCTCAATTTTAAGCCGTTTTTTGCCGTGGTGGTCTAGTGGTAGTAATACCCGACCTGCAATCGTGAGGTCGTGGGTTCAAATCCCGGTCCCGTACCAATGAGTTTCTTTGAAACTTATGTGCGGAATTTCACATCATTGGCTTTTTGGTGAAGGAAAAACATCGTGAGGCAACCTGCTTACGTTCGTAGAAGAAATTCGATGGCGTATGTGAATCCACCAACCCGCACTGGGCCAGCGTGGTGGATATGGCCCAATCACCCATCGTGGGTAGGCCTACGTCCTGCAGTGGACTATTTAAAAAAAAAGGCTGGTACAGTACACTACAGTTTTGCTCGATATTAATAACGGCAACAGGAAAATGCTTGAAATTTGTATTATTCCCTTCAAAAATAAATAATTTTTTTATTAGAGGGACTTCCATACACTATGGAACCCTTCGCGCGCGAGTCCGCCGACTCGCACTTGGCCGATTATTTTTTGTTTTATTGACAACAGAAAAAAAAAACGTGTCAATTTTGTTTGGTAATCCAACTGATGGACTGAGTATGATGAAATTGTTCTCTAAATGTTTTCAGGTTTTTCAAGTACGACAAGGAGGTCGGGCGCGGCTCCTTCAAGACTGTGTACCACGGGCTCGACACGCAGACGGGCGTCGCTGTGGCGTGGTGCGAGTTATTGGTCAGTATGTTCAGTAGACTTCTAACTGGAGATTCTCAATGAATGTTTTTTTTTTGACCGACGAACCACCGGACGAGGTATACAATTCGACGCGTATATATATTTTTTTTATGTATATACAATAGTTCTTTTTATATATAATAGTTCTTTTTTTATTGGAAATGGTATACTTCGAAATTGGTCTTATTTAAATTTTATCGAAATCTCCTGAGCCGTTTTTGATAAAACGACAATAATGTGAAAAATGCTACATCGATCCGTGCATAATTTTGCGTTCTAGCGATGCGCTCCGGCTTCGTACAAGTGTATTATACATATAAACATTTCTCTTGAATTAATCTATCTATTAAAACAAACTGCATCAAAATCCGTTGCGTAGTTTTAAAGATATAAGCATACACGGGGAGAGACAGCGGAAAGCAACTTTGTTTTATACTATGTAAAGATTCTGTACACTGGTGAAGTCGGTCATGCTATTTTTTGCAAAAAATAAATATTGCTTGTATGCTATAGGTCAAATCACACAAGTCAGTGGGTGTGAAGTTAAATACAAGCTGCGCAATATCCAATCAACGCGCAGCTTTATGTGATCTTCAGTCAGGATTGGATATTGCGCAGCTTGTAGCTAACTTCACATCCACCGACTTATATTCCGCCTCAATTTTATAGTTCATACATACATACTTCAGAGTTCAAATTTTATCGATATCGTTTGGGCGGTTTGAAAAAACTACAATAAAATGGTCTAAAAATGGCATACAATGATTTGCGAATCATTCCAATATTGCACATTTTTGGATTTTGCATTTGCAATGATTGAAGCCGTGAATAAGCCGTGGTGGCTTAGAGGTAGTGACACCCGCCTTACAATCGTGAGGTCGTGGGTTCAAATCCCCGGTCCCGTACCAATGAGTTCTTTGGAATTTATGGACGGAATTTCACATCACTGGCTTTTCGGTGAAGGAAAACATCGTGAGGCAACCTGCATATGTCCGTAGAAGAAATTCGATGGCGTATGAGAATCCACCAACCCGCACTGGGCCAGCGTGGTGGATATAGCCCAATCACCCTTCCTGGGTAGGTCTACGTCCTGCAGTGGACTATTAAAAAGGCTGATACAGTATACAGTTCAGTACAGTAATGATTGAAACGGTTTGTGTTATATTAGAAGTAGGTATTCGAATTTAGCACATTTTTTAATTTTGCAGTGTTTGAAGTTTTTGACGAAAAATGACTTTACATTCCAGGAGAAAAAGCTGAACAAGACCGAACGTCTCCGTTTTCGCGAAGAGGCCGACATGTTGAAGAAACTCCAGCATCCAAATATCGTCCGATTTTATAACTACTGGGAAGGCATCGTCGCCAAGAAGAAGAATATCGTGCTGATCACCGAACTCATGCTGTCGGGCACGCTCAAAGCGTAAGTTTGCAACTAATTACAACTGAAATTGAACTTCTACGCAGGTTGAAGTCTGGCACCAGGTGTACCAGTATTGGTGGATATTGCGCAGCTTGTATACTAAGCGCCACACAAATCGGCGGATGAGAAGCACACTGCGCAAAAGCCGAAATATAGGTATGCGCGGGAACCAGAGAGACGAGACGCTAGGGCACTCCCGCCTGTCAACCTCATGCCTCCCGCGCGCTCCCTACGCCCGTGCACACATGCTCAATAATTAGGCATCTATTAGGATTTGTGTGGCGCTTAGTATAGTTAACTTCATGTCCGCCAACTTGTGTGACGCGGCCTATGCCACTATGTGACGACAGGCTCTTAACTGCGCCCCTTAATCCTCGGCTAAAAAGAGGACAGTTGTTATGTTTACATGCGTGTTTGTGTGTCTGTCTGTCATAGTTCCCAAACGAATGCTCTTATTATAATATCTTACGTTTTTATGACTATTGGGAAGGAGCCTTCGCTAAGAAGAATGATATTGATCACCGAGCTCATGCTGTCTGGCTCGTTCAAAGCGCAAGTTTCTGGTTTTAACCGTTTCTTCTACTACGTACCTGACATGATTTAAACAATAGGCATTAAGACTGGGTAAAAAATATTATAATAGTGAGTTATATTATCAAAATATTGCACACGTATTTTTTCTTTAGTCAATCAAACAACAAATGACAAAGATAAACCTTGACAAAGTACGGGAGTGGGGTTCGTGACGTCACTTATCTGTCGAAAGTATATATTTGTAGTCTACTTATGACGTCACGCATGTCACGACGGAACCTCAACAGGCTGGATCTTCAACATTTTTTGTTTAATTGATATTAGAAAAAAATACGTGCCTAATATTGTTTTGAAAATCTATCTGACGGTGTAATTTTTTTCTGTCATCGCGTCTATTTTACTAATGAATGTCAAACCCAAAGTAAGTTATTTTCGTGTAGGAGTGTATTTTAGTGATGCCAAAAGGTTAAAATAATTCATGTTTCAGTGTTTACTTAGAGGTTTGTACTGTAAATCCATCTATCCATCAATCAGCCATAGGACGTCCACTGCTAGACATAGGCTTCTTCTATGGATCTCCAATAAGACCGGTTGGAAGTGGCTTGCATCCAGCGCGATACTGCGGTCATCCGTCTGTGTAAAAGAAAAGTGAAATTAAATTATTTTCTTTTTTTTCTTGATATTGATTGATGTAGTGTGTAATGTGTTAGTTAAGACTTTTAGTCAATAAACTGCCTTCAAACAGACACGACGTCTTTTAACTGTCGTTCCCAACGTCATACGTCCACCTTGTGGCCGTGGACTCGGGAACTTTTCCCGCTATGTGCCCTGCCCACTACCATTCCAACTTGCCATTCCGTTCTGTAAATGCTAACCTCAAATGCCATATTTGTGTAACGTCGGCATGATGTCGGCAGGTACCTGCGGCGGTTCAAGCGGATCAACCCCAAAGTGCTGAAGTCGTGGTGCCGGCAGATACTCAAGGGACTGAACTTTCTGCACTCCCGGACACCGCCCATCATTCACAGGTGAATAAACAGTGTTAAACAAGTTGTCAACTATATTTTGTAGTAACCTAAGTTTAGTTTGTGTTGGCATCATTGGATTTTTTGACATATGCACAGTTAGCGTTGATGTAAACCGTTCGTTATGGATTTTCGCCCCTTTCGCCGATAATGCTACGTTTGCTCATTATCCAAATTGAACGCTGAATGTGACAGTCATTGGCGTTTTTGACCGACGAACCACCGGAGGAGGTATACAATTCGACGCGTATTTTTTTTTTATGTTTTACCACGCATAACTTTTTTCGTAGTAGTCCGATTTTAATCATTCTTTTTTATTGGATAGAGTATACTTCTAAATTGGTCCCCTTTTTAATTTTATCTAAATCGGCTTAGCCATTTTTGATAAATCAACAATAATGTGATAAATGCTATATAGGTCCGTGCGAAATATTCGCGAATTCTGTACACGGGTGAAGTTGGTCATGTCATAATTTTGCCATCAGTAGGCTACCTCTAGATATAAATAAATAAATAAATATTTCTTGGGACATCTTACACACGGTCTTTGACCCCAAACTAAGCAAAGCTTATGATTTGGCTGCCAGAGACTGATATACTACATATACTTATTTTTAAATACATACTTATATAAATGGTAACTAAATAACACCCAGACACAGATCAAACACTTATGTTCATCACATAAATATTTATCCTGGGTGGGGATCGAACCCACGCCTCTCTGATCCAGAAGTTAATGTCACTAACCACTGACCCACCGAGGCTGTCTTTAAGGCGAGAGTGAATACTCCTTCGGTTACATTGCAATATCGTTTTCCACCAGGCGTGTTCGTGGCCAAATAGCAGAAGACACAAGGTTTACGAAATCTATGCACGCAAATGACTAGAACCTGAAAGGAAATTACGAATGAATTAATGAATCAGTGTTGGGATCAAAAAGTAACCTATTTGTCTTCGTGACACTGCGCTGGCTTTAACGTCTATGTGTAATGTGTTGCGTGACTCAACTGCTTGGCTCAACTAGTAGAGCGAAGGGAAATTTTACTTTTTTACTTTCCCGTGACACTACTAGTAGTGCTACGGGTAAAAGTACACTTTTCATGACACTACTCTGTTTCCAGTAGTGTCACGGGCAATGTTCTTTCCTGTGACACGACTAGGCTAGCTAAAAGAGAATTTCATTTGTTATGTATATTATAAAATCATATAATAATACTTTTTAGCCATTTTTTACCCGTAATCAATCTTGACATAAAAATGCAGTGAAATAACAATTTGTACCATTTAATTATATTTATTACTTAAAAAAATGACAGATGTCAAAGTGACAGCTGTCAAATTCAAAAGTAGGTTATCTCCGTATCTATCTATGCTAGACCGTCGACGAATTGACAAAAGTGATGGTTATCTCCGTATCTATCTATGCTAGACCGTCGACGAATTGACAAAAGTGATGGTTATCTCCGTATCTATCTATGCTAGACCGTCGACGAATTGACAAAAGTGATAGAACTCAATGATACCTATATTTCAAATGACAGCTGTCAAACTTAAAAGTGAATTGAAAAAGTGATTTTTGTAACTATCGAAGCTAGACATTTCACATGAAATGTAGATCTCGTTGAGCTCTATCACTTTTGTAAAAGGCAGCAAAGGTACGTCCAATAGTCACGGAGATAATCCACTTTTAAGAACACATGTTTGAACTTTTCTGTGAAATTTCGCCTTAGGTTAAATATAGAAACTTGTAATAAAATGATGTAATGATGATTGCAGAGATCTGAAATGCGACAACATCTTTATAACGGGCACGACGGGCAGCGTGAAGATCGGGGACCTCGGCCTCGCTACGTTGAAGAACAGGAGCTTCGCTAAATCTGTTATAGGTACGTATGTGCAGATACGCTGAATCATAGTACATAATAGTCATGATGACTGGATTAAAAAAAACATTATTATAATTATTACACCGTGAGTTAGATTATTAAAAAATATTGGACACGTATTTTTTCTTTTAACAATCAAACCAGAAATGACAAAATAAACCTTGTCAACGTTTGGCAGTGGGGGTCGTAACGTCACTTCTCTGACAAAAGTCTAATACATTTGTATGTGACTCGTGACGTCACGCGGAACTTTAACGGGCTATATTATTATGTTGAATATATTTTTTTTAATTGGCAATAAAAAATACGTGTCTAATATTTTTTGATAATCTAGGTACCTGATGGAGACATTACGTTTTTTTAGGATTCCGTACCTTAAAAGGAAAAAACGGAACCCTTATAGGATCACTTTGTTGTCCGTCTGTCCGTCTGTGTGTATGTCAAGACCCTTTATCTCGGGAACTCGTAAAGATATCGAGTTGAAATTTAAACTGTATACGTATATCTATGGTTTCTTTCAGTTGTGTAAAAGAAAAACTTCTCAGTTATCGTTTAAAAAAGTTACGAGACGTTTATGGCGTTTATGACATTTTTGTTTGTTTGAGTACACATATAGGAATAAATCTGAAAACTGTACATTTTTATATAAATCACAAAAAAATAGGGCCTCAAAACTCACAAAATATGAGTTCAAAATGCTAAAACAGGTTTTTAATTATTTTAACAATGTGTAATTTTCGATGTATGACGAGAAAAGTGAAAAAAAAACTTTTTTGTCGATGGTTATAGTATAGAGATTTTAACAACTTACTTCACAATTTTGTGAAATTTTCTGGATTTGTACGGAACCGGTGTGCGAGCCTGACTCGCACTTGTTTTTTTAGTCATCAAGCCCATTCTAAACTGAATTATAATTAGGATAATATTTCTTGTTACTATGTCACTAGCACTCGTTCGCTCGTAGGCTTACGCAGCAGTGTAGATGTCTCATGCCGGCTGTACTGTACCAGCCTTTTTAATAGTCCACTGCAGGACGTAGGCCTACCCACGAAGGGTGATTGACTGCCGGCTGTACAGTACGCGCAAATCTATTGGAATTTTTTGAAGTAAGGCACGAGTCGCGCGCTGCACACGTAGGCGCGGGCTCAACACCTGAAATAACGTTTTGCGCCACCACTTCCGAAACCCCATGTTATACTGTTCGATTACGATTTTATAAGACGCATGAACTTGGCTCTATCGATCAATATCAGTTTTGCGTAAGTAAGTTCGTATAGGCCGGGTGGCTAGCCTTGGTGTCAGAGCTATTAGGCCGCTTGAAGGCCTCTGACATGGCTAAACGGTGAAAACAACTGGGGCCTACAATTTAACGTATCATCCGAGCCACGGTAGCGCTCAGTTGGATAATACCACCCGCGGTCACCCATCCAAATGCTGACCGCGAGGAACGTCTAATATTTCTTAACTTTAATTTGCTAATTAGGTTGTCGTCGGTTATTTCATCTACAAATCTTGATTTCTGATTCAGAATCAGCTTAGACTTTAAGAATAATGTTTCTAGAATAAAACTAATTAAGTAAAATTAAGTTATGCTACAAATAAATGATTTTCTCCTTGGCAGGTACGCCAGAATTCATGGCGCCCGAAATGTACGAAGAGCATTACGACGAATCGGTAGACGTGTACGCATTCGGAATGTGCATGCTAGAGATGGCCACCGGGGAGTACCCGTACAGCGAGTGCAGCGGCCCGGCGCAGATATACAAGAAAGTCGTCTCGGTAAGTCGACCTTATTTTTAAACGACTTCCAAAAAAGACGAGGTTCGATGATCGTCTGTATGTTATTTTTTACTCTATCATCGATATTTTGTGAACCGATATATTTTTGTTTGTTATTTCATACTTCAGAGGCAGTTCCATTTAAATTTTATCGAACTCGGCTGAATCATTTTGGAAAAATTAACAATAGTGTGAAATTTACTACATCGATCCGTGCGAATTATTCTGTACACGGTTGAAGTTGGTTATTTTTGGCGAAAAATAATTATTATAGAAATAATTCTTATATAATAAAAAATAGTAAATATTATGTTGTACAAGTATGTCTAAAGTGATATAGGTGAGTCGATCATAGTTATAAGAATAGATATCATCTAACGGATCATTAGATGTATTCGGAATGAACATGTTAGAGACGGCCACCGGGGAGTACCCGTACAGCGAGTGCAGTGGGCCTGAGCAGATTTTCAAGAAAGTCGTCTCGGTAAGTCGACCTTATAGGTATAGAACTTATCTGTTGAATGAGTCGACATATACTTGCAAGATAGTGGTCCGGTAAAATAACAAGGCATAAATCTAACTTTTTGTCGACTTTAATTATCGTATGAACTCGAAATGTATTAGTTAGAGTTGGCGATCCGTATAGTGCAATAGATTTACACAGATTTACCAAATAATCGTCTCTGTAAGTCGACTTTGAAGCTGAAGGCTTTGAAGGGCTCATCCAGTGAAACAAGTTCTAAAATCGATAATATTGAGAGATTCCGAGCATTGCCTGTTCCATAATTTGTTGGGTCTATTAATAAAGCAAATATTTAGTAATTATATTTATTAATCAAAAACCTACGACTTGAAGCACTGAGGTATATCAGACTAGAAGACGTTCGAAATTTCCCGAATGCCAATTTTTTGTAAAATATATCATCATCATCATTTCAGCCATATCCACTGCTGGACATAGGCCTCCCCTAATGATTTCCAATAAGACCGGTTGACAGCGGTTTGCGTCCAGCGCGATCCTGCGGTCCTAATAAGGTCATCCGTCCACCTTGTGGGTTGGACGTCCTACGCTGCGCTTGCCGGTACGTGGTGGAGACCACTCGAGAATTTTTCGACCTGCCAATCCGCTGGGCTATGTCGGTAACCTTGGTTCTTCTACGGATCTCCTCATTCCTGATTCGATCGCGCAGAGAAACTCTGAGCATAGCCCTCTCCATAGCTCGTTGGGCTACTCGGAGCTTACTAATAAGGCCCATAGTGAGAGACTACGTTTCTGTGCCATAAGTCATCACTGGCAACACACACTGGTCGAAAACTTTCGACTTGAGGCACTGAGGTATGTCGGACGAGAAGACGTTACGCAATTTTCCAAACGGGCAGCGTTTGGAAAATTGCGTAACGTCTTGGATCGACGATCGGACGAACCGAGTTGGATTCGGCGATTGGCCTCTTTCTTGAACTCGAACCTACCTAACTGGACTACTTGTCCTAGGTAGACGTACGTCGAGTCAACGACTTCAAGAACCGAGTTCCCAACTGAAATAGGGGTGGGTACAACATGAGAATTACACATGACCTTTGTCTTATCTATGTTCATTTTAAGACCCACCTGTTGAGAGACTCGATTATATGAAATGTATAAAATGATACAAATAGTTTTTGTGTTTGTTTGTTTTAGGGAGTGAAACCACAGAGCCTGGATAAAGTCACCATTCCGGAGGTGAAGGACATCATCGAGTCTTGCATCAAGCCTGATAAAGGAGACAGGTGGGTGTCTGACAGCCTATACAGCCCTAAATATATCAAACAGATTTGCACAGATTTACCAAATAATCGACTTGGTAAGTCGACCTTGTAGCTGAGCGATTGTTCGTCGAGAAAATCTGAATGAGACGCATTGATTTCATATGGCACGAGTTAAAAAGAGACATGAACAATATCGCGATTCGGTGACTTTTGTAGTATTTCTTGCCGCGGAATATCACATTGTTGTCAAATTCCAATATACAGGGTTATTCCTAATCAATTAGCATCCTGTTAGGGGCTTATTTTGTACATCAAATAACTTTTTCATCAAATCTATTCGAAAAAAACTACTTGGTTCGCCTTTAAGTGCGCCCAAAGGAGGTGTTTTCTATAATGAACTTTATAAGTGCGAAGGAATTGTCTTTGCCGCGCACTTTTTGAATTTTGAAGTATTTGTAATGTTAGTGTTCATCGAAAAGAAAATGAATGAAAAGAATGTAAATATAAGTTTTCATTTGTTTTATTATTAGGTACCATTTAATTTCAATTTAGTTGTTACTCCACGTTTTATTAAATAATAACATTATAGTAAAATATGCGGCGCCTATTGTTTTCTCATAGAGGTGATGAAAAGTAGAGTGTACCACTCGGGCGCAAAATATATTTTTGGCTCGGGCGACGTACTTTGAATCCCTCGCTACGTTCAGGATTCAAAAAAGTGCCCTCGCCGTAAAAATATTATTTTGCTCCCATATGATACAATCTACTATTGTTCAACGACTTTTGTCAAGTCTCAAAAAAAAAGTTGTTGTTCCATGGAAAAATATCGTTCACCCGCGACAAAATCTATGGCTGTTCAAACAGCTGTTATTTTTTAGTTTTGACAAAAGTCACAGAACAAACGTTGTTAGTTTTCATGTACAGAATAAGCCTCTAAAATGATGCCAATTGATTAGGAATAACCCTGTTATTTTACCTGACAGTTTTGACAACCCGCGGCCAGATTTTCCATACATTTTATGAGGTTAGGAAAGTTCGTTTAGACCGCGTGACTTGCCCTGGTGGCTGAATTTTTACCCCCTAAAGGCCTCTGACATGGCTAAACGGTTAATACAAGCGGGCCTTTAATTTAACGTGTCATCCGAGCCATGGTAGCGCTTAGTCGTAAATAAATATTTGTTTCCCCCGTCAGGCCAAAAGTGAAGGACCTGTTAAACCACGAGTTCTTCGGCGAGGACATCGGGCTGCGGCTGGAGATCGTGGGCCGCGAGCTCGTCACGCACTCCGACATCAACAAGATACAGTTCCGACTCAAGATCATCGACCCCAAGAAACGGTAAGGTACTGACTGCACACGCATTTATATAACACGAGAACACTTGATAACTGGGTTGAAATTCGAATCTGTTAAGTCGTAATACATGATATGCCGAAATCGCAAGACCTGCTGGAATCACCAGTTCTTCAAGGCCCCCGGAAACGGTAAGGTAATAAACGACGCAGAGCAAAGACCTAATTTCATAATTTCAAGTTCATGCTTGTGATGACCTCATTAAGACTGCTACGAACCGATCTTATTGGAGATCTTACGGGAGGCCTATGTTTAGCAGTGGACGTTTTATAGCTGAAACGAACGAACGAAGTTCATGCTTGCAAAATGCTTACCCCTGAGTTGGGATCGAACCCACGCCTCTTGGCACAGGACTGAGAGTCACGAACCACTGGGCTATCTAGGCAGTCGATACTCAGGTTGAAAGTGAGGACCTGCTGAACCACGAGTTCTTCAAGACCAGAAACGGTAAGGACGCAGAGCAAAAGCCTACGTTTATTATTACAAAATGCTTACCCTGAGTGGGGATCGAACCACTCTTGGCACAGGAGTTAGAGTTACGGACCACTGACCTAAGCCTTGGCTCCTAACTCTTGGCAGCGGTCAACTAAACCATGGCATACGCAAGTGCGCGCACAAGTTAACCAGCCGCCAACGGCTATAAGCCCAATAAAACTTTTTGGCTTCTGTGAACGAGTCAATACGCAGTTCAATACGCAAATTCGTTGTGTCAGCTATGCGAGTAGCATGAATCTGCGCAGCTTGAAGCTAACTTCACAACCGCCAAGAAGTTTGATTCAGTATATTGACTATGAGCTAAACTATTTTACTCTATGCTTGCGAATAATTATTTTAAACCATATTTATGAATTACTACGGGAAGGGAGGAGATCTTAGTAAATACTAGAGGCCGAGTCAAGCTGTAAGCTGCGGAAAACCCTATCCTCGCGCAGCTGTTAAATAAGCTTCAGTCAGAATTGGGTTATCCGCAGCTTGTAGCTAATATCACAGCCGCCGAGATGTCTGATTCGACCTTTACGAATTGTGAAAATGGTCACGTAATATGTATACGTTCGCTAACTTATTATTTATTTGGCCATTAGGTCGTACACACACAAGGAGAACGAAGCGATCCAATTCGAGTTCGATATGGAGCACGACGACTGTGAGGAGGTGGCCAATGATATGGCCAAGGCTGGCCTCATCATGGAGGAAGACGCTAGAATCGTGTACAAGCTACTCAAGTCTCAAATCATCAGCTTGAATCGGTGAGTTATTTTCCTCAATGTTTAGTCTAGAAACAAAAATAGTGGCCAAAATAATACGAGTTCGGCATGGATCACGACGATTGTGAAGAGGTGGCCAAAGATATGGCCAAGGCTGGCCTCATCATGGAGGAAGAAGCTAGAATCGTGTACAAGCTACTCAAGTCTCAAATCATCATCTTGAAACAGTGAGTTTTTTTACCTAAAGTTTAAGTCTAGGGACAAAAATAGTGGTCAAATTGTTGAGGAAAAATGATGACTGTGGAGAGGTGGCCAACTATATGGCCAAGGCTGGTATCATCGTGAAGGAAGATGCTAGAATCGTGTACAAACTTCTTGAGTCGCTAATCATTAGCTGGAATCGTTGGATTACCCGATGTTTTAGTCTAGGGACAAAGTTAGTAGTCAAAACGACTTTATTGAGGAAAAACGACAATTGTGAAGAGGTGGCCTACGATATTTGTCATTTATTTAAATCCATTGCTTGCCGCACAAACAGCGTAAGTCAAGCCATGCGACAATTGGCCAAGACTGGTCTTATGGAGGAAGACGATAAAATTGTGTACAAACTGCTCAATTCTCAGATCATCAGTTTGAATCTGTGAGTTATTTTACTCCTTTAACAATGTTTTCATCTAGGGACAAAAATAGTGGTGAAAAATTATCTTATTGAGCAAAAAGACGTCAATATCGCTTGTACTCGTATCTTCGAATCTTGTAATACATTTTTTCATATCGGTTGTAAAAACGCAATAAGACTCGACTCGCAATAAGCAAATGTTATTCATTTATTGGCATTTAATCATAAAATCAATAAGTGAAATCTAGCATCAATATTAACATCATCGTCGAAACTAATAGCAGTTAAAAATAATTTATAGCCAAGTTCACATTGTTGTATATTGTGCACGCATGGTCGAATCGTAATTATGTACATAATTGCTAGGCGAAGGCTAAATCTGTGCATTGTATTGTGATTGTTACGTTGAAAACCTATCGATTAGCAATGTTGCCAATACCTACTGATTACCTGCTCGACTTAGATTGTAATTATCTTATTGATTGATGTTTTATAGTTTGATGTTATATTGCATAAATATGAAGATTGGTTCATATCTAGAAAGATATGACAATAATTTGGTACGACCTCAAGAATTCCTTGAAACTTACAGTACTTGATTATTATTTTTGGCAAAAACGTGGTAAATTTATTAAATAATATAATTGAGATTATTATTCCAAGTTTTTTTTTTTTTATTTCGAATAGGTTCGCGTTTGACTACACACTGCCTGATGTTAAGCAGATGTGCGGTCTAGGGTGTAGCGCGCTTACCTAGAAGATACCTATTACTCGGGATTTGAAGACACTCAAGTTGTACTTTAAAGGGAAGACAGACCCAGGCAAAGCGTTCCACATTCCGCGTTCGCATTCGCCTTTTTCGCGATAAAAAAAAATACTACTCCATTTAGAAACTTCTCCACAATCCACGGCCCTATTGGAAATCTGTAGGAGAGGCCTATGTCCAGCGTTGAACGTCCTAATGCTGAAATTATGATGATGATGATGATGATACTAAAAAAAACTTCCTTATTAAAAGATGTTACAAGTCAGAAATTAATAGGATCCCCTTGTAACTGTTTCTTAATCTGTGAATAGATGAAAAATAATATCTGCGCACTTCTGAAATTGTTATTCCGAAGAACGCCGATTCTCTAAATTCTTTCCCGTAAAGAATTGCATAAACTGAAAGTATTTTCTTGTTCTGATATTCCAATTTCTCAGTCAAATTGTTATTAGACGCAAACCTCATTCTTAGCATACTTTCGGTTTTCGATTCAAGGACATCTCACTTACAACGTCCGATTTGAGTTATCAAATAAAACAGTATAAGCAGCGACTATAAAAATAAATCGATCTATTTTTATAGTGCTTAAAAAAAGTAAATAGTTATTCAGGAGTGAGTCAGGAGGTGAACTAGCTTAGTTGGATAAGCTCCGGGCCGGTGATTCTAAAGAGGCATGTCAAAGACTTGTGTTCGCTACAAATTTTTGAAATATTTATCACAAACATGACTCTTTGTAAAAAACTAATCTCTCAAGAAATAAATGTTGTGTACACCGTATACAAAGGCCGTAGTATGAGTTGGTATAATTAACCAAAACTACGAGTATTATCGTTTTCGTGTGGCTCCATACAATTTATGGATCTAAAATAATGAGGTCATCCGTCTACTTGTGGGTGGATGTCCTACGCTGCGCTTGACGGTACTCGAAAACTTTTCGATCCCATCGGTCATCAGTTCTCCGCGCTATGTGCCCTGCCCATTGCCATTTCAAATTGCCAATCCGTTGAGCTATATCGGTAACTTTGGGTCTACTACGGATCTCCTAATTTCTGATTCGATCTCGCAGACTCCGAGCATAACCATCTCCATAACTCGTTGGGGTACTTAGAGGCCCATAGTCTATGGCTATAAAAATATTCAATGAATTGCCAAACAATCTAAAAGATATCGAAAGAGAAAACTGTTTCATAAAACAACTAAAAATAATCCTTTTATCGAAATGCTTATAACACATTAGACGAATTTTTAACAATAATCTAGAAAACATAATAAATAAATCGTTCCGAAACAAATAATAAAATTGCCATACCCTTATAGGGTCATATGTATCACTATACAAAACATGTTAACTGAGAACCGCATGTAAATTTCATATGTTGCAATAAATGATTTGACTTTAGTCAGAGACCACGTTTCAGTGCCACACGTCATCACTGGAAACACACACTGGTCGATCACTTTCGACTTGAGGCACTGATGTATGATGAGAAGATATTACGCAATTTTCCGAACGCTGCGATTCGCAGCTAAGTTGAATTCATTGATTGACTTCTGTCTTGAAGTCGGGGCTATCTAAACCATACCTAAGCGTACCTCTGAGTACAATAAATTATGATATCCTAGAATATGTCTCTCAGGTATCTATCCTATCAGATCGGGTTGAGTGCGTTAAGGTCTCAAGTCTAGCCGTTCCCATTGAAGCATGGCACGCGGCGAGCCATTTTTGCGGACGGATGCTTCGCGTAATATCTCACTACTGACGAACGTAAGTCCTTAAAATATATCCTTCGGTTAAACAAGTATTCAGTACGTAGTATCAGATCGGGTTGAGTGCGTGAAGGTCTCAGGTCTAGTCGTTCCCATTGAAGCGTGGCACGCGGCGTATCGTTTTTGCAGACGGATGCCTCGCGTGAAATCGCGGTACTGGCGAACGGGAGCTCGGCACGCGATGCCGACTGAGCCAAGTTGCCTGATTGATTCTCTATCGTTTAACCTGCTTTAAATATGCCACACTATTTGCTTACAATTTTTCAAAGGGATATGTAAATTTGTGCCTATTTGGAGGCTAGCTCGCATAGCTGACGAAGTTTTCTATAAATCTGTCCATTCAGCAAACTGTACAAAGAATATCTTGCAAAGTGGAACCAGACTGTGTACAACAGCTAAAAATCCATTAAAATATGGTTAATAAACGCGCAGAGTAAATCAACCACATTTAATGCTTAATTGGAATAGAATTTCATATTTTCTAATTTGATTTTTGTGCAAAGCATATTTTACAAGCATAGTCAAAAGATACTAAGATCCGAAAACATGAAATTCCTTTAAATGAAGATTGTTCTGAAAGAAAATAATAGGAAAATATTTTTTTCAAAAAATGGAGCGAATAATTGAATACTGTACAACGTTATGGGCTATAATCTCGATATATTTTTTCATTATCCCTTATGTCAGACTATTTGCTTACATTTTTTCAAATGGATATTTATGTAAATTTGTACCTTTAGAGTTGGAGGCTAGCTCGCATACCTGACGAAGTTTTCCATAGATCTGTCCATTCTGCAAATTGTACAAATTACACTTTAAGTCGAAGGGGGTGTATAGATAGGATTGGCGAAGGAATGGTTATTAGGGAAAAATAAATATATGTGCAAAAAAGTGACATATATTTATACAAAGTGCGGTATTTCTCACAGACTGCTAAAAAGCGTAGGGTTTATTCATTCAGTCGCATTCATTTCGTACTATTCAAATTAATGGTAGAAAACGTATTTCAAAGACGTGTTTGACGTCTGGCGTGCGGGCGGTTAAAACGGAGCCAATTTTTATACATACCGATAAATAAATACACATGCATGTGTTGTGACGTCATCTAACGTGATTACATGTTAATATGATGTATTTCCAACGATTGATATAATGACCGTTCATTCACGTTTTAATCGACTGCACAGAACATAAATATTTGTAAATCTTCAGTACCGATAATTCATTCAAATATACCTATACACTCAATACTCATTTACTGAACCATTTATATTCCTTTACATCTTGTAGTAACAGTTACATTTTGTACTTTTCCGTTTTTAAATACATTTTTGAAATCAATTAAATATTTACAATACAATCGATCTATTTGCCAGCTGCTAATGTAATGGTTCCATGCCTCTTATTTCCATTACGTAAAAAACCGTTTCTGTCTAAATATCTCATAAACAAGGTAATCGGCGTGCCGTTATGACTTACGAATATAAGCTCACAAATCACTAGCTTACGTATCTAATAAAAATATAAACACTACACGAATCGATAGAAAAAATAAGACAGATGGTCAACTTTTACGCTCCGCGCTTGCTTCGGCAATTGACAACATTTCAAATTTTTAGCATAGTTATATTTATTTATTATCTGAAAGAATATTGCAAAATAACATATACGTATTTTTTATTTTTCCAATTTGACTTATATTTTCTGTAAAATTAAGTTTTGAAAAGTAGCTTATTCTAAAAGGACGTAATAAAATTTAGGACTCATAAACAATTTTACTGAAGCCACATTAGAAAAAAATAGGTGCTAGCGTTGCTGTCACTGTCAATGCCAAACAATCCGTCACAATTCACAACAAATAGGCCAGGAGGTCAGCGCAAAAAGTCCACTATGTACCGCGGTATACCATGGGAAGAAAAATATAAAATATGTTTAACAACTGCCAATCACCTGAAATATGTATGACACTGACATTTTATTTTTAAATTACATTTTATGTGTCAACACTGTCAGTGTTAACTGTCATTTTATATTGCTAGTATTTTTTTTATCATTGGCAACTGCACTTTCAGTATAAATCCCGAAACGGCTTGGGTGAGAGTTTTCATCTAATATCTTAGCAGTTACTGCACTAAAAATTTTGGAAAAATAAACATAATGATCAGCATCCCGATATCTCGAAATGGTTTTGGAATTTCATAGCCTTGTGAAATATGAAAACTTGTCAATTGATTCTTAATTCGCCTTTTCGGTTGATATACTCGTATTTTGTTTGACTGAAATTGGTTTCTGAATAACACACGACTCCTCTTAGCTCGATTGTTAAAACGTATGTACCTAACATATTTCAAAAATGCTGTTGAGTTATTATTATGTACTACGAGACTAATCGCGCACTAAAATTAAGAGATAAATAAATACCTCATCATCCCGACGTTGAAGAGTTGCATCGATCGTGGTCACTGGTAGACTCCACGGGAAGACGATCGATGCGACTCGGTCGAAACGTCGTGTTGAAATGATTTTTAATTTTAGCAAATTAAGTGATGAATGTGGAAGAATCAGCTACGAATGCAAGTAAAATAACGATAGAAGCACTTTATCATTGCTAAACTAGAAAAAGTAATAAGCTGTATTGTTATTTATCATACAATTTATTTTTCACATTTAAAAAAACATGGAGGGGTGAAAAAATCTAAATTAAATATTTTTGGGAAGCCCATAAAACAAGCTTTCAAATAATCTATATGTCATCTTGGTTCGATTTTTCTCTGAATAATATAACACTTGTGGACATCACCTTTGTTTCTATTCTATTTCGTTTTCGTGTTTGCAACTGACAACTCTATTTTGTATTGACGAATTCGCTACACAACTATAAAACGTTGCTTTAAAATTTGAAATGGTGCCAATTTCCATTGAGTTCCATCCGTCAAATACACCATGTATTTGACGGATAGAAGACAAATTCTGCAAGTTTTTGCATCAGAAATATATTTGATGATCATAATATAGCTTTGGCACTTTGACGGAGATTGCAGACTTTTACCCAAGTTCGTTATTTTCTAATATACCTTAGGCTTTATGCAGTGCCCGACAGGGTCCATACTGAATTTTGTTATTATTATTTTGTACTGTATGGAAGCATGAATAAATAAAATGAAACTTTACTAAAATTCAAGCCAGTTTTAAACGCTGCGGTATCTACATATATCGGTTATTTACATAGGGTATGCTAAGCCGAATAGGGGAGATTCAGACCGTTATTACAAACAAACTTTACTTTTTTTTTACCTGTAGTTGGAGAATAAAATTCAGATGTTTCATACATTTTATTATTTCTGAATTGTAATGTTGTATGGGATAGCTGATTTTTCTCTCGAATTCCAGGTCGACTCCATAGCAAACGTTCCTAATAGTCGTCTGAATCACTCCATTACAATTTACTACGTATATAATGATTCCAGTCAATTGATCTATAAATACATTTCAGCTTACGACTTAGTCGTGAGATGTCGCTGTACAGTGTTAAAACGCGCAAACGGGAGACCACGACTCTCTACTAATGTCGGGCAGCGCTGCTACGTTGATCTGATATTGACGACGTCGAATCCGATCTAGACAAAATTATTTTTGAAAGCCGTTGTACCTCGCTAATATCAGCGAGCCACGGTTATCTACGAATAGACCTCAGATAATCAAAAACAGAAGTACACGCATTTTTAAATTTGATCTAATTGGCGATAACTAGAACCTAGAACAGCAATGGACAAAATGACGAAAATATGGATTAACAGGAACATCACCAAAACCACGAAGACAATAACGGAACGCTTTGCCTGGGTCTGTCTTCCCGTTAAAGTACAACGTGGGTGTCTTCAAATCCCGAGTAAATAGGTATCTTCTAGGTAAGCGTGCTACACCCTAGACCGCACATCTGCTTAACATCAGGCAGTGTGTAGTCAAACGCGAACCTATTCGAAAAAAAAAAGACTGAAGTCTCGTGCGTACGCTTATTCTACCCATATTTTTGTAAGTCTCGGAAACGTGGACTTTACGAGACATTGAGAGGAAAAACATAAATGCTCTGGAGATGTGGTGCTGGAGACGAATGCTTGGGGTATCGTATCATGGACTGAATTTCGCACCAATGTCTCGGTACTTCAAGAACTTGGCATCAGACAGCGTCTGTCGGTCTTGTATACTTGCATTCTTCGGATACATTTCGAGACGAGGTAGGTAGTCCTTAGAGCGTCTAGTCGTCCAGGGCAAAATGGAAGGCACAAGACCGCGCGGAAGGTCGCCCATGCGATGGACCGACCAAATCAAATCTGCTGTAGGAGGGCCGGTGCATGAGTGTACCAGATTGACATCTAATAGAGAGAGATGGCGAGACATCGTAAGGCGTATTACATCTGCCTCTACCACCACAAATACTACGTGATGACCACGATCGTTCTGTCAAGAGCGTAAAGACTAAGAAGAAGAATTGGAGACTTGAAATTTATGACAATATGCTCCTCTACTCACAGATATCTGTAAACACAGATATCTAAATATAACAGATTGATAATAAATATTTATTATTTAAAAAATATTTGTTTATTATTTATATTGTTGTCAGTTCAGGCAATTCTCGACTACAAAAATGCATGGAAAATCATTCCAAGCTGCAGTCAAAATTGTCAAATGTGTTGGAATTTGATGTTCCCTACCTAAAACTTCTAAAAATCCACCGAATCGAGATTTTTTCATGTCTCTTTCTAACCCGTGCCATTTTAAATCATTGCATCTCTTTCAGATTTTCTTGACCGGCCATATAATCCCTCTGGTATCTCTACTAGATTAATAACTTTATTATTTTTTTAAGATTTAAAGTTTTAAACTAAGCGCAAATGTTGACTGCAAATCGGTGAAGGTCATAGTTATAACCATCTTGACTTTGCACATAAAAATACAATATTAAAGTGAGCAAAAGCAGTATGTACAGTACACCCATTACGTACGTACCTGGCTTTGTATAGTTTCAAGGAAAGTATAGATATATTTGTACTGGTTAGAATGCATAGATAGGTGCTTTGCTTGTAATTAATAATTAATTATTATACGAAGGAAACAATACAATATAATATTCACAAAATAAATTGCGGGTCGCTGGTTTGCTCGTGGCATTCACGCAATGCACCGAAACAACTAACTTAGGCTAAAATTTAAACTAACCCTGTAAACAGTAAAATCAAAAAATTTTACATTTTAGTTAACAAAAGGCACCATACCAGACCATAGAGTCTGTGGTTTGTAATTTTCCAATTAAAAAAAATAACTTAATTAAAACTTAATGTAAAACTGTACATACAATAATAAGCTTCACTCTAGGGAAGGCTATCCATCAAAACACAGATGGGAACTCACCTAGTTTGCATGGCTATGGCTGCACTATCCATGATTGTAAAAAGTTTTGAAATAAATTGATTTTTAAATTTTTAATAATGAACTCAAGTTAGGCCGACTAGATACGCAGCTTGGATAATTCTTTAAAATCAAGAGTATAAAGTATAAATGTGTGTTGACTGCCTTGGTGGGCCAGTGGTTATTATCCCCGACTTCTGGGCCAAAGAGGCACGGATTTGATTCTCACCCAGGGCCAGCATTTACGTGACGAATAAAGGTGTCTACTATGTGTTTGAACGTTATTATCTGTACAAGTGCAGATCAATTGTAATTAGTGACCCAACTTTGTAACAATAATTACAAGAGTAAACAACAGTTACAATAACAATCAGTATGTAACCAAACTTACACAATTTTATAAAATAAACAATGAATAATTAGTCCCCGCCCACATTCGAGATTCCAAGTTATCATTCACGTAATCCACTCGATTCGGCACATTGACCACGACCATAGATCTCGCGAGATATGAGATGACCTCTCAATCTAGGGGGACCCAATGACGCACCCAACTCTGCTTGAAATTACAATTAACGTTAATGAACATTGTTAATACTCGCAGAGCACAATAAATGACTTCATAATATGTGCTCATATGAAGACTATTCTGCAATGCATATTTTATATACATAATTTTTTCGGATATTCGGAATAATTTTTGCTTTATTTTTTAGCCTAGTAAGGTGTTATTTTGCAAAATTGATAGATATAATATAAATATCTCATGGATGACCATTTAATAAGCCGTATTTTCTGATTACAGAAATACAGAAATTTGTATTTGCAACAAAAAATATATATACAACAAATCAAATCATAAACACACAAAAAACAACTCATTATACATAATATCCTGGTCACAAAACTGATTCCAACACGGCGTAATGCTGGTTGCGCTTGCGAACAACCAATAGCGCTGGTATTCTGTTGAAACCAGGAAAATAAACAAACATAAAACAATATGCTATGATATTTCTTGATCTTACAAAAAAAATATATAAGTTATGCATTAACACGTACATGAATTAAATCTGAAGAACTTTTGCTATCAAATCAATAAAATCAGATGTTCCATACAAAAAGTTCATTGTTTCGCAATAAAATGTACGGGAGAAATTATATTTTCGGGTTGATTCCATGGTAAAAGTTATTCCTAAAATATATTCTACGGGTATACATACACATCTGAAAGTCCCAAAGTAAAGTTTGAATACATAATAAAATAAATCGCGCGCCGCGCCGAGCGACTCCTCTCTAAATCTCTACGGGTTCGATTAATCGTCATGACGCAAGCGATGCACTCATTATGTATGAATCGAGTCGAGCCACGCGTCCCGCTACACGCGATCATTCCTACTCGACGTATCGACGTGCCGCCCGTAAATAAACAACTCGATTATAAAAAAAAAATCGGCGCCGCACGGACTGGTACGACTCGATTTCAGTGACGATTCGCGAGTGAAACGAAACTTTTTAGTGTTGCCTTTAGTCAGCTGCGATGGGAGAGTTGACTGTCTTAAATCTGCGGATATTGTGAAATGTGAATAAAAAGTTATTGTTTAAATAATGTAGTGTTGTTGCGACTTGTGCAGTGCAGTGATGTTACAAAGTTGTGTTTTTCAAGATTTGTGACGTGAAGAAGTGTTGTATCGGGCTGATAGAGTTATTGTTTATGTAAGTTTCTCTATTTATTTTGAATTTGAAGTGTGGGAAACCTTTTGCCTAGCAGTGAGACATGATAATGTTAAAATATATTAAAACTAACTTTGAATTGCGAATTTAAAGAAGCTACTTAACTATCTATTGTTAAATTCATCTTTTGTTGATAGTCATTTATACAAAATTAAGTAAGTTCGTATAGGCCTAGACTATAGCCCTAGAGCAGAGTTTTTAAACAACCTGAAGGCCTCTGAAATAGCTAAACACTTAGCACAACTGGGACCCACAATTAAACATGTCACCCGAGGCACGGTAAAATAATACAAGTAAACAATAATACAGGAAAGACTGAAAAGTGACGCTAGAACCGGCGGTCTTATACCTGAGATTAATAAAAAAAGCTTATAGCTTAATATAATATTAATATGTTCACAACATAAAATAAATTACCTGTTCAACCTGGCAATATCGATGTATAGATAAATTATATAGATATAGATAAATTAGTATCGGTAATCAAATGAAAAGATGTGCAAATGTAGTGAGGTGTGAAAAATAATAATTGTAGACTTGTGGCATTTTAAAAGATTGACATCATCGATGATACGTTTAGTGCTGATGATTTAATCCAACGATCTTTGTTATTTGCTATTAAAGATCTCCGATGTAATCGAGTTTATATTTAAGGAGATTCTGATTAAGACCCAAAAAATGAGCTAGATGCAAGACGTTTCTAACCGGTCGTATTGGTATTTTAAAAAGGCTTGCCTTGTTACATGTTTTAGCTGCTGTATAGGATAATAATGTACCTGGATCTAGATATGTTGCTAAGAAGTTGCAGAGAGGCCTATGCTCCGGTGTGGACTATGACGAGTACAAAAATGATGATAATCCTACTAATATTATAAACGCGAATGTATGTATGTTTGTTCATCTTTCACACAAAAACTATTGAACGGATTGTGATGAAATTTTGCAGTAGTAATGCTTATAACATAGCATAACATATTATTGTTAGCTAGTCATATATAATATCGGCTTTCCCGTTTCCTAAGAGATATAATCGGAATCATTCATCTTCTATGCATGCGTGCTTATCTTCGACCACAACGTCGCTTACCATCAGGTGAATTCTCAATATTCAATCGTAGAATTGGTGGCCATTCAGATTTATTTGCGATAAAAAATACTAACTCTAATTTGTATTGTGTTCCCTTCATCCACGATCTATACTCATACATAATGTTATGTATCTTTCACACTTTGCCATCACATCATCATTTGTCACTCCTGACGGCACACTCGAACCGAGGTGCATTAGGGCAGGGGCCCGTTTCATGTTTATACCTATTCTCAATATATTACATAGAGTTCGTGGAGGCCGGGTGGCTATAATCCGCGCCACGCAAGTCGGCGGATGAGAAGTTGCCGCAGATGACACTTCGCCATAATTCGCAAATTATCAATCAATCAATCAATATCTTTATTTGACAAAGCTTAGCCTAATTACATAATTAAAGCAAACCTGTGTAAACAATCTATTACCTATATTAAAACTATTGGCCATACCTATCTAAATTATTGCGCATGTGTGCAGAATGCCGACGCAAGTGACGTAGTGGTGAGCACAGCCTACGCCTGTGCTCAGCGTGCTGGAGGCACGAGGTTGGCGGGCGGGTGTGCCCCGGCGTCTCGTACCGTCTCTCTGGCTCCCGCGCATACCTTTATTTTGCCTTGTGCGCAGCGTTCTGCGCCTAACATCCCATCCGCCGACTTGTGTGGCATGAACTATACCTTTAGGCCGAATAAAACTTCTCGGCTATTGTGAAGCTACAAGCTGCGTGAAACCAAATTTCGTGGGTAGGCCTACGTACAACAGTAGACTGGATCTCGGCAGAGGAAACTGTAAACGAACACAATCTTCACTACATAGCATAAAACAAAGTAGCTTCCCGCTGTCTGTCCCCATGTATGCTTAGATATATCTTTAAAACTACGTAACGGATATTGATGCGATTTTTTAAATAGATTGATTCAAGGGGAAGGTCGCCCCGGCAGGTGTATAATACATTTATATGTATAACTAGTTTTTACCCGCGGCTTCGCCCGCATACGCAATATATCATTATAATTTATAGCCTATGTGTTATTCTGATATATAAGCTATATTATTGCAAAGTTTCATCTCAATCCGTTCAGTAGTTTTTGCATGAAAGAGTAACAAACATCCATACATCCATCCTCACGAACTTTCACGTTTATAATATTAGTAGGATGTGTTATTCTGATATATAAGCTATATTATTGCAAAGTTTCATCTCAATCCGTTCAGTAGTTTTTGCATGAAAGAGTAACAAACATCCATACATCCATCCTCACAAACTTTCACGTTTATAATATTAGTAGGATAGGATACACCTGTGCGAAGCCGGGGCGGGTCGCTAGCTGCTAATAAAATCAAAGCTTTCACAAGGCGCATGAAGCAAGTAAAATCAGTAGAATCAATACTAAGATTTGATAGCGCTCGGTAAAATGTTATCAATATCGCGTAAATTCTCTTGGTATGCGGCGACGTACACGATAACAAATCGCACGATACCATGTTATTTACTATCCAACTACCCAAAAAGTACGGTTATTGTTTTTTCGACGTAGGTATAGATTCGAGAATTATTTTAATCCATTAAAATTACGGATATGTTTTTTCGACGTAGGTATAGATTTGAGAATTATTTTAATCCTTTAAAAGTACGGTTATGTTTTTTCGACGTATGGTGGTATGGTATGGTATACGAAAAAAATAATAAAAATGAAATAAATATTATACAATTTTATATTTATCGTTAATAGACGTTTTGAAAACTTACCATATTATACACAAGAATATACACTACATTTTTATAAATTACTGGACATCTTAGTATTTTTTCAAAATGCATTAATTGAGTACATTATAGTAATCATTATTATATTTTAATAATGTAATAAGGGATTTACTTAATGACGCTTAATGACAAATCTTAACATTTTTGACCGACGAACCACCGGAAGAGGTACAATTCGACGCGTATATTTTTTTTTAATGTATAATCACGCATAACTTTTTTATAGTAGTCCGATTTCAATAGTTCTTATTGGAAAGAGTATACTTCGAAATTGGTCCCATTTAAATTTTATTGAAATCGGCTTAGCCATTTTTGATAAATCATCAATAATGTGAAAAATGAAATGCTACATCGATCCGTGAATAATATTTGCGTTCTAGCGATGCGCCCTTCGGCTTCGCACAGGTGTATTATACATATAAACATTTCTCTTGAATTACTCTATCTATTAAAACAAACTGTATCAAAATCCGTTGCGTAGTTTTAAAGATATAAGCATACATGATACTGTACACGGGTGAAGTCGGTCATGCTATTTTTTGCAAAAAATAATTATAATTAAGTAAAGCACTGGGTGTTACTGACGCTTTATTTTAGTAGAAAACTGCTATACCATAGTTTCAATCAGCTTTACTTAATTAAAATGTGCGTAAACCACGCTAGTTTCTATAATGAAATCTTATCACAATTGTCGTTTGAGCAACCGAAAACAAACGTATACGTTCGCGTATGAAACTGCATGATTATCATGCCAATCACCGCGGATTCAAAACTGGTCGATCGAAGCGATGCAAGCTTTTTTTTACTGTTATTTTGTATGTCTTTAGGCCATTGCACTGGCGCGATAAGGAAGAGCCGAGTTTTAATGCTGTTTCGTGAAAAACGATGAGATTCATCCCATCCTTATCCTTACTAATATTATAACTTTGAATGTGTGCTTATTGGTTTGATACTCTTTCACGCTGCAACAAAGCAATTTATTTATAAGATAGACTTGATTTTTGGCATGGATAAAGTTTAAAGGTCGGAAAGTTACATAGGCTACATTTCATCATGGAAATGAAGGGATCCTATGTGAATAGCACAAAAGTCAAAATATCATGCGGGCGAAGCCGCGGGCAAAAGTAGGCTTTTACTTTATATGGCGCGTGGTTTTACGTGTAGAAAATAATTAGTCGAGTGTAAGTCGGACTCGCGCCACGAAGGGTTCCGTACCATATATATGGAAGCCCTCCTTAAAAATATTTTATTTTAATTATTTGTTTTTAAAATGAATAATGATATTAAGCAGATATGCGGTCTAATAAGTTACCTATAATACTTACATCTAATCTTAATTATTCGTTTCGCACACACAAAGTTCCTATAGGCCGAGTAGTTAGCCCTGGTGTCAGAGTTTTGAAACCGTCTGAAGGCCTCTGACATGGCTAAACGGTTAACACAACCAGGGCCCACGACTTAACATGTGATCCCAGCCACGGTAGCGTTCAGTTTTAAATGTTACCCGCGGTCACCCATCCGAAGACTGACCGTGCTGAACGTTGCTTAACTTCGGTGATCGCTAACGAACACCTAGTGAAACTACGCTATGAGCGCTACAGATACCACACGTAAATAGCCAAACCAGTAACCATGACAACCGAGCTGAGGTAAATCAGCCTGAAACGTTCAGTGCTTGCTCGTCCTTGCGCCTCGCGTGAGGTTATTTCGAATCGAGGTTAGAAATTGTATTATTCTACCGAATTAATTAACAGTAACCTTTAAAAAATATAATTGCTACTTAGAAATACGAATGAATTAGCCACTGAAGATCTAACTCGTCATTCATCATTATCAGCCGCAGGAAGTCCACTTCTGGACATGGGCCTCCCCTATGGATTTCTAATCAAACCAGTTGGTCTTGATTAAGGAGAAAAAGGAGGGTAAAACTGTCATTCTATAATACTATTTTTTTTTTAATTTAAATTAATGGCCCACAGACTCCAGGGTCTGTGCCTTTTGTTAAGTAAGTTACAATTGAAAGAATGCGACTGTACAATAGAGAGGGGTTAGTTTAAATCTTAGTCTAAGTTAGTGGTTTCATTGCATTGCGTGAATGCCACGAGCAAAACGGCGACCCGCATGCAGCACCCGCAATTGATGGCTAACGTCACATAAGCGGTGCCAAATGACTAAAATGAAGTCATAAACGATTGCTATTACGATTGCTATTGCTTTAGGCGGTAGGGGGGCCGGTCACGAGTGTGACGCATGTGCCAGCCATCACTCTCCTCGACCATATTTAAGGGAAGAGAACGACCCGACACACGACGCCGCCGCAAGAAGGAGCCTTCGATGGCGAGCATGAATGCTCAAGGCATGCACGCAATGCTAATTTCTATTTAATGCACACTTATTCTGATTTATTTTGTGAAAGCGATCACCAGCAGAGTCCAAGGCTAATAATACTATTTTGAAACATTTCTGTATAGGCCGAATCAAACAAGTCGGCGGATGTGAAGTTGGCTACAAGCTGTGTGAAACCCAATCAACGCGCAGCTTTATATGAGATCTAGGCAGGATTGGATATTGCGGAGATCGTAGCTAACTTCACATCCGCCGACTTGTATGATTCGAACACTTGATAAGAAAGATACGGGTGCTTTGTTGTACCCAGTTTGGGGAACAGAATTTGTATCTTATTACTTTACTAAATCTCTAAAAAAAAAACTGTTTAAAAACTTTGCTATTGTGTTCAGTTTTATCGCGGGAACTGTTTGAAACTCTTTGAATAATAGCTAATTATTCTGTGGGACCAGTGCTTTTACAAAATGAAATCTTGAATGTTGCAAAACATACAGTTTACATTTTTCTAAATTACTATTCCAGTTGTCCATTGTTATAGGCAGAATCAAACTTTTCGGCGACTGTGAAACTAGCTACAAGCTGCGGGAATCCCGATTTACGCGCAGCTGTTCATTGAACTTTAGTTATGAATGGATTTTGTGCAGCTTATACTAAATAAAACACGTATGATATACGGCCGGGCCGCTGGGAACCCGACCGGTTTCGGAGTAAATTAGTACTCCTTCATCAGGGAATACGCGCGCTCCCGTCGACTGAGTGCGCGTGCGCTAGTCGACTGTCGGGTTCCCAGCGACCCGGCCGTATATCATACGTGAGTGAAAACCGGTGTTTTATTTAGTACAATGTTTTCTCACGCGAGTTTTAATTATGCTTGTAGCTAATTTCACACTCGCTAAGAAGTTTGATTTGGCCTATAAGTGTAATTTACAATTAGTTCAATCTGACTTTACATAAATAGGGGTTAGTTTAAATCTTAGCTTAAGTTAGTATTTTCGGTGCATTGCGTGAATGCCACGAGCAGACCGGCGACCCGCAAGCAACACCCGGTCACGAGTTTTCCAACATAGCACTACCGAGACTCGAACGACAACTTAAGGTGACGCATTGATAAACTATTATTTCAAAACTTCTCCATTCACTCGGTCAAATTTTACGCGGTCGCGCTCGATAGGATCGCGCCAGAGCGGCGGGCGGCAGTGAGTTTTTAATTAATTACTCATAATGTACACATTAAAAAAAATAACTTCTCGGTCTATGAAATAGATTAGCAGTCTGGCTATTTTATTCGTAAATAATAATGGGGTGTTGTCGCTGATAATTCAGAGCATTTGAATTATTAAACTTTTTTTGTATCATCAGCATCGGTATCCCCTGCCTGTAGTAAGAGCCTACTAAAAGGGGACCCCTGGGCTCGTGTTGGGGCTCTGGCCATCCACTCAAGCGGGCCCGAGAAAGACGGCAGCGTGTGTGGCAACGCTATCGTACAGGACCGTACAAGCCTGGTCTACTACCGGGCGAGTAGACACACGAAGTGCCGGGAGCACCGGTGCGTTTCTTTTGGAGATCCCGGAGCTCCCAAGAAGGCACACATCTTTGGAAGATTTCCCACTAGTAAAAAAAAAACCGCTTAACTTAGTCCTCACCTGCGCGGTACACGGGCGCCAGGGAGACGACAAAGAGGACTGAGACAGGTGCGTGCGGTGGGTCCCCGGCGCCCAGGCCACTAAGTTAAGCTAAGTTAAGATTATAGCGGAATCGGTCCAGCCGTTCACGGGTGATGCCGTGATGCCGTGACCAAGGGAAATAGGGATTCTATATTATATAGATTCGTTCTTGATGTTAGACTCATACCTGATTTTTTGAGGGTTCTAATGATGACTGTAATGATGTCCTATTGTGTGGTGTCTAGAAATATACCCAGTATATAAAATATGCACATGAGGTCTATTTTTCGCTATACTACTGATTTTTCATTGAAAAATTAAAATGACATGGAATTTCGGGAACGTGGGGTTTAAAACTTGGTATACTAAGCTCCACACAAGTCGACGTATGAGAAGTTAGCTGCAGATGACACTTCGCCGTGATTCGCTAATTATTGCGCATGTGTGCACAATGCCGACGCCGCGTGACTAGTGTTGAGCACGGGCGTAGAGAGCGCGCGGGAGGCATGATGTTGGCGGGCGGGAGTGCCCCGGTGTCTCGTCTCTCTGGCTCCCGCGCATACCTATATTTCGGCTTTTGCTCAGCGATAGGTAATATCTATCTTCTCATCATCATTTAGCCGTTGGATGTCCACTGCTAAATTTATACCTCATAGATCTTTAATAAGACCTACCTGGTATCTATATATCTAACTACCAAAACATGGGTTTTCTACACCGAGTTTAGCATCTAGAGCCATAAAAAAAATTGTACTTTTATATTAGGTATTTAACATTATTGAACTATAATTATAAGTATTAAACATGTTTTCTTTAGGAATTTATTTAAGTACACAAAACTTAAATAACATTTCATAAACTTAACTATATATTACAACTACTACGCTAAATGTACAAACCTAAACAAAATAAAAAAAAACCTTTTGGGGTCGAAACTTTAGGACCGTGGGGAGAGCAAAAAACATTTACCAAGATCTTTCATCACGACTGGTCGACGCAACACGTGACCAAAATGCTGGCCTCTATTTTGCCCAAAGGATCAGTATTGCTATCCAACGCGGCAGGGGCCAGCATTTTGGGAACTGTGCCCGCTGGTAGTGGGTTTTTAGACTAGGGTTTTCATCGTCATCTATACATACTCATTTTTTTAGTTCAAATGATTATAAGTTGAATATAATAAGGATATATTTTCCCGATTTAAAAATTTGATTGATTAATCATTATCATTATCAGCCGTATGACGTCCACTGCTGGACATAAGCCTCCCCTTTGGATTTCCAATAAGCCCGGTTGGAAGTGGCCTGTATCCAGCGCGTTCCTGCGCTTTAATTAATATGAACAAATAATTTTGATTATGAAATGATATGAATCGTAACGTTGTGATTCTCTTGTCCGCAGCGAGAGGAGCGAGAAGAAAGCCCAGATGCTGTTCAACCAGGAGGTCATCATCGAACAGAACCGGCAGCAGCTGTACGAGCAGCAGTTGAGGCAGGTCAGTAACACCACTCATATTTCCGCAAAGTTTGCAGAAATGTTTTTGAAATTTATGTTATTTTATTTACAAAATAGATATTTATCACGCGAATTTAAAAAACAAAACTTAACTTAGAGCGCGTTACGCGCACGTTTTGATACAGAATCACCCAGTAGGTGCTCGCTTCACGATTTACATGAAGTTTTCTTCAGATATTGTTCCACAGAATACCTTTATTTTCCCAGCCTTGCTACGTCTGGCATATCAATGTATGTAAAGAAGTCGATTCGACCTCGGCGAACAGCTGGCCGATATCTCTATTGTTTTAACACATTTCATACATTGTACGATATAATTTTGATAAGTACCTATTCGAATAATTTTCGCACTAATTTCTATGCTAAGATGGTCGAATTCAACTGTAAAGCCCCGTGTCTAAAGATAGCAAATGGAGTTCTACAATACAAAGCCTGTATATTTAAAAAAAAAACAAAACATTTCTTAAATTATAACTATTAAAATTTACCTACTTAAAATAAAATAAAATACAAAAAAAACTGTAATGTTATATTACATTAACATCCTACTATCCTATCCTACTAATATTATAAACGCGAAAGTTTGGGAGGATGGATGGATGGATGGATGGATGGATGGATGGATGGATGGATGTATGGATGTTTGTTACTCTTTCACGCAAAAACTACTGAACGGATTGAGATGAAACTTTGCAAGAATATAGCTTATATATCAGAATAACACATAGGCTATACATTATAATGATATATTGCGTATGCGGGCGAAGGCGCGAGTAAAAACTAGTGAAGTCTATAATTCTATGAAGTTCGTCTAGGCTTTACATGTTTCTAAAATCTGATAAACAGTGTTGAATGTAGTATATTGACATGAGTTATGTATGTTATGTTGGTATAAGTTAGATCCTCCCCCTAATCCAATTCTTAGTATGTATAAGAAAACCTGAAAAAAACTACAAATAAAATTATTTAAATTTTTTTGCGTATATGTTGCTGTTGGCGTATATGTACTATAATTAAAAATAAAATAGATTTAAATCCCACTTCTATTATCTCAATAATTAATAATTTAATTGTCTTTCAGATGAAAATGATCCAAAACCAGCAGCAACCCGGCGCGGAGCAGGTCACCGGGCTGTTAAACGGAGTTGGTCCTGCCGTGCAGTAAGTCTCAAACATCTGTAAAGGCCGAATCACACAACTTGGCGGCTGCGATGTTAGCTACAAGCTACGGATAACCCAATTCTCCTCGCGCAGCTGTTAAGTGAGCAGGATTGGGTTTTCCGCAATTTGTAGCTGACATCACAGTCGCCAAGTTGTTTGATTCGATCTATAATGTCCATCAGTCCCCTTATTTGTCTTTGCGTTCTGGTCTCTGGCTTCGTTTATGGTCCTGCTCGGTCGTGCGGGGCGATAATTTTGTGGAAGGAAAACAATACTCGAAGTCCAGGTCACCCCCTTTGTCTATGTATTCTGACCTTCAGTTTCGCCTTTTGTCCCGCCCATTCGCGTGGCTCGATTTTTGGGAATTGGCGTGTGCAGCACATAACGCGAAGTCGAAGGCTTCCGCACGTACGCAATAAGTAGTTGGTCTGTGGTTTACGTCTGTATGCCATTTCACTATCCCGGATATTCAGAATGAATACATGAAAACGTTACGTCACACGTCCACAACGTTGTCGAGACCTAATTCAACCTATGGTTATAAACGTATAAAACTTTTCCTTTATTTTAGTTGAAGACACCCGGTGACAAATAGTAGTTCGTGACTTATACAGGGTTATTTCTAATCAATTAGCATCCTTCTAGGGGCTTATTCTGCATATCAAAACTAACAACTTTTGTTCTACGACTTTTGTCACAAACTCAAAAAAAAAATCAGCTGTTCCATACATGTTGTCGCGGGTGAACTATGTTTTTCTATAAAACAACAAAAAAAATTTTTTAATGCTCGGGCCCGAATCGGATTCTCCGAAGTCACCTGATTAGATCTATTTATAGATCGGTCTAGAAGGATGCTAATTGATTAGACGAACTACTATTTGTCACCGGGTGTCTTCAAGTAAAATAAAGGAAAAGCTTTATACGTTTCTTTTATTGTTCACTTCACACCCTAGCGGCGCGGGCCACTGCGTAACGATTGAACAGCGAGCTTTCAAACTGGCGACCTTGGTCGCTAGAAATTCAGTGAAAAATTTCAAATAGTGAGATCCAGCCTTCGTAAACAACCTTTGCGACGGTATCTGCAGTTATAACCTTGACTGGAAATGCTTCCGGCCACCTAGTACGTCGGTCGATCACTGTTACTAAGTGCTTAGCCTTCACTTGTCGTTTCAAATGGACCTAATATGTCTATATGTAAATGTTCTAGCCTACCACACGTTGAAAATTCCTGTAAATGGGAAACTGTGTGTATCTGAACCTTAACACGTTGACATTGAATACATGTTTTTGTCCACAACCCTACATCCCTATTCATCCCTGGGCAAAAAAAAAACTGAAACCATTTTATGAGTTGTGCGAATGCCTGGATGGCTTAGGCTATGTGCAGCATTAAACACATTTTTGCGAAACGACTCAGGAATGTAAGGTCTGACGTTGTTAGTAGATAACTCGCAATATACATTCCTATCACATTCTGGTAACTTAATGCATTTCAGTTGAATGTTACCTGATATGTTGTTTGTCGTATACTCGTCGTGAGACTGCGCTTCTGCCAACGCTGCGTAATCAATCGGCGACGGGCATAGCACGCTCTCTACCCTAGTTAATGCGTCTGCACATTGGTTTTTTGAGCCTTCAATGTACCGTATATCTGTTGTAAAATCGCTTATGAACATCACCTGTCGCGTGCGTCGCGGAGTTTCTTTGTCTGTACCTATTTTCTTGAATGCATAGATTAAAGGCTTGTGGTCGGTATAAATAGTCAGTTAGCAACCTTCATGAAAACTCCTGAAGTGCATTATGGCCAAGTAAATTCAATTGCTAACAATTCACGGTCATAAGCTGAATACTTACGTTGCACTACTGAAAATGCTTTGGAAAAATATCCGAGTGGCTTCCAGGAATTGTTGACGTACTGCGTTAAAGTCGCACCTGCGTCCGACATAAGTGCGAGAGAGACATCCGATAACGGGTGAAACAATATACAAGCGCTTTGTAAGCTCTCCTTACATTGTTCAAATTCGTTATCAGCTGCTTCGTTCCACTCGATAATAGTTTTATCATTCTTTTTAGAACCATGCAAGTACTTATTTCGTATCAACTGGCGTGATGCGGCGTTTGGAAGATGGGCACGATAATAATTTAACATTCCCATAAAACGACGTAGTTCCGCAACTGTTCTCGGTTTCGGATTTTTTTTAATTGCTTTTACTTTGTCTTCCAAAGGACGTATCCCTTCAGTTGAAACTTCGAATCCTAAGAACTCTAGTTTATCCTGGCCAAAACAACATTTCGACATGTTTATAGAGAGATCCTATATTGCGTAAACCTTTGAAATTTTTTTCAAGGTGTTGTTTATGCTCGGCCTTATCAACGCTTGCTATCAATACATCATCAATATAGCAGTAGACAAAATGTAACCCTTGCAAAACCGTGTCATTCATAAAACGTTGGAATGTTTGAGCCGCGTTACGTAGACCGAAGGTTTGAATTCTCGCGAATGCGCGGGAATTCAAACAGTCCAAACGGTGTTATTATCGCTGTCTTTTCCACATCCTCGGGTGCTATTTCTATAAAATGGTTTGCCCTATTTATGTCGAGTCGGGAGTACACTTTTTTATTTGCAAATTAATACGTGAAGTCATGCAAGCGAGGTATCAGATAACGGTCCGGCTTGGTTACAGCGTTGAGTCGGCGATAATCTCCGCAGAGTCGTAACTCACCATTATTTTTCGGGACGATATGGAGCGGGCTGGCCCAAGGACTCTTAGAGGGTCGGCATATTCCCATCTCCTGCATCCTTAGAGAATTTAGCTACTGGAGAAGAATTCAGTACGCGTACCCCTCTGCCACGGTATAAGAAAAATTGTGCCTACACGTAAAAGAGACACCGGACATTTTATTACACAATTTTAGACTTAAGCCTTCAAGCAATTAAGGCGAAAATGGATTATCAGCATCTGGGTGCATTGTTCTCGCTCGCTCCGCTCCATAAACCCGTCACCCGTTAACGTTTCGACTTTACCCTGATATGTTTAAGGTCGAAATTTCAGTGAACACCTCCTCCCCCGCGCCTCACGTAAAGCTGACAGAATGTAGTGAGTGCGAATGGTAGAGCGTTACTAGTCCGGATATAAAACGTCCCTGCCTGCATCGCACGAAACTTCTTTCGCCTTCGCGTAGCGGTCCGGTTGCAAAGGCCGCGCTCGCGCGTAAACGGGAGGGCCGGTGGTTTCGATGTGATGGTACACCGAATGCTTTGACGGCTCTCTGAATGAAACTGGCTTAGTGATGTCCGGGTATTTTTGCAAAAGTTCAAAATACGGATGTTCACTATCCACTCTATACATAGGTGGGTCACTATGAGTCACAATAGTTGCAAGAGTACATAAACTAGTCTCTTTGTATATTAATTTGCGTTCACTCATATCAACTAATAGCTTATAATGTTCTAAAAGGTCTGCACCAAGAATGGGTTGCTTAACGTCAGCAATTATAAACGTCCATCGGTAAGGTCTTCTTAACTTTAAATGTAGCACTAACGTTTTTGTACCGTACGTTTTTATTTCAGTCCCATTTGCCGCGTACAACTTATATTCCGAAACGTTACTGTTATAACTAGTTTTTGTATTTTTTTTTTTGGTGAAACTGATACGTTAGCTCCCGTATCTACCAAAAACTGCACGTTACTATTTAAGTCTGTAACACATAGTCGGTAGAACAGGGTGATGGTGCAAACAACTGTCTCTGTCTGCACATTCTTTAGTTTCCCGGCTCCTTTCATGCACACGGTTTTACGCACTTGTTAGCACGCTTCTTAAACTAAAAATGGTAGAAGCATAGCCAATCTTGGCTTCTTGGATTGCGGGAATTGCTGCGTGCACGTGAGCTTGAACGACGATTGTTGCCGTTGCCATTGCGCTGCAACGGCAAGTGGGTCTTGACCTTTCACGATCTAGGTTGTCCAAGCGCTGATTGATCTTAGCAATTTCAGCTATAATTTTATCACCTTGGCTAGCTGAGGCTTGTGTTATCTCTACTAACTGCGCGGGCCGAGTTGTCTCCAAAATTTTATCAGCAATGGTACTCAACTTCTCTAACTCCTGCGTTTCCGTAACCGCCAATACTGCTCGTACCGCCTGCGGCAGATGACTTTGCCACAAAATGCCTAGAGTATTATCTGGTATTTTTCCTCGTGCAAGATCGCGCATCCTCCGCAATAACTGCGAAGTCCGCTGCTCTCCCAGAAAATTTCCGACTCTTCGTAAATTCGCAGTAGTCTTTCTTTAAGAGATTCGTATTTGTTTTTTTCTGGTGGATTCACTAAGAGCTCTATCATTGTCTGTTGTATTGCTTCCTTGGTTAATTTTGACACAACAATGTTGAATCCGGCGTCGTCGCCGACTTTTTGTGGTGCCGAAATTGCCTTCCGAAGGCAATTTCGGCACCACAAAACAGCACCACACCCTGGGCTGGCCCACCCAGAAATCAGGTATTTTACTAGATAATTAAAGGACCGATAGGCTTACTTCCGGTTTTTCTTCCATGTCGACCGCGTTCCCAGAAGCCGCTTCCATTTTGCCACAAATATTTTCTTACAGTTACACGAAAAACTTAAACGTCGTTGTTCACCAATGTCGCAACCTAATTCAACCTAAGGTTATTATAAGTCACGAACTACTATTTGTCACCGGGTGTCTTCAAGTAAAATAAAGGATAAGCTTTATACGTTTCTTTTATTGTTTACTTCACACCCTAGCGGCGCGGGCCATTGCGTATAGGCAACTGCAGCGGAGGGGGGACGCTAAGCTATACAATGCTATGTCACTACAACGTGAAAGAAATGTGAGCTCATAAGGTTTTCGAATTCTTCATAGTAACAAAGATTCTTTCTAGTGTTATCTGCTTTCCGTCGGCCAGTGACAAACACTGAGGGATCTTTCCAATGTAAAGTCGGTATGTGTCGAAAGCTCTAAGCAGGTTCTGGGATGTAGTACAGAAAGGCTAAATGCTGACGCTTGGTGGGGAAAGATGAATGGCCATTCTATATGTATCTCATCGGTGTTTTGGGGTTTAATTTCGAAGCGGTTGTTTTTTTTAACAAAAGTTCATAGTACTAGAATAACGATAGTATATTTTTGTACCTTTTCAGACTAGATCAACAAACCCAACTGCTCCAAGCCCAACAGCAACTGCTCCAGCAGCAACTGCAGCTGAACAGCGAGGAGACCAGAAAGCTGTTCCAGCACAATCTGATGCACCCGCGCGTGTCTCCCGCCGACCAGACCTCGCTGTTGCAGCAGCAACACGCGTTGCAGCAGGTAACCTTCACTCCCAGACCACAACAACAGAGCCTAAAATTCCAGAGTAAATAGGTACCTTCTAGATAAGTATCATATGTCCAAGGTAGCACCTTTGCTTAACACCAGTCAGATATTGTGCTCAAACGCGAACAGCAAAAAAGCAACAGAGCCATATCTGTGTCAAAATACTTAGAATTTTTTTAGCAAAAAATACTTTTACTTTTTTTTCAGTAAACTAACTTTTGAATCTCTCTTGTACAGGTAATGATCGAGCAGAATTTACTAAATCAGCAAATGCTCGAGCAAACAGTCCAGGGCCAGCTAATAGAACAACAGAATCAGCAGAATCTTCTAGAACAAAACCAATCGCAAACTCAAATCCTAAACCAGCCAAACATTCTCAATCAACAGTTGACAGCAGAAATCAGTAATCAAAGTCAAGTGTTACAACAACAAATAATACAGCAGCAACAAAACATAATATCCCAGCAAGTTGCTGCGATACAACAAAAACAAATAGAAGAACAACTAACAGCTCAGGAAAACATAATGACCGCACCGCAGAATCTCGTCACCAATCAGATCTTAGACCCCTCATTGCAAAACTTGCAGAATATTCTAGCTCAAATCACGCAGAGACCTGACACGATACAGTCTAGAAAAGAATCCGAATCCGAGAATCAACCGCAACAAACGCAGCAAGAGCAAGCCCAGCAAATTCCACAACAAACTCAAATAGAACAAACTCAGGAAGATATACAACAGCACGTGCAGCAACAGGTGCAAAATTTGATCACCGCCCAAATACAGCAACAGAACGCAAATTTACAACAGAATCAATATACCCCACAAATTTTACAAGCGGCGTTCGATCCGACCATCATGGCGCAACAGCAGCAAGTCGCCTTCGCACAGCAACAGGTCACGCAGGCGCAGCAACAACTCAACGTGCAGCGGCAAATGCTGGCGCAACAGCAAATGGTGTTACAGCAACAGTTCATGGCGCAACAGCAGATGCCCGGCCAGACATTGTCCCCGCAACATTTCCGAACGATGCAACAGCAACAGTATTTAGCCCAGCAAGAATTGCAGCTACAGACCCAACAGAACCTCATCGATCAGCAGAATCTAACATTACTAGCGCAGAAGAACCAACTCAATCAACAACAGCAGCAGAAGGTGGAAGAAATACTCAGATCTCAACGTCCGATGTACATAAGACAGAGCTCGGAACAAAGTCAGATAAGCTCCACGGCTGACGTTCACGATCAGCAGGTCCTGATGGAGTACCAGAAGTCTCAGTTACAGCATCAGATGTCCGTAGACCAAATGCAGTATCAGAACTACCTTGAAATGCAGAAGCAGGTATTGGCCGAGGAATACCACCAACCGACCCATATGCCGGGACAGTCGCTGCCCCACAATATGGCGATGCAAGCCTTCACCACTGTGCAGCAGAATGAGAGGCAAATCTCTAGTCACGAAGGCACGCCCGTACAGAACTTCACCAGCAATCCGCTGCAGATGTACCAGCCTCAGTCGCAACCGGCTCAAGCCATGATGCAGTATCAGATGGAACAGATACCGTCGTCGATGGCCCAAGGTATGAAGGAAACCATGAGTCAAGCGATCCCGCACTCGATGCCGCAGCCGATGTCGATGCAGCAGTCGATGCCGCAGCATTCTATAGCGCAAACTTCGCAGTCGATCCCGCAGTCGATGCCGCAAACTTCACAGTCGATGCCGCAGCAAATGCAGATGCAATCGCAGCCCGTGCAGTCGATTCCTCAGTCTGTCCAGTCGACAGTGCAACCTCTGCCGCAACAAGCGCTGCCCCTCCCTCCCCAAAGCATTCCTCAGTCGATCCCTCAAACGATCGCACAGACGGCGCCCCAACCCGCGCAATCGGTCGCACAATCCGTCCCGCAGCCGATGCAAACCATGCCCCAGCAAACTCAACCCATCCCGCAACCTACGCAAACCATTCCTCAGTCATTACCTCAGCAACTTGTTCCTTCCACTCAAACGATCCAACTATCGGCTTCGAACATTCCCCCGCCCTCGCAGTCCGTTCAAACCATCCAGCCTCAACCGCAACCGCCTCCAGCACAGCAAATGGTCAACACTCAGTCGTTTATCCAGCCGCCTCAGTCCCTGCCTCAGTCGTTGCCTCAGACGACCCAGTCCACTCCCCAGCCTGCGCCGGAACTCCCTCTACAACAGTTGAATCTCCCCTCGGAACATGTAGAAAACGGCTACAACAACAACGGCGGACAGAAAGAACAGTTCCTAACACCCCTTACGGAGTTTCCTTCTGGTGCTACGCATGGGGAGGCGATAAGGCAGCCGGATTTGAGTTCTGTGGAGGAGAAGCAAGGGGAAAACCAGCAGGAAGGTAAGCAAACATTCTACTATGAAAAACCACAGTTCTTAAAAAATACTAAATTTTTCCATCAATTAAAGTCTCGAAGCAAACATTTTTTAATTTCGACTAAATGTTTTCAGTGGGGACAGCGATACCGTCACCCATCACAAGCGAGAAGCGTTCTCGTAACTCTAAAAAACGGTCTCGCGAAAAAGACAAACTCCCCAAGTTGTCTGTTCTGGGCGTGAACGAAGATGCCACGGTGGTGGAGTGTCAGCTCGAGTCCAAGTCCAAAACTGTCACCTTCAAGTTTGACGTCACCGATGTCAACCCTGAAGATATCGCCACTAATTTGGTGAGTGAGAGGAAATTTCCAATCGAATAGTGTAGTCTACTCCTTCAGGGCTGGTATAATCAATAGTTTAATATTAATGAGCTTGAAAGATATTTTAGAGTTATTAGATAGGTTAAACTCCTAAAACCATGTAAAGATAACAATGCCACTGTTGTGAAGTGTCACTTGGAGATTAGTTCAATATTATATTCGAGTTTAGTCACTGATGTCAACCCTGAAAAGACCGTTACTAATTTGATAAATAACATACAAAAATAATATAAAAATGGCCGACATTATCAACGCCGTTTGGTATGAAGGGTAACTCATTGGAATGAAGAAGCTGAATGACACTAATAAATACTGATAGTTATAACAATTAAACAAAACCAATTTTATGAGTTTTGGAAACACTCTCACTTGTCTAACTTCCGAGATCAAACATCTTGCCGGTTGTGACATTACCTAGAAGCTGCGCAAAACCCCACCCTGACTGAAGCTCACATAACAGCTGCACGAAGATTGGATATTACGCAGCTTGTAGCCATCAAGTTTGAAAGGGCATGTACTCAACCCTTTAAAATTTAAAGATGTCACACATTGCTAACCACTGTTTGAGTGTTCCTAAGCGATCATCGAAGTTAGCAACGTTCAGCACGGTCATTCTTCGGACGGGTTATCGTGGGTAGCATTTACAATTGAGCGCTACCTTAGATCGGATGACACGTTAAATTATGGGTCCCGGTTGTTTTAACCGTTTAGCCATGTCTGAGGTCTTGAGGCGGCTTATAAACTCTGACGCCTGGGCTAGTCACCCGGCCTATACGAACTTATTAACGTTAACGTTTTGTCTTGGCAGGTATCCAACAACCTCCTCCCGGAATGGCAGAGCGGCACTTTCATGGAGATGATCAAAGACATCGTGAGCCAGCTGCAGGCCAACCCGGGCGTCACGCCCGTCTTCAACCCCCACCACCACTCCGCGCTTCGGCTCAACATCGACAAGGTGAGCTGATGTCATCTTGTCATAAAGATGGAGATGATCAAACACATCGCGAGGCAGCTGCAGGCCAAAACTTGAAAAAGATCACCAAATGCAGTCAAACCTATAGTAAACTTACTGTCTGCCAAAAACGCTCGAGTAAGAGGCTGTTACAAGTATTACGTAAGCAGATTTATTACAATTATTCTACAAGTATTCTTTGACTGTATTTTCTGTGTGCACAAACCGTGTACAAACCTTCTTAAGTTTCCAACCTTCATTTGTTCTAGACTGATTACGACAGCGAAACGACCGAGCGCGAAGAGAACTTAACCGATTCAAATCAAGACAACTCTGAGTGCACCACGCCCACCGCGTCCACAGATAATATAGCGGCGGAGCTCGCGCTCGACCCCCTCCCGCCGCCCGCGCCGCACCCCGCACATAACCTCGCCAGGAAAATATCCACCGCCTCGTCTATAGGTGAGTAATTTCCTATGAAATGTCCACCGCTTCGTCTATAGGTGACTAATTTCCTATGAAATGTCCACCGCTTCGTCTATAGGTGACTAATTTCCTATGAAATGTCCACCGCTTCGTCTATAGATGAGTAACTTCCTATAAAATATCCACCGCCTCATCTATAGGTGAGTGACTTCCTATGAAATGTCCACCGCCTCGTCTATAGGTGAGTAACTTCCTATAAAATATCCACCGCCTCGTCTATAGGTGAGTAATTTCCTATGAAATGTCTACCGCTTCGTCTATAGGTGAGTAACTTCCTATAAAATATCCACCGCCTCGTCTATAGGTGAGTAATTTCCTATGAAATGTCCACCGCTTCGTCTATAGGTGAGTAACTTCCTATAAAATATACACCGCCTCATCTATAGGTGAGTAACTTCCTATAAAATATCCACCGCCTCATCTATAGGTGAGTAACTTCCTATAAAATATCCACCGCCTCGTCTATAGGTGAGTAACTTGTTAGAGGCCGGGTGTATGTGAAACCACCAACCCACACTACGTTGTGAATAATCGTTCTTCATGGATAGGCCTAGTGTCCAGCAGTGCAACTCGAGCAGACGTTGAACTCTGACATGGGTAAACAACGAGACAAAAACAAGACGTTTCTAAAATGAATATAAAGTTTCATCAAGAATTTTTTTTTGTCAGATGTATCATTTGCGAGATATAGATCGCCAAATTTGAAAAAAGATTGCCCCCACCCATCCCCCTCCCCCGTAATTTCTAAAGTATACAAGATAAGTTTATAAAACCACACTAAAAGCTTTCTCTGAAAATTATTTTGAACACTGTGGAATCATCATCATCATGACTTAAGTTATAAAGGATAATAAAAATTCTGAAACTAGCACATAGCTCAGAGGTCATTTACCTCACAAACATATTTTTTTTCCAATTATGTTTTTCAAGCACTCTACTGTACTGTACTGTACCAGCCTTTTAATAGTCCACTGCAGGACGTAGGCCTACCCACGAAGGGCGATTGGGCCATATCCACCACGATGGCCCAGTGCGGGTTGGTGGATTCACATACACCATCGAATTTCTTCTACGGACATATACAGGTTGCCTTACAATGTTTTCCTTCACCGAAAAGCCAGTGGTGTGAAATTCCGCACATAAATTTCAAAGAAATCATTGGTACGGGACCGGGTTTTCGAATCCACGACCTCACGATTGTAAGGCGGGTGTCACTACCTCTAGACCACCACGGCTTATTTTAGCACGCAACTATCTTGACATTATAAAAAATTATTTATTAAGAAATTATGATCATCATAATCATCGTCACCATCTACGGCCTTTCATACTCGTGTCTCGACACGCACTTGACAACTTATTTTCTACAGTTACGTTACCCAGAAAAATCCACAACATGTATCTGTTTTCATGTAGTTATTTTGAAACGTTGTTTCCTCCAGGTTCGAATCAATCGGACGGGGGGTCGATGGCGCCCGAACGTTCAGGCAGCGCAGAGTCAAACGGCGAAAAGAAGAAACCGTCTCGAAAGATATCCCGTTTTCTAGTCAGTCCAGTAATCGATCGGGGCGAGAACCTCGCGGAGGAGTCTTCCATACCAGAAGTGGACAGGGTGGAAGACAAGAAAGCCAAAGAGAATGGCCTGCCCGAACCAGCGGCCGCAGACACCTACGTTCCTACCCATCAGTATTCCAGCTCGGCGCCGGCGCCGGTTCTCGACCACCGGCCCGAGATGAGGCCCGAGCCGGAGAGAGAAGCGCCGGTTTTGGCCCAAAGTGTGAGCATGTTGAATGCGACGGCCTTGCAGCCGAATTTGACGACGCCGCTGCAGATCGCCACCGATACGCCTTTGTTAGGTGAGATTTTGTTATATTCACTATTCAAATGATGATGAATGTGACGTTTTATTTTTATTAACCTATGCTATCCCACTGCTGGGCAAAGATGTCCCTCACTTCCTTCCATTTTGTGTTCGTAGGTAAATCCCGCCAATAAGATACTTTTTATGTATTCCGGGATAAAAAGAAGTCTATGACACTCTCCGTTCTTTAAACTATGAAAAAATTAAGTCGATCCTTTTTCTGCTGCTGAGTGAAAGAGTTATAAACAAACCACTCACGTTTTCGGATTTGTAATATTAGTATGGACTGTATTTTAAAAAATCAGCACGCTGTTTTAAAATTCGCATAAAATGATGACCTTATGCCTAATTTTAAAGGCGCTATCGTAATTTTAATAGCAATTTAAAATGTTCCAGTTTTTTTTCACTATATGTATTTGAAAGAGAGAACAATATTATAAATTGCTATTAAATTACGTTGGCGCTTTTAAAATTAGGCCTATTATATTAATTTATATGCGACATAAATTATTCTTATCAATGAATATTATGAGATTTATGGCTAATTTCTAACCTTGCTAAGAGTAGGTATTAAGTGTATTATAACTGACATAAATTGATGTCGTAATTAATAGGAGAAGACGTTAATTCAAATAGCCAGCCTCTGGCTGGTTCGGGAACCAGATGTTTCATTTACTTATCATTGTCATACTACATATTGTACTGACATAAGTCAATAAAAACTTTTGGTTAATTGTATTGTTATTCTCAGGTATGAGTCAAGTGGGCACCCCGATGGGCCAGTCGCTGGGCCTGGGCGTGGGCCCGCCGTTATCCCAACAAACGCCCACTCCCAGCGCTGGGCCGGACCTGCCCAACGCGCAGAACATACAGCGGATGCTGCTTAAGCAGAATATCATGAAGTGAGTTACAATTTTACACTTTCACGAAATGGAAACTTTGTATTTAACTATTCGGAGATACAAAGAACTAAAACTAAACCGGACTGAATAACTTCGTATAGACCGGGGGACTTACCCTGGTGTCGGAGTTTTTAAGTCACCCGGAGCCCTCTGACATGAATTAACGGATAATTACAGCCGGGGTGTAGAATTTAACGTGAAAAAAAAAAGGATTATTCGTACTTTTTACCGACGAAAAACCTGAGGACTCAAGTCGACGCGTATATATATATATATATATATATATATATATACACTTAATATAAAAAGGCGTTCACTCGAACTAAACCTTGGAAGCACATTCCGATTTTAGTCTCGGAAAATCTATAAATTATCATTTGAAATGTCAGTACTGCTACAGCCCCACGTGGCCACGCATAATGTATCACGCGCTAGGGCCGCCCGCCTGGTAGGTAAATCGCACGCTTACTGATATAACCCACACGATCGTTCGTCACTGGCGCGCCTCTGCGACCGTTGTGTGTGCTGAACTCCGAGGCGCGTATACTGAGCGCCACACAAATTGAAAGATGGGAAGTTAGCCGCAGATGACACTTCGCCGTGATTCGCTAATTATTGCGCATGTGTGCACAATGTTCAATGCTCCAAGTAGCCCAACGAGCTATGGAGAGGGCTATGCTCGGAGTCTCTCTGCGAGATCGAATCAGAAATGAGATCCGTAGACGAACCAAAGTTACCGACATAGCCCAACGGATTGGCAAGTTGAAATGGCAATGGGCAGGGCACATAGCGCGGAGGGCTGATGACCGATGGGGTCGAAAAGTTCTTGAGTGGAGACCACGTACCGGCAAGCGCAGCGTAGGACGTCCACCCACAAGGTGGACGGATGACCTCATTAAGACCGCAGGATCGCGCTGGATGCAAGCCGCTTCCAACCGGTCTTATTGGAGATCCATAGGGGTGGCCTATGTCCAGCAGTGGACGTCCTTTGGCTGATGGATGGATTGCGCACAATGCCTATACAAATGGCGAAGTAGTGAGGTCGGGCGTAGAGAGCGCGCGGGAGGCACGAGGTTGGCGGGTGTGCGCCGGCGTCTCGTCTCTCTGGCTCCCGCTAACGTCTATATTTTGGTGTTTGCGCAGCTCTCTGCGGCTAACTTCCCATCTTTCAATTTGTGTGGCGCTCAGTATATGTATGATTCGTGTTCCGTCTGTTTGTATGAAGACTGAATACTGTTAGATACCATTGGCGTGCTTTTGAGGAGCGTTATATAACAAGTTGTATATCGTTTTCAGTCAGCAGCAGAATCTCTCTGGTCCTAACCTGCTGGGCCTGCTCAACCAGCCGACCTTCCCGCAGCCAGATCTGACCCTTCACAACAGCTTACTCAATAACGCCCAGCCTGGTGAGTACCCTTGATGTCTTCGGGTCTTCGGACTGCGTGTGGATTCCACTGATGGAATGTTTTAATCTGAAAAACATTGGGGGCAAACATGTCATCGTAGTAACCTATTACCTATAAAATTTAACTTGATCTCTGCGATAGCTGTCAGAAAAATCACGCCTATGAAGTCCTGAATTTCTTAATAGTACAGACAGTACCTGTCAATGTCATACTTTATGGGCATGCCGATTAGTGATGGGCGACGAATGATCGTGACCACAGAGTTTTTATTAAAATATCGATAGTTTATCCCGACGATATTTTAAATAAAACTTAATTTATCATTAATTTTATTGTATATTTTAATGTCATAACATTTTTTACATGTGTAATTAAATTAAACCCAATTATTTGTTACATTAGCATCGATAATAGTGAAAAACGTCGATAAATACTATCGTTACATTATTATAAGTATTTAATTAATATCATAACATTATTTACATGTGTACATACTTGATCTTAAATAATAGTAAGTAAATAAAATCGAATTTCTCACCTTCAACTACTCATTCGATTTCATTACAACATTGTTTGAAAATCGATTTTTTCCACCACTATCCCAACTCTAAATATGTCAATATGTCACTGTCGCAGAGATCAAGTTAAATTTTATAGAGTATAAACCTGTCAGACTTGTATGTCGAAGTGGAAAAACTGGATCGGCAAGCTTTTGACTGCAAAGTCTCCTATACTTGACCAACACTTTCAGGCGCAAACCATGTCTGAAGTCGAAAAATAAACCGGGCCCTGTAATATGAAACAAGCCGACGGGGGTGGAAATCAGACATTTAACAAGAGAACACGGGATTCAAGGGAAAATTCTGCTGAAAATAACCTTTTTTAAATCTTTAGAACAGGTTTTTAATCATTTTGAAAACAAAGTCGCGTATTTTAAAAAAGTAATCATTAGTGAGTAGACGTTTTGCCCTCAATGTAAAAAACTTACGATTGTACAGAGCCAAGCGTGTAATATTAAGCTTTTGTGTTAGAATGTATTTTTCTTTTTTACTGTGTGTTTTTTTCTGTCTGTCATTTCAATCACTTTAAATTTCTGCGTCCTTTTATAATAATGCCATTGACTTTTCACTCTGTAGAGAATATGTAATGTCTGTAGAATAAGAAGTCTTTGCCACTAGCACGATTCAAAAACATGCGATGTACATAATAATTGATACTGCCATATTAATAAGCTCAGTTCGGAGTAGTAAGTCCGTTTTTTGGCTTTTTTCTTTGATAATTTTAATTTACTTATGGGGTACTTTGTTTACTCTCATCGGTCACTGTTGTATAAGTGAATGTAAAATCGGATAAAGACTTGTAGAAGACAAAGCACGACGCAACTCTAAGGCTGATTATGTTAGTCAAAAAATGTATACAGTAAAAAGCTTTGCCCGGCTGTGGGATAACATAAGTAACATACCTAGGTAAAAATAATAGCATAGAAAACATGTTAATAATATAAAATTTAGGTACATACAGGGTTACAGGGTAAGTCGACCCATTCCCGTTAAGGGTGTGTAGTTTACTTTGTTTCTGACTAATTTGACTATGAAATACACTATCCTAAATTTAAAAAAAAAAAACAGATATTTGAAATTGGTATTTATAAAATTCCCAATTTTCGGCTATCAGCTCAGATATTTTGAAAAGTGTAAGTTGTATTATTGTTTTATTTGATTTTTACATGAAAAATTATGTTTTATGACCTCACTACCCAGTATTGTCCGTAAAATTAACCTTTTATAAAAAGTATTTGAATTGAAATATCTCGAAAACTGTGAGATTTAGGATATGGTGTTTCATAGTTAAATCAGTCAGAAACTTAGTAAACTACGCACGCTTAACGGGAATAGGTTGACTTACCCTGTAACCCTGTATAATAAACAAATTTAGCAAAAAAAAAAATTAAAAAAATGCATTCAGTTAGTGAGTTCGTCATAATTATGTGCTCATAGCTTAAAAACCCCGTGACCTCTAATTTGATTCGTAAACTTTGACGCTTTCTATCTTTGTCAACGTGTATTTTTAATGATCTACCTAACGATGGACTTATTCTAATGATTTGTTGCTATCCAGTCCTTATTCTTATTTACAAAATGTCAACATTTGTGAGAAGTACATCGCATGTGTTAGAATGCGTTAGTATGTGTTCCCCTTGTGTGAGTGTGGTGTGTAGAACACTAACTGTTCGCAGCGCTGGGAGGCCGCCTGCCGCCGCAGTACCCGCCCCAGTACTACCCGCCCATGCGACATGACTATATAGGTAATTAACACACAAACAACACACATATTACATCAGACTTCTTGGCAGCTGTGATGTTAGCTACAGCCTGCGGATAACACAATCCTGACTAAAGTTCACTTAATAGCTGCTCGATTGGGTTATAAGCAGTTTGTAGCTAACTTCATATCCGCCAACTTGTATGATTCGGCCTATACACAGGCTACCCCTATGGGTTACCCCTTACACTTCGGCCCTTCGCAAACGAGGCATAGTCGTATCGTAATACGCGCGCAGTACGAGTGCCTACATGTTCAAACAAGTCCGCACACGAGGCGTAGCGTAGTCGTATCGTAGGAGACACCGCTCCGTGTGCGTACATGTTCAAACAAGTCCAATCATATCACGATACGCTTACGATACGACTACGCCTACGCCTCGTGTGCGAAGGGGGTTACTTTACCTTACACTTAGGATTGGGTTATCCACAGCTAATAGTTGACATCACAGCCGTCAAGTTGAGTGATTCAACGTGTAAGTTTGTATAGGCCGGGTGGCTAACCAAGGTGGTCAAAGTACATTTTTTGGCCTCTGATATGCCTAAACAGTTCCGATCGGGCCAACAGTTTAACGTGTCATCCAAGCCGCGGCAGCGCTCTGTAAAAATAGCTCGCAGTCATCTAGACTAACTAATGTTAGTTTCAGGTACCAAAGTAGTGGTGAAACTGGGTTACAACTATTAACTCGTGTGTATAAATGTAAATTATCCAAGAGAAAAGTGCACTTTAATTTATTGTGTAGGTTTAGATTAGCTGTGGTCATAACAATCACTATATCATGCTAGATTCATCATTGCACATTTATAGTGATGATATAGTTGATATTAGTCCCTTGTCTAAGCTGTCCTAGTATCCAGAAACCTAAATTAGTACTAGATGTCTAGATTTTTAAGCCGCCTGGCTGAATGGTAAAACCAACCGACGAAACCCACAATATGTTGTTTTTAAACTTTCGCGATTTGAACACATAATTATTATATACTACGGGACTAATCGCGCACTAAAATTACGAGATAAATAAATACCTCCTCATCCCGACGTTTCGGCCGAGTTACATCGATCGTGGTCACGGGTAGAGTCTACCCGTGACTATGCGAGTATTATGGCGAGTACTATGGGATGAGGAGGTATTTATTTATCTCGTAATTTTAGTGCGCGATTAATCCCGTAGTATAATAATAATAGTATAATAATTATAAACCCACAATAATTTAACAGATCATCCGAGCTACGACAGTGCTCAATTGTCAAAATGCCACCCACGTTCACCTATTCCAATACTGATCGTGCCGGACGTTGCTTTACTTCGTTGATTGCTAAAACACCTACTCAAACTGCGCTACAAAAGCAAATACTAAATAGTGGCATACTTTTGCCCATCTTAGAAAAATATAATGTATTGATTGCTATTGGATTTTAAAATTTTTTGGAGTGGGCAAAAAAGTTTCTAGTGCCTTGCCCGCTAGCTACGCCCGCACGGTGGTTAGCCCTGGTGTCGAGAGTTTATAAAATGCCTGAAGGCCTCTGTATAGGGCTAATCGGTTGAAACAACCGTGACAGTGGGAAATGCGTACAATAACAGTACAGTAGTGATCAAACGTAAGAGAATATTTCAGGGCAGCAGCAAGTGCTCCAGACGTCGGCGCAACTGGCGCACCAGCAGATGGGCGGCGCGCTTGGCGGCGGGTTCGGCCTGGCGCAGCCCCTGGCGCCCCTGGCCGGCAGCCTGCCGCTAGCGCCGCCCATCCTCGCGCAGAACCTGCATCTCAACCACCATCTCGTCAACCATCAGCTGGGGCAGAACTTGGGTAAGTCGTAGAGCCATGTCATGTACAATACGAGTGTATCTTTAATCTTTCGAGGGTCAAAGCACGGTAATGGTACGAGTATCTATGCAGTTTTCATACACACGGTCGGAACTCTGAATCATACCTACGCGCCTAGACGTTCAGTGGACAATAGTCGCATGGACGAACAAACGTGGGTTTGTAATCAATAAGCGTGCGATTTACCTACCAGGAGCGCCAGCCCTAGCGCGTGTTACGTACAGCGTGGCCACCGCTTTGAAGTTATCTGAAACTACCGATTTATTTTTTCGCGATTTCAGAATTGATTCCGTAGTGAGAGTTGGGTCATAAAGATGATTTCATTACTTATTCCATAATAAATTAATTCTTAGATTTGTGTTGTTGCTTTTAAATACATTTGAATTTATAAATAAAATTACTAAATTTCCAGAATTTATCCAAATTTTATCTGATTCCATCAAATTGCTAGCATACTCACCCTCCCGTTCTATTCAGGTTTAATGTTTGCAGGGCTGGCGGGCCAGAATCTAGGACTGAATCAGAATCTCATCGGCGGACAGAACTTGGGCCTGGCTGGGCAGAACCTGGGCCTGGGCGGGCAGAATCTGGGCCTCGGCGGGCAGAACCTGGGCCTCGGTGGGCAGAATCTGGGCCTTATGGGCCAGAATCTGGGGCATCTAGTCGCGCAACGGGCCGTGCATAACGCTTTGGCGCGGAGGGCCGTGGATATTGATCTCGGTATGACTAATACTTTGTATTGTACTACTTTGTACATGTTGGTATTTTTTGGAGTTGACCACATTTGATACTTAGTTTTTAACCGACTTCAAAAACGGAGGCAGTTCTCAATTCGACGTTGTCTTTTTGTATGTACATATGTTACGCGATCGTTTCGCCATATATGAATCGATTTTCATTATTTTATGTTGATGTCATTTTAAATGTAATTTAAGTTTTAACGAAATCGGTTGAGCTGTTTTCGAAAAATCAACAGTAGACCATACATCGATTCGAGCGAACTGCTAGAATTTTGTATGTTGTAGATTGTAATGATCAAAGTTGGTTGTGCCATTTTTGATGAAAATTAAATTATTTAATATACTTTTCGTGTACTTTGCTCATTGATTCTATAGGTCTTTTTGCAGTTTGAGCGATTAGTCCAGGTTTACATGTAAATTTTAACTACAGCTGTTTCCTTTATACATTTTTGTACAGCGCCCCTGGCGGAAATGAGGAAGAACTAACCAAAATATATGGAGCCATAACGAACGCCAAAGTTTAAGTAAACTACGCAAAACCTGGATTAAGGCCTCTGTACAGACTTGATATTTTAGTGTGAACAGCATTTTGAATAGCAGTCATGTTAATAGTAAGTCAATACACTAAAGTGTGTATCTTTACGTGTCCAGGTATGAATAACGTGAACTCGGTGGGCTCTACTCAGCCGAGCACTCCGAACAAAACTCACTCCTATAATGAGTACATGATGTCTCTACAACACAAGCTCTCTTCCATCTCTAACAGCGTAAGTTATATCATTTACAACATAACAACACTTTATTGATGCCCTAAAACAACAGTACTATAAAGGAACAGTACTGTAATCCTACCGCTTAACTTAGTCCTCGCCTGCGCGGTACAGGGGCGCCGGGGGAGACGACAAAGTGGACTGAGACAGGTGCGGGCCCGCCTTTGTCGTCTCCCCCGGCGCCCCTGTACTGCGCAGGCGAGGACTAAGTTAAGCGGTAAGATTAGTTACCCGGCACATACGAATTTACTAGTTTGTAAATTGACGGCCTCTGTGGCCCAGTGGTTAGTGACCAAAGAGACGTGGGTTCGATTGCCACCCAAAGACAAGCATTTTTATGATGAAATGCCATGTGTTACGCCATTTTGGAACTAGACTAGTTTTTAAAATGATGGGCACTTTGATGGTCATATGTGCTCAAAGTTAGTCTCTAGATTTTGCTGCTCAGAAATTTTTGGAGATAATATTAAAAAACAAAGAAACTAATGATGCGACACAAAAATAACTGTTTGAATTTAATAGCAAAATTATCCGTAACTACTTATACTACCGTAGAAAAAAAATCTAAAATTCAGGTCATAGGATTATAAAAGGAGACCAAGGGTGTGACCAAAATTTGGAAAATGTTAAATGTCTCGAAAACCGTGGTAATGTCACTGAACACGATGTGTATTTGTAGTGAGCCCCCCCCCCCCCCCCAAGCCAGTGAAGTATTATTCACCATTTTCTGAATACCCTGTTTATGGATATCAGTCTCTGGCAGCTTTGCTTAGTTTGGGGTTTCAGACCGTGTGTAAAATGTCCGTGTGATATATTATTATAATTATAAATGAAAACCCGTCTCCCCTTAGGGCCCGGTGTCGCCGCAGTCCCCCCTCGAGTACAGCCCCGCGCTGTCCCCCACGCCCCGCGCGCTGCACCCCCTGCCACATCAGCTGCCCAAAGTCAACGTGAGTATTATCACTCAATTCGCAAATAGTATAGGCCAAATCATACGAGTCGGCGGATGTGAAGTTAGCTACAAGCTGCGCCATATCCAATCCTACCTGAAGCTCACATAAAGCTGCGCGTTAATTGGGTTTAGCTAACTTCCCATACGCCGACTTGTATGATTCAGCGTATACTATCCACTTCTGCTCCCCTGACATGGCAAAGGGATTAAACCTTTATCCATTTTTGTTAACGGACAAAAGTGCCTTTTATTAACTACAATAAGATACAATACTACTTTTTATGCTAAAACTACCTACACTACTACTACAATATGGGAAGCAATTGGATCATCCACAGATCCTGGAAGGTCTAAAGACAATCCAAATGCTCAAGTCCAGTGCCAGACAGCAGCCACGCCACGCACGCTGCCACGCTGAATAGCTTATACGTTTAAATTAACTCTAGAGGGGATAATTTGGTGGAGAGATAATTTGTCTATTTGCCGTGGTAATAGATTGTTTACACTTAATTAGGCTTTGTCAAATAAAGATGTTGATTGATTGATAAAGATGGCTAGGCATAAACAGGCGTGTCGCCACCTCAGAGCAAATAAAAAAATCAAGAGGGAACGTCATTGAACAGTCAAGTGAGGCCGGTTTTTTATACATGTGTGAGTGCGTCGGTGTTGCGCCGCCATAGTTCGACTGACAAACCAAGGCGTAGTTTCGTTGTGCGTTGGATGTGTGTGTAAATGTATGTACACGTCGAGGCGTAGTTTTGGTTGGCTTCACTTGTTTGTTCACAACATTATCTCTTGATTTTTTTATTTGCTCTGAGGTCGCCACAGCCAAGCGAAAATAAAGTAAAACTAGAAGAAATCAAAAAGACCACTGGCGACAATGCATGGGAAGTCAAATTAAATTCATAACTGTGTTTGTTGGTTTGTTCATTCTTTCACGCAGCAACGGAGCTATGGATTGACTTGATTTTCGACATGAACGTAGTTTGAAAGATGGATAAGTGACATAAGCTACTTTTTACATAAAAAGGTTCTGATGGGATAGGAGCCAGAAAATTTTAATGTAAGTATAATCGTGAATTGCAGAGCGCGGGCGGCGCGGCGCGGCACGTGGCGCAGCTGGCCGAGCTGGACCACGAGCTCAGCAAGATCAGCCTGCACTACAAGCACAACAACAACAAGGCGAGTATTGTTGCGGATTCGATAATAGGTCGTTACGTTCCCCGAACTAGCCTCTATGTTGATATTGGGACCACCCACGCGATATCACGCCGCTGCATTCCGCAGCCCAGACGCAGTGTCAGCAAAGATAAGCCCGAGCTTTCATTAGAACTTAAGGTGTAGGTTTGAACAATTTTAATATCAGCTTCACTAGGGTTAAGACGTGCCTAGCATCGGTACAAATATAAGTTTTAGAATTAATTAAATTGTAATTTTTAAAAAGATAATTAAACGCTCTCGAAAGTTAGCTAGGTACACATCATGTGGACAGTGTGTTGGTATATTGCGTAGTTTAGACTGTTTTCTATTATATTGGATGATTTTTATTATTTTGTTACAAATACATACTTATTTGTTAATTAATTAAACTATGCAATTTTTACCATAAGTTTTGATATTGAAGCATTGTTCAGATTTATGTAGAATGATTAATATGTTGTTTATACAATTTAATTTTTGATAACTCATTTAACTTTGTTATTTTCATATTAATTTTAAGTAATCATAATTTTAAGATAATTGTGCTTTGCTGTAGCAAAGCTGAAATTTTAACGATTAATATTATTATAACAACAACTGTAATTGACTTGTATCTTATATTTTGATACCAATAAAATAATATGAATATAATCAGCGCCACTCAAGTCGGCGGATGGGAAGTTACGCGCAGAACGCTGCGCAAAAGGAAAAATATAGGTATGCTCGGGAAGCCAGAGAGACGAGACGCCGGGGCACACCCGCCCGCCAACATCATGCCTCCCGCGCGCTGCCTACGCCCGTGCTCAACACTTCGCCACTTGTCTAGGCATTGTGCACACATGCGCAATAATTACCGAATCACGGCGACTTGTGTGGCGATACCTGTAATACTGTCCAATATCATTGTAAGAGATTTAAAGCATGATATTCTGAAGTAGCCTAAGAAGCATCCAATCGCAATTAAGAAATGAAATAAAGACACAACAATTCAGACTACTATCTAGGGATCCTTTTACTTCACTGCGATATGTAGGGAAAAAACGTCGTATAAGTCGAATTATACAACTTGGCGGCTGATGTTAGCTACAAGCTATGGATAGCCCAATTCTGACTGAAGCTCACTTGACAGCTGCTCGAGGATTGGGTTAACCGCAGTTAGCTAACGACACAGCCGCGAAGTTGTATGATTCGACCCTTAGAATAACGAATAAAGTAATAGGAATCGTCCTAAATCAGCAAGAGATATATACTGAGCGCCACACAAATTGAAAGATGGGAAGTTAGCCGCAGATGACACTTCGCCGTGATTCGCTAATTGTTGCGTATGAGTGCAGAATGCCTATACAAATGGCGAAGTAGTGAGCTCGGGCGTAGGTAGCGCGCGGGAGGCATGAGGTTGGCGCGCTGGTGAGCCCCGGCGTTTCGTCTCTCTGGCTTTTGCGCAGAACGCTGCGCATAACTTCCCATCTTTTAATTTGTGTGGCGCTCAGTATACATCAGTTTGTCCCATTTTAAATATGTAATTTAATAGGTGTTAGAAAAAGATGCACATTCACCCGAACTTCCGTAATTTCGAAAAGTGTCACAAACTAGCATTGAGCTATCTCGGGTGTCCAAATTGAAAAAGGTAAAAAGTAGGGAGGTAAAATGATCAGAGACTTAAACCTTCTGCTGGACCTAGGAGGGTTCAAATTTCCGATCGTATCGCAAAAGTCAAAGTACACCTAATGTTAACCATTATGACATTTTAACTTGTGATTTTGATGTTTAAAGACAGACAATGCGTTTTTTGTTTCACTCACTCTCGCGTATGCTTTAAATAACCAGATATAAATTAGATAGCTGTAACGTAGTTTTTATTTGAGTAAAATTTAGCAACGTTTCTATTACTTTAGTCCATTTTCTGAGATTCAACCTGTGCAAGAGTTCTGTTTAAGAATTCTAATTAGGCGTCTAAGCCCTCTCGCGACAAGTCTTGGTCGACTTGAAGCTTGAAATGTTTGGCAATACTGATTTAGTGTGTTGTTTGTATTTCAGGACGTGTTCATAGAACATAACGCTGATGAGCACGAGTTAGCCGCCAATATCAGCGACAATCTCTCCAACAACTACGAAGGTACTACATTATTATATTTGACCTCACAGACGTTGTTTTGAAAAAAATATCGATGAACATACACAAAAAATACATACAGACGAACATAGAACCTCCTTCTTTTTGGTAGTCGGTTAAAATATGAGATGGGCCACCCTTATCACTCAGGGCTATATAAAATAGTCCTAACTCCTACCGAATAACTACATGTACTGTATCAGCCTTTATAATAGTCTACTGCAGGACGTAGGCCTACCCACGAAGGGTGATTGGGTCGTATCCACCAAGCTGGCCAAGTGCGGGTTGGTGGATCCACACACGCCATCACTACATAGTATAAAACAAAATCGCTTCCCTATCTGTCTATTCCTATGTATGCTTATATCTTTAAAACTACGCAACGGATTTTGATGCGTTTTTTTTAAATAGATATAACATAATACAAGACACCAACAAATAAGAAAACATAACGAAATAAACAAAGACAGAAAAGGCACAAAAGGCGGTCATATCGCTAAAAGCGATTTCTTCCAGACAACCGCTCTTGGATGCTAGATAGAGTAATTCAAGAGGAAAGTTTGTATGTGTAATTCACCTGTGCGAAGCCAGGGCGGGTCGCTAGTATATAAATAAAAAAAATACATAGAAATAGGTCTAGTCGTTTTAGAGGAGTCTGATTACAAATACTGTGACATGAGATCGTCATATATTATATTCTTTAGTTGTACATTTTCACATTACACGCGAAGAAAAAGTAAACGATGCAATGTTTATCTATCCAACAAGTTGGCTTGTGGTAATAGTTATAAAATATTAGGATTGTGGGCTCAATAAAACAATTAATATTCTTCCTTTAATAATTCGATTCCCTACATTTAGTTTATTATCCTTCTTCTATACAATAAGGAAGTTTCCCGTTTTCAAGTTTTATTTTTATTAAATTACACCAAGTCTGTAATAAATTATGGTGTTTTTTTTTTAAATTATTATAGTGGCTTAGAAAAATACCCGGCATAGAATGAAACACTTTAAAACACCTTTTTTCCTTACTACCGCCTAACCCACGGCGCGGCTCCTGGGTCGGGTGACGTCACACGCATAAATCCGTCGCGGGTCTTTTTGATTTCGTGCGGTCATGTTTAATTAGACATCCATAACTCCGTCATTTATTAAGTAAATAAGATATTCGAGTAATTTTTTAATGTATCTAAAATATTCCTGACGTCTTTAAATGTATATAATTATTTTTAGTTTTTATATGATAAAGAAAACTGCCTTATTAGAAGTGAGACGTCTAGAACACAGGATAAAATCAGAGAGATAAACAAGGTGATATGGTGGTATAGTTCCAAAATGAATCCAAAATATTTTCACGTTTAATTAGGTAAAGATTGATTTTTGCAAGGACGCGCGGAAGTACAAATTCAACAGTATAGGTCGAATTATACAAGTCGACGGATGTGAATTTAGCTACAAGCTGCGCAATATCCAATCCTGACTGAAGCTCACATATAGCTGCGCTTTAATTGGGTTTCGCTGACTTGTACGATTCGGCCTATAGCAATAATGCCGTCTTTCCAGAGGGCGGCGTGGAGTGGGAGTGCGGCGGCGGCGTGCGAGTATCCCGAGCTGCGCCCTGCCGCCCCTACCAGCTGTGCCGCCTGCTGCCGCCACACGAAGGTATTATAATATTTATATTCCTGTACACAGGCACCGGGTCAGAGTTCTTTGTTATTATAGGTCGAATTAAACTTAATAATACCCTACTACGCAACGACTCACTTCGCGTTCAGTAGCATTTTAGATAAGTGACATAATAATTATTAGATAGCTCGCTTTGAGTATCTATAAACAAAAAAAACAAACTAGTTTTGGTTTCTGTTCTGTAACTAAAAATAAAAATGAACGGAAAGTTTAACTAAATACATTACAACTAAATATATAGGCGTCAACCCGCGCGCGCGTCAGTAAGAAATTTAAATCACAGCTATCATCGGAAAGCGATGGATATGGGCCACGAGTGACTACCCCAATGTATCCGAGCGAGCGAGGCGGTTTCAGAAGCGCCTCAAAGATTTCAATTCGTCCAAAATACCGGGCGTATTGCCCATGTGTAAAAGTAACTAATTAACATAACGTTTCACATAAAACCATCGGCCCTGTATTCCGATACTGGTCGCCCAATATATCCTTTATCAATTTATATTGTGCTGACGAAATTGAATCTGAATTTCATGATAGATATCTATTAATATAGCAAAAAAGGCTATTCTTAACAAAAGATTTTGAATTTTTTTTTTGTTTCCAGGCAAAGAAAAACTGGACCTCCTATCCCAATCCCAGTTCCCGACGGACAACGCTCTGGACGAGCTTTCCTGTCTCGACAACAACTCGTCATACGAGGAGGCCTCCTCCGGGCCGGGCGCCGAGACCTACGTCATCACTGACGCTAGGGCCCGCAGCTATCTCGTCACCGACGCGCTCTCGGACCTCGTGGCTACCATCATAGAGCCTGCCAGGACGAAAGAGGTCTGTGTTCTAATATAATACGGATGTTTACTGAGTATGAAAATCATTATCGTAATAGTCCGTCAGTTAGATTATTGAAAAATATTGGACTCGTATTTTTTCTTTTGTCAATCAAACAATTAGTGACTAAGATAACCTTGTCAAAGTTTGAGAGTGGGGGCTCGTGACGGCACTAGCCGGTACATTTGACAGCGGTTTGTGACGTCACGCGGAACTTTAACGGGTTATTTCTTCAAAAGATAAAATAACACAGACATTTGACAGTATATTTGACGGACAAAATATATTTTTTTTAGTAAACAAGCCTATTATCTAGAGTACGTACTGAAAAAAATTCTTGGTTGGTTTTACGTTACAAATAAAGTTGTGACAATATCATTCTGCAAGAATACCAAAATCTTGGTTATAGATTTCAACACGACGAAATTTTTTTTTTAAAATATGTATAAGCGTTACTTTAGAGTTTTCACCGTATGTTAGAGGACTGATGAATATTACTTGATTGTTGTAACGTTTTCTCGTCAGAAAGTAATGTCTGCTTTTTTGACTAACTTCGAAAAATGGTGTGTATTTCCAGAGCGAAGTGACGAAATCCCCCGAGCAGCCCCCCGAGGAGGAAAACGCGAGCTATCTGATAATAGACAGCGCGCGCGGGCTCACGTGCACCGTGATCGACCGCGCGCTGCGGCCCGCCGCGCCCGCCTTCTCGCCCTTCGTCGAGGGGAAGTACTCGCGGCCCTGCGATACCAGCCTCGCCGAGGTCAGTACTGCTGCCGGTGCATAGGTACATGCTACGTGTCACAGAAAGGTTGAAAAATACTTGAACCAAGCATGCCCAGACAATACATAGGCGAGTTATACCAAGTGAACATTTTGAGAAATATACCCCTAAGAATGCCACACGCGCCGCGCGAAGTTCGGGCGACGCCGCTGGCCGACGGAAGCCGAAAGGTGACGCGCTTTGTCGGCACGCGGCGGCGGCGCTGCCGTATTTATTTGTTATGGTTGTCCAAAATAATACAAATAAATTTTTCTAAACATTTGCAGTTTAAAATTCATGAAGGTGATGCGTGGCTGAATACACATAAATGCCTTTCAGTATTGTTCAACCTTTCGGTGACACATTATATAAGTTGACAATTTTAAAATTTTCTGTGATATTAGTTTTTTTACGATAGACCTAGAGTGAAGATCACAAATGAATTTCTGTTTTACCATTCACAGAACATAGAGTCAGTGTCGGCCAGCGAAGAGATGGCTAAGTGGCGGTCGATAGAGGTGATGGGGCGCGCGTGGCGCGAAGGCGCGCGCGGGGAGGGAGGTGCGGCGCGGGGTCGGGCTCGCGTCTCCGCGGGCGCGCTGCAAGCCGACGTGCTGCTCGACGAGACTTACACAGACAAAGGTATCTTATACGAGTACTTACACCGACACCTTTGACGTACACCGACAAACGCCAACAAAGATATATTACGCCGAGACTTTGACTTACACTCACAAAAGTAACTTACACTTACACCAACACTTTTGACTTACATTTACAAAGTAACTATATTTTTATTTTATACTGTATATAACGGGACTGAACTCACGTGTAGGGATAGTCGTAACGAAGTTGTGGTCGCATTCGGCGACCTTTCTCAAGTTGGCGAGTGCTAGCACGCGGAGCCGTCTCGCGATGCACTGCTATCCCTACACGTGAGTTCAGTCCCGTTATATATAGTATAAAGTGTGTGAAAACCACGTCAATTTCCATAGTAAAGTAACTATATTGTATGTACAGGGCATAACACTTACACCGTTACAGGGCATAAGACTTGCACTGACAAAGATATTATAGGACACTTACTTACGAGGGTCATTCAATAAATACTTAGCCTACAAAAAGTAAACGAAAATTTTGGAAAAGTGGCAATTTATTTTTCAACATAGTCTCCTTTTAGTTCGATACACTTAGCCCAGCGATGCTCCAACTTTTTTAACCCGTCCGAAAAATAGTTTTTGTCAAACTCTGCAAAATAGGCCTCCGTGGCGGCGATGACCTCCTCATTTGATCCATATCTATTCCCGGCGAGAGATTTTTTCAGATTAGGAAACAGAAAGAAGTCACAAGGGGCCAAATCTGGAGAATACGGTGGATGGGGCAGCAATTCGTAGCGTAATTCGACCAATTTGGCCATGGCAACGGCAGACGTGTGAACCGGTGCGTTGTCGTGGTCAAACAGCACTTTTTTCTTCGCCAGATGGGGTCGTTTTTTCTTTAATTCGGCGTCGAATCGGCCCAATAAATCGGCATAGTAAAGCCCTGTAATTGTTTTACCCTTCTCGAGGTAATCGATGTAGATCACACCTTGTGAATCCCAGAAAACGGTGGCCATAACTTTTCCGGCCGATTTTACAGTTTTCGCCTTCTTTGGAGCACGTTCCCCGGTCTGGATCCATTGTTTTGATTGCTCCTTGGTCTCTGGTGTGTACCAGTGGATCCAGGTTTCATCGACGGTCACAAAACGACGCAAAAACTCCGCTGGATTCCGCTTAAACAGCGCCAAACACGTCTCCGATGTGGTCTCACGGTTGCACTTGTTATCCGGTGTGAGTAAACGCGGCACCCATCGCGCCGACAGCTTTCTCATGCCGAGTTCCTCGTGAAGAATATGATACACTGTTCCTTCTGAAATGCCTACAGTCTCAGCTAGCTCCCGAACCTTCAATCGGCGATCTGCCAATACGAGATCATGGATTTTTTTAATGTTTTCCTCCGTAGCAGCTGTTTTCGGTGCACCTGGACGTGGTTCATCAAAAACCGACGTACGGCCACGTGCAAACTCGTTGAACCAATTCTTGACGGTGGCCATCGATGGAGAAGAGTCACCGTACACAGCATCCAAGCGCTCTTTGATTTCGATGCGCGTTTTCCCTTCCAAAAATAGGAATCTAATCACCGAACGATATTGCTCTTTTTCCATTTTTGTAAAACCGATCGATACGTTCGCTTCCATAAGTTGTCAAATTAAAACAAATGAAGGGATTGGAATGAAAATTTGAAAAAAGAATTAAAAAAGAATGTGCTACACTGTGGTAAAACTCTTTTGAGACTACAGCGCCCTCTGGCGATGAGGCTAGGTACTTATTGAATGCACCTCGTATGCACAAAAAGGTACCTAAGTAACTATACAAACCATAAAACTTGCACTGTTAAGGGTAATTAGCTATGCAAGGCATAAAACTTACACCGATAAAGGCAACTAAATATTAAGGCTATAAAACTTACACCAATAAAGGCAAATGTAAATATTCAGGCCATAAAACTTACACCAATAAAGGCAACTGTAAATATACAGGGCATAAAACTTACACCGATAAAGGCAACTGTAAATATACAGGGCATAAAACTTACACCGATAAAGGCAACTGTAAATATACAGGGCATAAAACTTACACCAATAAAGGCAACTGTAAATATACAGGGCATAAAACTTACACCGATAAAGGCAACTGTAACTAATCAGGCCATAAAACTTACACCGATAAAAGCAACTGTAACTAATCAGGCCATAAAACTTACACCGATAAAGGCAACTGTAACTAATCAGGCCATAAAACTTACACCGATAAAGGCAATTGTAAATAATCAGGTCATAAAACTTACACCGATAAAGGCAACTGTAAATATACAGGGCATAAAACTTACACCGGTAAAGGCAACTGTAAATATACAGGGCATAAAACTTACACCAATAAAGGCAACTGTAAATATACAGGGCATAAAACTTACACCGATAAAGGTAACTGTAACTATACAGGTTATAAGATATACACTGATGATACTGTGGTCTCCATTCATTAACCTTACAGCTCCATCGTGTATCAGTTCTTCGTCCTATGTACTCTGTCCACTGCCACTTCATTTTGTTAATCTGCTAGACCAGTGGTTCCCAAAGTTGTCTGACCCATCTAATACAAGTTCACAATCTCAAGACCCACTTCTAGGAAATTCAATCGTTGCCAATAAAGGAATAAATAACTTTTAAAATGTACATGTTTCGCCTACAGAGCTAGCTCTGTGGTTTCGCCATTACAGTTTTGACATCAACTATAACTCGGAGTTACTTTTATTCGCAGTGAATTTGATAGATCCAAATTATTTAGTCGGTTAGTGTGTCGTTCGTGACAGGGCCCACTCAATATCTGCTCGCGACCCACTGGTGGGTCGTGGACATAGCTTGGGAAACCCTGTGCTAGACGTGTGTGAGATATGTTTTGTGGGTTCGATCCCCACCCAGGATAAGCATTTATGTGATGAACATAGGTGTTTGCTCTGTGTATGGGTGTTATTTAAATACTATCTAGGTATATAAGTATGTATTTAAAAATATGTATATGTAGTATACCAGTCTGGCAGCCATATCACAAGCTTTGCTTAGTTTGGGGTCAGAGACCGTGGTTAAGATGTCCCCTAATATTTATATTTTACTAGCTGACCCGGTGAACTTCGTCTTACCATCTGTCAACTGTCATGACAACTTTTACATGCAGGAACATTTTGTATGGGAAAATGAAATTAATGTTTTTATAATTTTTCTCGCAACTTTTATAAATTTACTCAACGTTTAAACCTTCCCTGGACTTCCACGAATATTTCAAGACTAAAATTAGGCAAATCGGTGTTCAGCCGTTCTCGAGTTTAAGCGAGACTAACAAGTACCACTATTAATTTTTATGTATATACTAGCTGACCCGGTGAATTTCATCTCATCATTTGTCAACTGGAACATTTTGTATGGGAAAATTAAATTCATGTTTATATTATTTTACTCAGTACACTTTTTATATTTTCTCACCGTTTAAACCTTCCCTTAGCTTCCACAGATATTTCAAGACCAAAATTAGCCCAATCGGCCGTTCTCGAGTTTTAGCGAGACTAACAACCACGATTCATTTTTATATATAAGAAGATTTTATATATATATATATATATTTTATATGAATGTTTTGTTCCAGCCCTGTGCCGCCAGGTGGTGCTTATAGCGGTAGAACCGACTCAGTTATGACATGTGTAGCGATTCACCTTTGTACCTTATATTTATTGTACTTGTAACATATACTATATCTATATCATTACTCGTAAATAAACATTCATATGTGATATCTACTTACGGTGCTTTTATTTGTACTGTTAATCCCTTAAGTTTATGGTTGATGCACTTTAGTATGAGCCAAATCAATGGCAAATCTAAACTATAAGCTGCGCACATCCCCTCTTTCCTTGCGCAGTAGACCCATGAATATATCGCTACTGCGCTGCCATTCGCCTCGTGTTCACAGACACCATTTGTTTATAAATGATAGTTTCAATGTATCTACTTGGACTAGCCTGTTTAATAGTTCACTGCAAGACGTAGGCCTACCCATGGAGTTTGGGCCATATCCACCACGCCGGCCCGTTGTATGTAATTTGTTGATATTTAGTATTCATTGCCGCAAATAGTTTTCGTATACTTATGATGAGTAATGTATGTGTAAATGGCAAAAATACTAGAAAATGTACAGTTACAACCCTTTTGCTTGTCTGTTCGATTATATTTAGTAATATACCTAAAAATATTTTTGTTCTAATTCATCTATTTTCGAGTAAGATAAATTGGAAATAATTATCATTAATCCGGTTCTAACAGTACATATTTATAAATTTTTTAGCCTACGCCAAAATTGGAAGGAAAAATGAGAGATAAACCGAAAAGAAACACAATTTGTATAAAAATATCACTTCATTTATCATATAAATAAGTAACAAAATAACTTAAAAATAAACAGTATGGGTACTCGTGAAGCCATCACCGAAAGCGAGCGAACTTACGTTAAAATGGTATAGGTAGTTTTAAATTTTGTTGAAAACATTTTTTTAATCATTTTCGAATATCAGAATCGATGCTGCTTGGGGTATGATTTATCATAATATTTTATCATCATAATTATTTGAAATCATGATCCAGAAAACTCCAATACTGTAATAACAATAAAAGCCCTAGACTTGGCGTTTAAATGTTCTAAAATAAAAGAAATAGGTTCGCTTGGTTGTCCTGTGCGCTCTCTTATAAATCGAATCAAACTCAATGCCATCTGTAAACTCGAGGCGAGTCGTTAGTCAGCGGGTGTGAGCTTATTGCTAACTTCACAAGCCATTAAGTATGATTCGACCTATACCAAGTGTGTGGACAACCTCATTCATCTACTAGCTAATATGGAAACCAGCACTGAGGCGGCTGTTAGCACTACACTAGTCACGCTGGAAGGCGGGCCGGCGCTGTATCGAGTTATCTGAAACAAATGCAATGAATTAACACTTTCACTGCGGAAAACATGCACGTCTGTGTTTTCGATTCTCACACCAAAGGGCGGCAAGCGCGAGGCGTGGGAAACGATTTTTTTTTAAAAACACTAAATTATGGTAAATTACATAGTTTTATGCTACTCTATCAAATACAGCATGCTGGCAATTTTTTTTTCATGAAATTTTTTTTTATTTTCACAAAGTTAGACCATTTTGATTTTTTTATTTTTTGTCCAAAAATAGCTAACATTGTATAGAATATCCTTGCTAAGTTTTTTTAATGGGCGTGAAACTGGATTAGGACATAGGCTGGAAATACTACCGAAATGTGGTACTACCGTCATCCATCAGTCAGGGTGGTGTTGACGTAAATTGCATTTACCAAGTTATAAAATTATAGATTAAAATAATTAAACCAATTAATTTATTTCTTCATTTTATGAGCTTTTTATTGTATTAAAGAATAAAAAATATGTAAAGAAAATTTTTTTTTTCATCAAAATGTGCCTTTTTGTTTTTTTTCTTAATTTTCTCTAAGTTAGATCACTTCGATTTTTTTTCTTTTAAGTTTTATTATGGTCGTGAATAAATTAAGTGGTTTAATTATTTTAATCTATAATTTTATAACTTTAAGTTATAAAATTATTTTATAACTTTAAGTTATAAAATTATAGATTAAAATAATTAAAGGGTAGGATAGGGCAACAAAGCGAACTTTTTTTCTGCGACTGCGAAAAAGCTACGAATTCCACCACATATTACTGAATCGGAACTCAACTATTTAGTTATGTACAATAGGCCCAATTATAAAGGCGTCCTTGTAAATTTAATAGCAACGTAAAAGTGCTCTCTCTATCGAATGCCTAAAGTAAAAAACCGGACAAGTGTGAGTCAGGCTCGCACATCCAGGGTTCCGTACAAACACATTGTAAAATAATTAAAAACCTGTTTTAGCATGTGCTAATGAAGTTCTTTTATATGACATCTTACATGATACGATTTACTCACTTTGAATTTTGAACCCATATTTTGTGAATTTTGAGGCCCTATTTTTTGTGATGTAAATAAAAATGTACAATTTTCAGATTTATTCCTATATGTGTACTCTAAGACAATGCTTTTAGCCAAATTTCATAGTTCTATGTCAACGGGAAGTACCCTGTAGGTTTTGATTTTTGTGAGTGTCGAAATATGCGGTTTTTTACGACATAAACGACTCTAACTTTTTTAAACGAGAACTGAGAAGTTTGTCTTTTCCACAACAGCAAGAGTTCATCGATATACGTATACAGTTTAAATTTCAACTCGATATCTTTACGCGTTCCCGAGATAAAGAGTCTTGACATACACACAGACGGACAACAAAGTGATCCTATAAGGGTTCCGTTTTTTCTCTTGAGGTACGGAACCCTAAAAAGAAACATTCTAAATTGCTAATACAACTACGATGGCGCCTTCATAATTGGGCCTAATGTATATGTATATCTTCAAACAGTAATTTGTGAATGTTATCAAACTAGATTATTCTATTTCTACTGTTATCAGGAGCCATGTAAATTTCCGCCCTAGCTGGGCTCATCCAAATCGATTGTTTACATGTGATTATTGTAATAAAAGCTGATTAGCTATCGACGATAACCACGTGAGTGCCAGGTTTTTCGGAATTTCCTAATAATGCTAGTATTGTGGAAATTCAAGTGTTGAAAATGTGTTTGTCATGTCAAGGAAAAGTTTAAATTGATTAAACATATCCTGCTATTCTTATAGGCTGGGTGGGTAGCTCTGGTGTCAAAATTTTTGACGCGATTGAACGGATTTGTGCCGTATTTTGATCGACCGAAACTTCTAAGTTTATATCATTTGTTCGCTTATAGCCAACTTAGCAAATCGTCCACTATTTTTCACGACTTTGTAATCGGTAGGTAAACTTCGCAATCAGTCAACTTAAATTATACTTAAGTAGTTAAATAAAATGGTGCTTGGAGTCCCTTCGAGCGGAAGAAGTGAAACTTGGACTCAACAGTGCTTTCATACCCCCTCCATGGTAGCGTTAAACGTTTAACGCAACCTTGTTGGAAGTCTCATTTGCAATTTGTTTGAATTGTTCTATCATCGGTCCATATCCTTGTCTTGGCCCTGTTGAAATCTGACCGTTAAAAGTTTGTCAAAGTCATGTTTAAAAGTTAGAACGAACAAACATACATGACTACATAGACAGGAATACATAGACGCTGGGAGGGGGCGAAGTGGAAAAAATGCAGGACGGCAGGATGGCGAGTTCTGAGGACAGCGAGGCCCTTTAGGTGAAGTCAGAGGCTCCGCTCCAAGATACCCATCATCTTTAAAGAAGGATAGACCATCATCAGTAGGGAAACGCCAGATGCAAGCAACGTTCTGTCCGTCTTATCGGTGATCCTTTGGTTGGATTTATGGTAGATTTGTGTTCGTGAACATGATGAGAGCAATCCATTTCCGCAGAAACTACACAAAGATAGGTCTGGCAGACAAAGGTCGGACCGATTGGCCAAAAACTGACTTACCTATTGTTTTTATAATAGTTTCGTTGATGCTTTCGACTGAGGGCGTCGATGGTTGATCATAGTTGACGTAATGAGGGTACTCACAGTCTGGTTGATCCAGTTGGTGTACGCGGAGACCTTAGCGTTGACGCCCGGGAACTCAGGCTCGGCGCAGCCGTAGCCCCAGGACGTGACGCCCACCACGATGTCCCGAAACACCAGGGGGCCCCCGCTGTCGCCCTGACACGCGTCCGCTCCTGGAATCACGACGAGGCATATAAAAATGAAAAAAGTAGTAGAAACGCAGTATAGAACCGTGGAATTTGAATCACAGCAAGACCTCATCCAAAACACGCCACGGTCAGGCCAAGAATGTGTGAACGCTGATGGCATTTTCCAACAGCCCTTAGTCCAGGTTTTGCGTAGTTTCGCGTTCGCGTGTGGCTCCATACATTTCGGTTAGTTCATCCTCGTTTCCGCCAGGGGCGCTGTACAGAAATCTATGGAGTCATACGGAAACATCAGTAGTTTCCATATACCAACGTGTAAATCTGGACTAACTAAAATCTGAGGGCAGTTTGTTACCGTAATCCGTTTAACCATGTCAGAGGCTTAAAAACTGATATCAGGTCTTGCCACCCGGCCTGTATGAACTTACCTCCGATGTCGAGCAGTCCCGAGCATATCATGTTGTTAGTGACGATGTACTGCTCCGTGCCAAGAGAGGAGAGCCACGAGTACCGCTGGTAGCAGATGGCGAACGAGATGGTACGGATGGTCACCTCTTGCAGCACCGACGCCGCTTGGTTTATGTTCACCTGTACACATGAAAAATGTTCGTTTAAAAAATTGAACAACACAACTACACAGGCTTATTCAGAAAGAGTTAGACAAAAACATTTCCAAGAAAATGTTTGCCAAGACGAGACCATAAGATTGTATTATTATTTGGTAGGTATATATTAATTTTTAGTTTTGATTTGTGTTGATTCTAATTAATTTATCTCTTTGTCCATTTATTCATGCCTACTTCCCAATGTCTTTTAGCTATAGGTTGACTGGCAGATAATGCTATTTAGCGTTAAGTCCTCCTTTTGTACAAATGGCGTGCAATAAAGTGTTAAATAATAATAATAAGAAGACTCGTAATAACTTCATTGAAACTAGCGTGACTATTTATCATAATTATAATAAAAATACGGCTGTGACTTTAGCCTCAGGGAATAGACGCCGATATAGTTAGTACGTGACTTTGTACTAACTATATCGGCGTCTATTCCCTGAGGATGGAGTTCATGGAGCACTGAATACAAGTCGACCGTATAGTAGACCGTGAGTTTAGCCGTATTTTAATTATAATTATACTCATAATCTCAAAAACTTATTCTACAAGTTCTAACTTTACAAGTTCTAACTTTAAAAACTTCACTTTCGTCAAAATAGGTACCTATGTGGCTCACGGGGCTCACGTTAGCCCGTCCCCAGCCCACTTAGCCGTGGTGGTAAAGAGGTAGTGACACCCGCCTTACAATCGTGAGGTCGTGGGTTCAAATCCCGGTCCCGTACCAATGAGTTCGTCGAAATTGAAGCAAGGAAATTTAACACCACTGGCTTTTCGGTGAAGGAAAACATCGTGAGGCAACCTGCATACGTCCATAGAAGAAATTCGATGGCGTATGTGAATCCACCAACACGCACTGGGCCAGCGTAGTGGATATGGTCCAATCACCCTTTGTGGGTAGGCCTACGTCCTGCAGTGGCCTAAGAAAAGGCTGATACAGTACAGTACAGTCCACATATGTGACTAGGACAGCACCTCCATACCCTAAGCCAGGATGTTAGGTAGAAGTTCAGAAGAGATCACTATGATGGCCAGATCACAGAGTTGTCAGGCACGTGGCCATTATCCTGATCCAGGGGGTGGAGGCCTTGGGTGACGTCTCCAGCCTTCTTATTCGCTGTTGGGGCGATAAGTAGGTACTCCACTGACGTCCCGCACAGAGTCATAGAGTTTGTTATACCTTACCCCCTACGACGTCTACTCGAGCCAGCTCAACTTCTTAAAATAACAGAGCCTGGCTCTAGGCCGCTGGCACAAGTGCTCCAGCAGCTTTGTTAGTTTTTAACCTAGTCTACAATATTAACTCACGTTAGTCCGTCCCCAGCTGACATGTCATCACAGAATTGTCTAGATCCTTCAGAATGGAGTCATGATGTTGGGCAGCGCCACGAGTGATGAGATGCCAATGATGGCACCGTCTTTAACCTTTTGCAGAATGTTACTCACGTTAGTCCGTCCCCAGCCCACGTGAGACACCACAGAGTTGTCCGGGACTTCCACCCCCTGGGCCAGGATGCTGGCCAGCGCCACACGGGAAGAGAGTGTGACTCGGGAGGACAGCACCATGATGGCGACGTCATTGTCTCGTGCGGGGATGTTGTACCGCTCGTGGATTACGTACGTCGACAGCGAGTGGGTGGAACCTCCTGCAGACACCAACACGGTGAGTTTTTTATGATACAAACATTGGCCTGCAGACACCAACACGGTGAGTTTTTTATGATACAAACATTGGCCTGCAGACACCAACACGGTGAGTTTTTTATGATACAAACATTGGCCTGCAGACACCAACACGGTGAGTTTTTTATGATACAAACATTGGCCTGCAGACACCAACACGATCAGTCTTTTATGATACAAACATTGGCATGCAGACACCAACACGATCAGTCTTTTATGATACAAACATTGGCCTGCAGATACCAACGCGATCAGTCTTTTATGATACAAACATTGGCCTGCAGACACCAACACGATCAGTCTTTTATGATACAAACATTGGCCTGCAGATACTAAAACGATCAGTCTTTTATGATACAAACATTGGCCTGCAGACACCAACACGATCAGTATTTTATGATACAAACATTGGCCTGCAGACACCAACACGATCAGTCTTTTATGATACAAACATTGGCCTGCAGACACCAACACGATCAGTATTTTATGATACAAACATTGGCCTGCAGACACTAACACGATCAGTATTTTATGATACAAACATTGGCCTGCAGACACCAACGCGATCAGTCTTTTATGATACAAACATTGGCCTGCAGACACCAACACGATCAGTCTTTTATGATACAAACATTGGCCTGCAGACACCAACACGATCAGTCTTTTATGATACAAACATTGGCCTGCAGACACCAACACGATCAGTCTTTTATGATACAAACATTGGTGTGCTCCTAGCAAGCTTCTAAGCAAGTAGCTGTATTATTTTTTATCCCCATTATGGGTCCAACAAAATATTGACACCTAGTATGCTAATAATCCTACTTCCTACTGTCAAATATATTTATGAGGGAGCGTAATGATACGACCGAGTGCCATGCATAGAACTGATTTATTTCACCTACCCTCGATTACAATATCATATTAATGAGCACAATCAGAACTACCCACATCCTCCTCCTTAAAAAGAAACAGTAGGTATACAATCCAAAATTATCTTAATACAAAATTTACACATATCATTAGGAAAGTAGGTATCATATTAATTGCAATGTTATTCCGTAGGTACATACTTCAACAACCATAATTATTTAATCTACCCCATCATTCCCCTTAATTACAAAAAAAAAAACTACAACACAGGTCAATAAAAATGCATAACATACAACACACACGAAAATATCAACATTTAAAAATTTAAAATAGAAATACATAAATATGAAGTCATTAGGTATGTCACAATAGTAAAATAATTTTCAGTGATAATTTTATGCACCTAGGTATATCGAATGCAATTTAAATAAAAATTATGTCAGCATCATCAACAATAATATAGCTAGTTAACTTTCGAGAGCGTTTATTAATGTTTTTAAAAATTACAATTTTAATTAATTCTAAACTTATTTTAATTGTACCGATGTTAGGCACGTCTTAACCCTAGTGAAGCTGATACTAAACTTGTTTAAACCTACACCTTAAGTTCTAATGAAATCTCGGGCTTATCTATGCTGACACTGCGTCTGGGCTGCGGAATGCAGTGGCGTGATATCGCGTGGGTGGTCGCAGTATAAACATAGAGGCTAGTTCGGGGAACGTAACGCCTTCCCCCTTAGACCGAAGTTATCGGAAAAATGCAGTTTTTCCGAGAACTTTGCTCTTTACAATTTCCCGACATTTTCTTATGCTACTAAAAGGGGAATTGGTACCCCATTAACATTTTCTTCAATGTTCTGCTCCATATTGTCTCTTCGCATGAAACATTTATATTTCCACCAAATGGCGTACACTAAAATGACCATAATCACCATATATAACACTATGGTGGCAACACTAACACTTTTCACACTAATTTCGCTGTTTCCGCGGCTGGGGCTTTTCTTCACTAATTCGTTGAGGCGTTGAATGGCGTCCAGGTCCACACTCTTAAGGCTTACCGGATCGGCATTCGCTTCGACGATTTTCTTGTTGTCGGGTAAATTGGGCAGGTTAACTATAGGTACCTGCTTATAATGCGGCATATCTAATGAATGAAAACGGTGTCCGTAGATCAATAAGTTATCGATGAAGACGTCGCACGGCTTCTGTATAGTTAATATGTATGTTCCTCGGATTCGTTCCTGTGTTACGTCATCTCCACATCTCTGGGCTATGGTTTTCTCAATTTTCACAAATATTATCCACATGTTTCGGCTAATTTTCTGGATTTTCACGTTTTCCAGCTCGACTCGGTGGGGGTAGCATTTCGTAGCATTCTGTTGAAACTGCATTAGCTGCTCCTCACAGGTTTCCGCTGAATGCATGGCTAAGGCTTTCTCTGGGCATAAAAATTCTCTAGCTGTTATCTCTCTGCATTCCTGGACTATTGGGTGGTACTTATTACCTTCTACTATTAGGTAAGGGAATTCAGGGATAATGGCGTAAACTTCTTCGCTAGGATCATGGAACATAGGGAGTGGGTACAATTTGAAATAACTATATGTAGTGTTATCAACCAAAGGTACATTAATTATAAATATAACATCAGTATCTCTAGCATATGTCTTTACCGTAAATGTCTCTTCTAAGTTTACTAAATTTTGCTCATTTACTGGATACATTAATTGTTCAACCTTACTTATTTCCGTTAATAACATTAATAATTCGTCGGAGTTTAGAACAACTTTATGGAGAACTGAAACCTTACTGAATGCTATCGCCGTCTCTATGTCACTGAGTTTCATAGAGATGGTTCTGAAATTAATAGTAAATAGGTTAAATACATTTATTATATGAGACTGGAGTAATTCCGTGCTTTGTCTTTTTACGTTATTCTTATAAAATTGTTCTAAGTTCATAATCTTATCGCTTAGCATCTTAGTGTTTTCATCAATAACCTTAGTGGAATTAACTATATGATCTAACATTTCAGAAATGATTGTTATTTTATTAGATGTCGCGGATTCGCGGCTATCTAGATCTGCTATAAGTGTATTAAAATGAACGGCGTCGTCATGGTCTAAATTGCCAGTTATAACTTTAATCAGTGAGCCTAACGGGTCAATAAGTCCACGTTTGACTCTTTTCTGAGGGATTAATTGCTGTAACTTTTCAATGGCTTCATCCCTTACGTATTGTACTTGAATTTTATTTTCATTTATACCACTTACTTGGGAAATATTTTGAAAAGTTTCTAAATTTGTACAAAAATCGGAAAAGTGTTTTGAGTTAAGCTCTAAGTCGGAGGCTAGTCCTTCTAACTTAATTGTTTTAACAATAGACCGTTCGTTTCGCTCTAAAAATGCTTTTCCTAACTTCACGGGTAGAAGACCCGGATTATTTTTAATCCTTTGCAGTTGAAGGTCCTGGTCTTGGTGACTGTATCGATCCAGAAGGGCCTGGGTCGATGTCCATAACATCAGGAGTAGGCAGCACCACCTGTGGAGGACGTTTAACATTTTTAAGGGGAACCTTGGTCTTCCTGTTTCTGACTTCCACGGGGACTATGTTCCTAACTACTTCTCCTGTAACAATTGCTTTTTGGTATTTCGGTTTATCTTTTGCCTGTCTTTTATTTACAGCTTTTGCGAAAATTACTTTTCCTGTTTCCAAATTCGGTCCTATTTCTCCACCTCTTTTCCTAATTACATTTTCTTTTTCTTTGCTCATTTTTAGGGACATATGTTTGTATAACTCGTTAATCCTTTTTCTGTGGTCTTTTATTAATTGTTGCTTATAGGCTTTATCGAAGTCTGTATCGAAGGCAGAGTTTACTGAGGTGTGCCCAAATACAATTTCAAACGGAGTTAAATCGGTAGCGCTATGTATAGCGTTATTGTAGGCTAGTATAGCATAAGTCATTACGGAGGCGGCATCTGTATATTTTCTCTCATATTTAGCTATGCGGTAGATTTCTATAAGGGTGGAATGGAAGCGCTCTACCATTCCCATAGAGTTCGAGTTATTGGGTGTTCCGATATGTAGTTTAATTTTATGTAAATCTGTTAATTCCTTCATTAATTCGTTATTAAATTCAGTTCCGGGGTCACAACTAATTTTTCTGGGGATTCCGTAAAAACTGAAGTATTTTAATAATGCTCTAACTATTTCCGGGGTAGATCGGGACGGTACTTCTAAAGCTTGTCCTAATTTGCTGAAGGCATCAATAATTGTGAGATAATGTTTCGACTCTATTGAGAAAATATCAATGAATATTTCCTGAAATGGGGATTCTTGAGTTTCCGTAAGTTGTAGTACCGGTTTAATGGGTTTACGGTCATATTTGGTAGTTTTACATTTTTCACAAGAATTTATAACAGCTGCTACTGTTTCCTGCATGTTCGGCCAGTAGTAGTTTCGTTTGATTCTTTTAACCGTTTCTGATATGCCTCTATGACATGTTTTACCGTCGTGTATTTTTTCTATTAGTTGCTTTTGCTCGGTCTCATCTGTTACGTTTACTACACGTTCGGTGCATTCATAAAAGTTAACAGTGCCTTTCTTAAATAGAGTAATTATCGTTTTTCCGAAATCGCGCCTGTGTTCAAATTTTTCAAAATAAATAAAATATTTAACTTTTGGTTTTACGTATTTCTTCAAAAATTCTTTAATTATTTCCAAGTTATTTATTGGGAGAAATACTTCCAGAATTTTCTGGTGTTTCGTGGATAAATCGGTTACTTGCATATCGTTTCCAAATTTCTGAAAAACTAATATTTGATTTGGTTTCGTGTCTACGGCTTCTTGCAAAATTGGAATACCGGGTGAATCTAAATCTTTACCTGAATGAATAGTTTGGCTATGGCTAGATTCGGTTTCGGACCTAACTTGCCAATGGGATTCTTTACGTAATAACTCTTCGTTAACGTCTTCGTCGTCGGATAAGCTTATAGGGCTAGCTGTAGCGGTTCGATTCGAGTCGGAAAGTATAATAGTGCCAGAGTCACTGTCGTTCGATCTGTTTGTCGTTTGTTCGGTTGGTCTATCTAAGTTAACTATCATAGAGCGGTCGTCGTTTTCGTCGGATTCCAGGGCATTTACCTTAAGTCTAGATAAAGCGTCGGCATTTGTATTTTTGCGGCCATTTTTGTATTTTATATCAAAATCGTATTCCTGGAGTCGTAATCTCCAGCGCGTTAATTTACTTCCTGGTTCTTTAAGTTGGTAAAGCCAAAGTAAAGGTCTATGGTCTGTTACTATGTCGAATTTGTGTCCGTAGAGGTAGGGGCGGAAATGTTTGGTCGCCCAAACTATAGCCAATAGTTCTCTTTCTATTGCGCTATACTTCCTCTCGGTTTCTGTAAGCGTTCGGCTGGCGTAAGCTACAGGTTTATCTGAGCCTATGGTACCCTGAGAGAGAACAGCGCCGATGGCTACTTCTGAGGCGTCTGTTGTGAGGATGAAAGATTTCGTCATGTCTGGGTACTGTAAAATTGGGGCATTTACTAATAATTCTTTACATTTTTGGAAAGCTTCTTTGTATTTTTCGGTAATTTCTACCTTTTTACCCTTTTTCAAGCAGGCGGTTAGGGGTTGCGTTATTTTGGAAAAGTCTTTTATAAATCTACGGTAATATCCTATAAAACCTAGGAATCGCTTTATTTCTGTCTGAGTCTCTGGGATAGGATAGTTCAGTACTACTTTTATTTTGTCGTTATTTGGTTTGAGTCCGTCTTTAGTCAAAGTATGTCCTAGATATTGTACTTCTTTTCGGAGGAATTCGGATTTGTCTAGTTGTACTTTTAGGTTGGTTTGTCGGAGTCTGTCAAATACCTTTCGGAGTTTTTCTAGGTGTTCTACTAGACCACTTGAATAGATTAATATGTCGTCTAAGTAGACAAGGCAGTGTATTCCTTGTAGACCTCTCAACACATTATCCATAGCGCGTTGGAACGTCGCTGGTGCGGTCTTTAAACCAAAGGGCATTCTAAGGAATTCGTAATGTCCATTTTGGGTAGAAAATGCAGTTTTTTGTCTGTCTTGTTCTGCAATTTCGATTTGGTGGTATCCGGAAGCTAAGTCAAGAGTTGTAAAATAGCTACTTTTACCTAATTTGTCAAATAAGTCGCAAATGTTGGGAAGTGGGTATCTATCGTCAGTCGTAATTTCGTTAAGTCTGCGGTAGTCAATAACCATTCTGTATTTAGGCTGTCCGGAAGCATCCATTTTTTTTGGAACTAGGTGAACGGGGGCGCTCCAGGGTGAATGTGACTCCTGGACCACATTGTCCCTGAGTAGTTTATCAACTTGATCTTTAATTTCCTGGGCTTGGGCTGGAGCCTGTCTATACGGTTTTATATAGATAGGGTCTTCGTTGATTGTCCTAATATGATGTTTAACTTGATTGGTAAATGTCAGCGGTAAGTTTTCACAGTAAAATATATCTTTGTATTCCTCACATAAGTCTCGAATTGCTTTATTTTCTTCATAATTTAAATGGTCAAGTCGTAATTTTTTTAAGTTTTCTTTCAGTAAGTCATCTATGTCTACGTTGGTCATGTCGTTATTGTAATTTACGTCGCAAATTTCATTTTCCTCACTAATTTTAGTCACTTTGAACGGTTTTGTCACTGTCATAGTCATGTTTCTGTCCGATGCGTTCTGAATCACGGTTGTCGCGAAATAGTTCTCACACCTAACTATAGCTGAAGGCATGCGTATGTTTTCGGAAAGTTGGGTAAAATTGATAATAGCGTCGCCATTTTCCAAATTTACGGGTAATTTAACTCGGTGCTCTGAGCGTGCTTCTAAATTGATTATGTATTCGCGGTCATAAATTATAGGTATAGCGGTTTCTTCAGTTTTCAGAATTTTCCTGCCTAAATCCATGTTCGCTTTTAATTTTGACATAAGGTCTAATCCAATTACTCCGTCGTATTTTCTGTCTACGTCATATATGAAAAATTTGTGGAAACCGGGTTTGTTGAAAATTTGAAAATTCGGAATTTTCACGACTTCGTTGTGGGTGCTGGTTGCATGCGTACTAGTTACTGTAAAAGGTTCGTATTGTTTTAATTCACTGTAATACTCGTTAGCCTTTGTGGGGCTTATAAACGATCTAGTACTCCCTGAGTCTAGCATGAATTTTCCATCTATGTCTGGTATGTATATGTATGGTAGTTTTAAGGTGGCGTCATAGTTTAACTGAATTATTTCGGGTTGTTTGGGGAGGCTGTCATATAAAAATTTTCGCTTTCAATACCTTCGTCGGCGTTTTCCGCTGCATTTTCCGGGATTTCCTCGGGTTCCGGGAAATCATATGTAGGGTATTCTTCATAAGGGTAAGGGTCGTAATATTGCGCATACTCACCGTATTCAGCGTTGTAGTCCTGCGCGTCTGTAGTGTACATCTCATTAACTGGATGTCTAGGCGCTGGCGGCACATATAAATTTTGGTTTCCAGGAATTCCAAATTTAAACTGTGTGGGAATTGCTGGTTTAAAGTTATTTTGAGTTTGAAGCGGCATTGAATTTTGGGGCCTATTCAGTAATTTTGAACGGAGGTTATATTGTTCGTGGAAATTAACCTCTTCTAAAACAATTTTCAAAGCGTCCTCAAGAGTCGCTGGATTTTTAAGTCTGACAATTCGAACCATGTTTTCCGGTAAATTGTATAAAAATATGTTAAGCGCGGTGTTGTCGTAAATAATTTTCTTTGCAATCCTCATTTCTGGCGTGTTAGTTTGAAAAACTTTGGAAAATAAGATAGCACGAACATCTTGAATTCGGCTACAAAAATCTAGGTAGGTTTCATTGCTTCGTATTTTTAATGACTCGAGTTCTATTGCGACACAACCTTCGCTACGAGGGTCTCCAAAGTGTTGCACAAGGACTTCTCGCAGGTTATCGTAATTTTCAAAATCGCTACGCTCACTGATAACAGCGGCGGCTTTTCCGGTTAATTTACTTGTGATGTATTGCATCAAAAACTCATTACGGGGCTGTGTGCCTTGGAGTTGACGCAATACATATTCGCATTTTCTCAAAAATAAATTTAGCAATTTTGTCTCGCCATTGAACTCGGGAATCAATGATAGTACTTCTTTAGGAATCTGAGCTTGTGGTAGAACGGGTAAAGGCAAAGGGCCTCTGTTTTCTTGAGCCATTTTAGTTAATTGTAAATAATCTGTTTACCTTATTATTATACACTTAATTAATTAATTCACTTAATCTACACAAATTCTAACCAAATTCCTATATTAAAACAATAGATTTTATACTGTAATAATTTTTCGGAAATTAGTAAACTATATAAACTATAAGTAAAGTAGTTTACTTAATTCTGTGCAATTCTCGTCACAAAATACTTAATTACTTAACTATGCGCAGTTTTCGTCGCAATTACTTAATTATTGTGCAGTTTTCGTCACAAAATACTTAATTACTTAACTATGCGCAGTTTTCGTCGCAATTACTTAATTAATGTGCAGTTTTCGTCACAAAATACTTAACTATGCGCAGTTTTCGTCGCAATTACTTAATTAATTTACAAAAATCAGGGAAATGATGGGAAAGAAAGGAAGTAGAAGGATTTTACTTGTACTCACAGTCCAATCGCCATGTTTCTCTGTACTGCTCGAAGTAACGTATTTCTTTGGTTCGAGGATAGCTGGTTAACGGGTGCACTGACTCTAGGTTTTTCTAGGTAGGCCGTTAAAACTTTTTGCTGCCACGCACTAGAGAATTCACTATTTGAGAAATATACTCCGCGATGACAACAGCCAGCTATCCTACCGGCTGCGCCAGTTAACTTTCGAGAGCGTTTATTAATGTTTTTAAAAATTACAATTTTAATTAATTCTAAACTTATTTTAATTGTACCGATGTTAGGCACGTCTTAACCCTAGTGAAGCTGATACTAAACTTGTTTAAACCTACACCTTAAGTTCTAATGAAATCTCGGGCTTATCTATGCTGACACTGCGTCTGGGCTGCGGAATGCAGTGGCGTGATATCGCGTGGGTGGTCGCAGTATAAACATAGAGGCTAGTTCGGGGAACGTAACGAGCTAGTCAATTCATAATAACCTTTCTCATACTTAATAAAAATAAAATGTCAATTCAACAATTTACAATGTCTTAAAATTTCACTATACAATCAACACCATACCAAATTATAATTTCAATAATTTAAACATAAGAATTTAATCATTTTTAAGTTTCTTGATTCTAACCATACGTATTATCTATGCAATAAAATAAAAACTATAGGTAGGTACGTACTTATCTATTATCGCACAAACCGTCTCGGACCGTCAGCGTCAGGAGTGACCCCACCGATCAGGTGCTCTCACCGTCCTGCCAGAACGAGTAACATATGCATTATCAGATGAAGAACTCGCCGGTTGTTCAAATTGTTGTACACTGGAGCCGCGCGGCAAACAGCTGACACTCGGCGCCGGCATTACGTCATCGTAGTCATAATAATACAATCTATCGCTATACCTGTCTACGCGCAAAGGGCTATCGAGAATGATCTGTTTTCTATTGCGACGAATTAGTGTACCTGTGCACAGTCGCAACAAATATGACCTTGGCCCATAATTATCCTTCAATCACCTCAAAAGAGACTGCATAGTCCTTTATTTATTTACTAAATGCAAGCGTCTTCGGCGCGCGTATTATTTCCACAGTATTTTAGAGTATTTTAAGTTTTTTGTATAGCAACACTTGTCCGTTATGTCATTGTGCCTTCATGTGCGACGTAAAATGGCTTGATTTTTCATCCTTTTGATGAAAAATGCTTTTGAAACCAAGCCGATTCCACTAATTATTATGTAAATAGCGTTTAAGATAATCTGTAGACTACGAGAAGTGAAGTATACATCACAAATTGTGTAAAACTGTGACTACGTGCAAAAATATGTACCGCTGAATAATCAACGTTTTTATTAGTAAGTACGCTTCCCGTGATATACAAAACTGAATTAAACACAAGTAAAAGGTCTTAAATAGTGACATTAAGTACCTACCCAAACTGGGAAGCCATTCAAGTAAGTGATTTCTGCACAAGCTACCTAGCAACAAGAAGTGCATTTCGAAACCAAAACCGCAACATTGTTAACGTTTTGTCACGTTTTATAAACAACACAATACAGCAACAATAAGGTAACTATCCAGTTACCTAATTATTGAAACTCGTAAGTTTCCTTAATGCCATCTATGTACGACCTGTAGGTACGTCAGACAGACTAGAAACAAAAACCGTACTCCGGTTTTCACCTTTGTTTTTTTTATGCTATAACTTGGTCAAGATAATAGCCTCATAATGAGAGCACTACATCTAGGTAATTTTTTGCCAGAAAATTCGACAAAAAACAATAATCATTATAGTTACTTCTGAAAAGTTAAGCGGTGAAGTGGTCAAAAAGACACAACATATTTTCTCTGTCTTGAGTTAACCTGCGTGGTTAAACGCACAGAAGAAAGCATCCCACTGAGGATACAATATATTCACCGCAGCATGGTATATACCAAATGCTATACGCACAGTACTTACTGATGCCTTGATCTCGGTGAGCAATCATTAACCGAGGATAACTAATTATGGTTTTTTTCCTCAAGAAGGTAAGTCTGGGATGTAACCATAATATGCCATATTGTGCTTAGGAAGAGATAAGGGGTCACAGCAACCACCTATTAAAAATCTCTGACAGTAAGTTCATAACGAACCTTATGCAAAAATAGTATGTTCCTTCTTCCATTTGTTTAATAACCTAAATTCTGAGTAGGTATTCAGGATGTGTCCAAATTCCAAATTAAAGAAATAAATTATTTCTGTCACCTCACTTAATGGACACCAAGCAAGTTATAAATACATTGTTTGAATGTACCATGGTACCAATCAAAGTTACCATATCAGTAGAATCATCTCTAGAACAAAAAATGGTAAGTACCTACATGTACTTATACTGAACCGGACTTTAATAGTCTAATACTATATCATATATATATGGTCCTTCCTGGGTAGGCCAGGAAGGACCATAGGTACCACGGGCCAATGGCTGGCAGTGCATGTTGAATACCATATAAATTCAACTACAAAAATATAAACAACAAAATAAATAAGTACCTCTTATTCAGGTACCTACCTACCTATTACATACATTCCTCACTTGATACAAGGAACAGTAAGTTAATTACTAATTATTTATATTTATAGTTTAATTACTATTTATTAATTACATATTAAGTTGAATTACTAACATAATCAAGCTGACTATATTACAATTATATAAATATTGGTTATTTAAATACAGTGTATCCACTGATACTTTAAAGTAATTTCAGTCCAACGGATGAAACACCTTACACAGCCATGAGGTACTGTGATAGACCATACATGATTTGGGTATATAATAATAATAATATCATAAATTTCTGTATTCCTATGGTTGTATACCATTACAACTCTTACACGGGCTTGAATAATTAGATTCTACCAGTAAATAACAATTAGGAAGCAATAAACTTCATGATAATTATTATTATGCTTAATGAATTTCAGTGCCTACTGAAGGTTTATTCACAAATGTGACAGTAGGTATCCATCTTATAATTTAAACTAAAGGGGAAATGTGGACTAAGTAAGTCTAGGGGACAACAGACTATAGACAATAATAATTGTTCCTTAGGCTTTAGTTACCTACTCATACCTCTATTCATGGGGACCCAGATTATAAATATTTAATTAAAAGATATCATATTATTATTAAACAGTTCATTAAAATATATAGTATTAATTAATTAAATTAAAGTAATAGACAACATGATCAAAATTATTAATCAAAGCTGTCAGAAGATTAATGATATACATCATCCATCATCATCATCATCACAAATGTTAATTATACTTATTTAAGTAGAATATTGAGCCAAGGTTTAATACACCCACATCAAATAAATAAAAATCCAACTTTCACAGGATTCAAGTCTACCTATAAAAATAAAAATCTTTTTCAAAAAACTCCTTATGGGTCATTTAGAAACACATATTCATATTAATTTTAATAATTAATAGGACAAAATATATTCAATTAAGTTTGTCTGTCTGAAAGGACAACTGAAGTACTTAGGTACATCATTGTACAATTTGTACCTATATTGTGTACCTAGTAGGTACTTAGAATAAAAAACAAAAAACAGCATCAAGATCCTAAATAATTTGGCCGACCTTGTTAGATACCCATTATTTCACTTCGTATGACAAAATAATATGGTATGTATTGTAGCTTGTCTTATAGGGCATGCATATTGCTGGATATTTTTCTAAAGAAAAATGAAAGCAGCTAAATTTTATACCTAAGTATTTAAAGGGTGTCAACACCTTAAAACTCATATAGGACCTTTATATGTTACATACTACTGTCTAAGCTGGTATAGTTTTACAGAATTTTATGTGTATGATGAAAAGCTCCTTACCACTTAATGTGATAGTGAGCTATAGGTAATATACCTATTTCAGTAGATAAGTAACACTAATATGTGTACTGCACTGTACTGTACCAGCCTTTTAATTGTCCACTGCAGGACGTAGGCCTACCCACGAAAGGTGATTAGGCCATATCCACTACGCTGGCCCAGTGCGGGTTGGTGGATAATATGTGTAATTTGGAGATACTATCTACTACCTTCTTTACCAATTTCTCGTAAAATATGTAAACTACAGATTCTAAATAAATGAAACTGAATCATCCATTAAGAATGGCCTATTAAAATAGGTAGGTAATATTAAAATATTGTTTAAAAACAAGTTAAAATAAGGAATACAATCAACAATTTTTGTAGTATGTAATTGTAAATGTACAAAATTAAATGTAATTGTTGGCAAACCAGCGACAAGGACGCGAATTTAATATTAGGTATGCTGGTAGGTAAGTGACAGGGGTGACAATTTATGTATAGATAGGTATAAGTTATTTGTTATCTCAAGAATAGTTGTAAGAAATAGGTAAAGATGAATGACAGGTAATGAAATCAGTTGACATAAGTATCTTGACATGACCCACCAACCACATGGTGAACAGATGGAAATTCTTAGATTTTATTATTACTTACTTAATACTGTATAGATTAAGTACCTGTGTGAGAAAAATTTAATGGAAATCACCAGACAAGCTGATATATTGTATAAATATGTTCTAAGGCTATTGTTGGGAGCTATACTTAAACTAAGAGCATATTAAAGTGACTTAGTAAATGAGTCATAATGACATTATTTATTTAGTAAATACATAATTAGGGTTAGGCCACACACTACATTTATTGATGCTCAAAAATAAATTTATAGCAGTTAATAGCAAGCTTTAGCAAACCAATACGAGATAGCTTTATCAAATCAGATTATTGATAGTATCTATAAAGATAAAAAAAAAAAAAAAAAAAACTAATTTGAAACTTCCTTTGTCCTTTTGAAAGTACCAAGTTAGTAGACAAGTTCACCTGATCCAAATACTCTTTAACTGTCATATGCTGTAATTATACAAATAACTTCGCTTCTCTTGGGTATAAGTACAACAGTAATACAAAATATCCGATTAGTTAGGTACCTACCTAGATAACTAATCTATTTTGTAGATATGTGTCATATAATACAAAATGCAGATTCGCATTAAGCACAAAAAACAACAGAGCATACATAGCATCTGGGGTCAAATAGACAAATATAGTTTGGTAAAGGTTAGCTTACATAATACGTATATACATTTTGCCTTGTAACAAATCCAATTAAAAACCTTTAAAAAAACAAACCGAACATTTCACAACCCTCTAAACATCTGCATTTAGTAAATAAATAAAGGACTATGCAGTCTCTTTTTCGGTGATTTCGGATAATTAAGAATCAATCGAGCTTACCTGTTAAGAGAAGATTGATGATAATTATCCGAAATCACCGAAAAAGAGACTGCATATAGTGACTCAATCCCTCCCTCCCTTGCCCGGAGGTAACACTATGCAGTGATGAGTCACTTAATCAAGGGAATTATAAGGTACCAGTATAATACAGGTAAGACTCGATCGATGTCATTACGGAAGTGCCAGAAAGATAAATCTGTCCTACGTTGGTCCTTCCTATATGGCTCTGCCTCTATATAAAGGTTGTGAAATGCTCCCCCGTCTCTACTTTGAACTCCAATGACATAACGGACAAGTGTTGCTATACAAAAAACTTAAAATACTCTAAAATACTGTGGAAATAATACGCGCGCCGAAGACGCTTGCATTTAGTAAATAAATAAAGGACTATGCAGTCTCTTTTTCGGTGATTTCGGATAATTATCATCAATCTTCTCTTAACAGGTAAGCTCGATTGATTCTTAATTATCCACTACACTAGCATTTACCCAATTCCTGCCCATGCGAACTTTAACCTTATTTCCTTTACTTAAAGGCTTAAGATTTTTACTGCCTTTATCAAAATATTTTTTCTGAACATCTTGCCGTAGACATAATTCTCTGTGAACCTGAGTCGGATCACTCAACTTCGGTGCCAGCAAGTCAGCGGAACAAGGAAGTATGCTTCGAAGTTTTCTACTGTTCAATAATTCCGATGGAGATGGCAATTTATCACTTATCGGAGTGTTTAAAAATTCCAGCAACGCTAACCTGAAGTCTGACCTATCATACAATGTTTTACGCAATATTGACTTCACTGTCTGTATCGCTCTTTCAACTTGTCCGTTCGACTGTGCATAGCGTGGGGAACTCGTCTTATGCTCAAACTTCCACTCTCTGCTGAACTCATTAAACAATCTAGATGAATACTCAGGCCCATTATCACTGAAACAAATTTCTGGAATGCCCTGTCGACTGAAAATGTTTTTCATCTTTTCTATTACACACTGTGAGGTTAAATTATTCAACTCTTCAATCTCGACATATTTACTGAAATAATCGATCACCAGTAAGTAACTTTTGCTATTAAAATGAAAAATATCAGCACCTACTTTTGCCCATGCTCTTTTAGGTATTTCGTGGGAGATAAGCGGTTGTTTACTGTTTTCTTTTCTGTAAGTTAAGCACGCTTGGCAATGTGAGATCATATCTTGAATCTGTGTATTCATATTAGGCCAAAACATTATCTCACGTGCCCTGAGTTTTGTTTTTGCTGCTCCTAAATGCCCAATATGAACTTTCTTCAACATGTCCTTTCGCATGCACTTTGGAATCACAATTCTCGAACCCTTCCATACCAAATCATATGCCACAGTCATCTCATCCCTATAATCCCAGTAAGGAGTGATTATCTCTTTGATATCACACTTATGCATCGGCCACCCATCCACTATCACACGCTTAAGCTCTATTAATTCATCGTCTTGAGCTGTGAATTTCTGTAATTCAATAAAATGTGTGTCCGTCAAACAATTACTAACTGCGACTGCACACACCTGTGCTCGCTCGTCCAAACAGTCTCGCGGGCCGTCATCGGGGTCCGCGCACGGTGCCACCGCACGCGACAGCGTATCTGCTACCTACAAATAAATACTTCCCTGGTTTGTACACTAATTTAAAGGTATACGGCTGTAATCTCATAAGCATACGCTGCAGTCGCGCTGGAGCTACTGCAATTGGTTTGTTGATTATGCTTATCAGTGGCTTGTGGTCGGTCTCAACGGTTACGTCACACTTTCCATATATATATGCATAAAACTTTTCGCAAGCAAATACACACGCATACAGCTCTTTCTCGATTTGTGCATAGTTTTGTTCCGTTTTAGTTAATGACCTCGAAGCATAACAAACCAGTTTTCCATCCTGAATTAAACAAGCGCCTAAACCGTTTTTACTAGAATCTACTGAAATCGTTGCGGGTTTGTTTACATCATAAAACTGCAGTACTGGCGCGCTCGTTATGCATATCTGCAAATCCTTAAAGCATCTATCATGTACTTCATTCCAATGCCATTCAACGTCTTTTTTTAAAAGTTCCCTTAGTTTGTGCGTTTTTTCAGACAAGTTAGGTATAAAACTGCCTACGTATGTCACTAACCCTAGAAACCGCTCTAAATCTTTCTGGTTTTCTGGTTTAGGCATATTTTTTATCGGCAAAATATGTGAGTCATCAGGGCGCACGCCGTGCTGCGATATTATGTGACCCAGATATTTTATTTCCGTTAAGCCTATCTTACACTTTTCTCTGTTCAGTTTGACATTTATTTGTTTACATCTTTCTAAAACTTGTCTAAGGCGTAAATCGTGTAATTCTTTAGTGTCTGCATAACAAAGCAAATCGTCCACGAACAAAATTACACTCTCTATGTCATCGAAATATTCGTATAGTCTTTTATGAAAAACTTCAGACGCTGACGAAATTCCAAACGGCATACGTAAAAATTTATACCTTCCAAACGCTGTATTGAAAGTGCAGAGGTCAGTGGATTCATTATGTAATCTCAATTGATAAAAAGAATGCTTACAGTCGAGCGTACTAAAATACCTGGCCCCCGCCAGCTTCGCAGTGATCTCGTCTAGCGTAGGTAACTTAAAATGTTCGCGCTTAATATATTTGTTTAGGTCTTGCGGATCCAGACAGATTCGTATATCTCCATTTGGTTTTCGTACTACAGTCATACTGTTCACCCAGTCCGTAGGCCCTTCCACTTTTGCTATCACTCCTTGTTCAAGCATCTCATCCAATTTCCGCTTCACATCCTCTCTCAACGCAATAGGCAACTTACGCGGCGCGTGTACTACCGGTCGCGCGTCTGCGGCCAGCCTTATCCTGTACTCGCACGGCAAACATCCAACGCCATCGAAAACGTCGTGATATTCGTCGAGTAATGGTTCCATTTTCGATACACATGCACTCACTGATAATATGCGCTTCACTAGATTCATTTCCTCACATGATCTCTTTCCTAGAACCGGCGGTGACGTCACGTCGGCTATAATAAACTTAACTATGTAAGCCTTATTCTTGTACATGCATTTTAACCTACACTGGCCTAAAACCTTCATATCTCCGCCTGAATAACTAACTAATTTCACACTCGTTGACATCAGATCATTCTCGCTTATCCCCGCCCGCGACAGAAAACGGTATGGCAAAACATTAACGTCAGCTCCAGTGTCCAACTTAAATTGAATGTTATTGTTATGTATCTTTATATTTACACACCAATCGTCGTTTGCGCCCGTGTAACTATTGTTACATACCTGATCTATGGAGTTCTCCTGGACGGTATAAACGCGGCACACTTTCGCAAAATGATTTATGCGATTGCACTTTGTACATCTCTGGCCAAATGCTGGACACTTGAACTTGTTTTTCTCGTGTGCACTTCCGCAATAATCACACGAGTCGCGTCTTATCTGTCGCTGGGGTTCCCTCGGTGCTATCACTGACGGCAGCGCGCGGCGCGGCTGTATGGCGGGCGACGGGCGCGCGGCTGGCGCGGCGAGCCCCGCTCGCCGCTCGCCCCACGGGCGGCTGCCCGCGGCTGGCGCGCCGCGCGGCTGTCCGCTGGGTGAGCGCGCTCGGTCTCGGTATGACCCACTAGCTCCGTAATGCTGTTTCTGCACCCAATGCATGGCCATCTCGTCGTTCTGCTCGGTCTTCATCGTCCCTGCTTGTATGCGTGATACTTCCGCCACATTACAAATATCTAAAGCTTTTGTTAATGTTAAATCATTTTCTCGAAGAAGCCGCTCCCTCAGTGGATCCTCTCTCAAGCCACATATTAACCTGTCTCTCACCAGGCCATCTTTTAGATCCTTGAACTCGCAGGAAGACGCTAGTTTATTTAGCTCGAATGCGTATTGCTCCACGGTTTCATGTTCTTGTTGGTTACGGATGAAAAATCGATGTCTTTCAACTGTAATATTTTTCTTAGGCGTGAAAAAATCGTCGAAACTCTTCAAAACATTTTCTATCGTGGGGTGGCTTTGTGGCGGGAACTGTTCGTAGACGTCGCGACATTGCTCCCCGATGACGTGCAACAATATGTTCACCTGAACCTTCTTATCCTTGCTGTCCAACTCGCACGCGCTGTGGTAAATCAGGAATGATTTCTTCCACCTGGACCATTGGATACTCAAATTTCCCGACGTAACGTTTGCTAAATCTTTTTCAAAGCAAAATGGCAGCGGGGGTTGCAACAACGATTCCATTTTTCTCTTGTAATATCACTTTTTCGCGACGAACTGCACTTTTTATACGATAATTGGACCTTTATACGTTAGAATAAAACTTCATTTAGATTTATTTTCGCGGCTGCGCCATGTCAAATATATTTATGAGGGAGCGTAATGATACGACCGAGTGCCATGCATAGAACTGATTTATTTCACCTACCCTCGATTACAATATCATATTAATGAGCACAATCAGAACTACCCACACCTACTAATGTTATAAACGCGAAAATTTGTAGGTAAGTACTTATGTATGGATGTTTGTTCCTCTTTCACGCAATAACTACTGAACGGATTGATATGTTTGCAATAGTAATGTATAACACGAGGCTATATGTATAATTTATAATGATATTGCGTGTAACTAAGTTCGCCGGGTCGGCTAGTATTTTTGTACACAGTACGGTACAATTAACAAAATTCTAATATTCCGTTGGAGGTTCAGTTAGATTCAAGTAGAAGAATAACCGGGGCACTGGCGCTACTCAGATCATAGGTAAGTAGGCACACTCCATACAGCTTCTGCGTGTTTAAATTTCAACTGCATCATGTTTAAAATAAATTGTGGAACAATATGAAAAATGATAACAACACGTACCTATGCTCTATTTCTATGCCTATGACAACATACCATCAACGTAAGAATAGGCCGCGCCACACGAGTCGGCGGATGTGAAGTTAGCTCCAAGCTGCGCAATAGCCAATCAACGTGCGGCTTCATGTGAGCTTCAGTCAGGATTGGATATTGTGCAGCTTGTAGCTATAATCTAAGCTTGTAGCTAACTTCACATCCGTCAACTTGTGTGGCGCGGCCTAGACCTCAACAATAGAAAAGGCGATAAGTACCTAAAAGGAATATTATTTTGTCTGACGTTCCTGTTACGGTCATGGTATGGAACGTTTAATGGGTAGACACCTTATATGGCATCATGTTGTTTGACGAATCAAGTATTTGACGACCGTCTGCTTAATCGTTGGCAGTTCCTTATTTCAAAATGATTATGCTCACCTGACTCTAATCTTGCCGTGCCGACTCTGACCGTGTAGTGCGAGGCGGCTACTGGCCTCCCAACTCTGAAAAGTTTATAAAACTGTTAGTAATACTAATCATACCTACCATGTTGCATGTCTGTAACGAGAACGACAAAACCGTAAAGTGCTTGGTATACGAATTGTGAAGATCTTACAGTACACAGTTTTAAGCAATAAATGATTTCATTCATTCAATAATAACTACAGTATGCTGTGTGAGTTTTGTCGTAAACATAACGCGCTCTTTGGCGAGCGCGTAAGCATATAATTTGTATGAAGAAATGTACAGCGCCACTAGCGGGGCCTTTTTTGAAACACAACAAGTTCATACAAATTACATGCTCACGCCGAAGAGCGCGTCGTGTTTACGACAAAACTCACACTCAGCATAGTGGCGGCACGTAGGTGTAGCGCTGAGAGTAGTGTGGAGGGGATGGCTGCGCATGGTGACCACCATACTAAGCCCATGCGCAGCAATGCCCTCCCACACTTCGCTCAGCGCTACACTTATGTGCAGATACCTTAAAGATTTATGCAGATTCTGCAACAGTCAATTCGGCCACCAGACATCTAAGCTTTTCAGTGAAGGAAAACATCGTGAGGCAACCTGCATACTATTACGTCCGTAGAAGAAATTCGATGGCGTATGTGATTCCACTAATCCGCACTGGGCCAGCGTAGTGGATATGGCCCAATCACCCTTTTAATAGTTCACTGCTGGACGTAAACCTCCAGCAGTGAACTATTAAAAGGGCTGGTGCAGTCGTACAGTACAGTACATATTAATATTATGTATATAATATTAATTTAGATCTGTAAGTCTTTTCTACTAGATAATACCTTCTACAATATGAAATAATTTTATAACTGTACAGATGTATATAAGAAAAATAATATCTAGAATAAAAATTGATGATGCTATGTAAATATTGTTAAAAGAGTAAAAGAGAAAACTTCAAAGATCTTTAGTTAATATATGTATATAATTATATTAAAATGATCTTTTAGGATTTAAGTTAAAATGATCTCTTTTTTATAAGTAGGTATAAAAGTGCTAATAGCTTTAAGTCTTATTGTGGTTAGTTATAATTATTATTTTATAGTCTAATTTTGAATGTAAATATAAGACCAAATTTAGTTCATCTAGGCGTAAGAGGGAAACACGAAGCCTTTGTAAGTAAAACTATTGCATGTCCGTTAGGATAAGCTGTTGTCTAAATAATTTTATAACACCTTAGTGTACACAGTTTAGAGCAATAAATTATATCTTTATCTTATTTAAATCTATAAATAGTTGATTGAATCAGGCGTTACTTTGCGGAAGTTCATCTTCAAATCTATATTTTGAATAAATATTTAGTGTATTTCCGCTATAAAGTCAAATTGTGCCGCGATTTCGGGATCTAACCTGTTATAGTGCACAATGCCGACGCCGCGTGGCGTAGTGGCGACTTGTGTGGCGTCGATTATACGCAGAGGTTCCTAAGTGAAACCCACGCAGCGTGGATCACGCTACTGACTTGGAACACTGGCTCCAGTTGCCGATAAAAATCCTATCGGTCAACGATCCACCATTTAGGAAGATTTTCCGCGCGCCAGCATCCCCCATCAGTCGCGCACACCACCATCTTAACGCCCTCAGCGCCTCCCATCCGCTAGTTGACATCTTTGCCGACGAATGGACAACCATTGCTAAAAATATTCTTTCGTATTGCGAAGAAGTCAAATTGTCATCTCAAATTTATTTGTAGTTAGCGTATAAAACAATAGTAATACGTTGTTGCTTCTATTAATTTTATTTCATGTTTAAATATATTCTGTTCTATTTTTATGTAATATTTTAATTCGTAGTTTTTAGGATAAAAAATGTAACGCCTAGTATTAAGTGCTGCTACACATTTCTATAAATAAACAAAATTTAAAATACAGCGCTTTTTTAAGGTAAGTAGGTAAGTCGAAAATAAGGAACAACAAGGTAAGGTCTATCAAACCTTACTACGACATCCGCATCGATTTTATGCGGATACCGATGCAGATGTAGATGGCCAAATTGATGCAGAATGTCCGAAAGATGCGAATGTTCGCAACATCCCTGATCTCTATTCTAAATATAATAATCAGTGTATAACTTGCCGCTAGATGTCGCTGTACTGCGTTAAAACGCGTAAACGTTTAACCACGACTACTAGTCGCGGCCTGGGACTTTCACTGTTTAAACAGAGATTAAGTTGACGTTCCAATTGTGTACTTGAAAATGTTTTTGAAGGCTTGCATTTCTCGCTAATGTCAGTGAGATGCGGCTCAGTCAGACTATGCAGTTAACGATGAGTAATGTTTTGAGCGAGCTGTTTGAGTTCTCCAGGAGAACACAAAAAGGTCTATATATATTACTAGCTGCCCGTCCCGGCTTTGCCCGGGTATGATTGGCTATACATATACTTACCACGTAATGTAGGTATGCGCCACACACATGCTAGACATACCGGATGAACCATTATGATGAGTTAAAACCTACCCAAATCGCGAGAGTTTCCGTAGTCTTAAACTGTTCGAAGTTTATGAAAAAGGGATAGGTAGTAGGTATTGGCATATCTAAATAAAAGTGAGTTCGTATG